>JADFUC010001213.1:0-368282 GCA_019722365.1 Lithospermum erythrorhizon | reverse complement strand
TGCCATTACGTATTGCTCTCTCATTAAGTATGCCTCATTGACATCACTACAATGTCACACACAAGAAGTAGCAAAATGAAATTCACAATTTCTATTTACCATGGATGGACTATATAAAAACAACCGAGAACTCATAAGCCTGGGGATCGGTAGGTAAACTGATTTACGGGGTAGGAGGAGAGTTCCATGATGAAATTCACGTAAGAGGGAGGATGTTATTAGAGAAGCAATTGTCTACCTGTTGAAGAAAGAATCATTGACTCTTCTGTGGTGTCGAGATGTAAGATGTTGCAGACATTAAGCCGTAACCATCCGCCATCCCCAACTATCAATGATACAACTGAAAGACTGCTGAGCCCTCTTATGTTAGAAAATCTATCAATGTTGCCGGGTCAATGGGGCGCCGATGCCCCGAAGGGATAGGCTACTGTTAATGTGACACATGTTAGATTTACATGGGCGACTAAGGGAGTAGATCCTGGGCACCGGCAAGCCAGAGGTCGCTGGACTCAAGTGTCAAGGAAGCTAAGTGGATGATCAGCGTGAGAATGCTCCCATTACTGGAAGACGTTATTAGACCAACTGTCATTGACGCGGTCAATGACCCTGAGATGGCTGAAAGAGTTACTCCTAGTGTCAGGGACACTGATGTGGAGGATGCTGATGGCATGAATTTCTATGTGCCAAGTGCTACCAAGACTGGTGACGCTGACCGCTGAGGTTTTGAAGAGGCGCGATACCGTGTCACGAATAATCGGTATAGACTACTGACCTGCCTAAGAGGTCTGCACCAAGAGTTGGTCAAGGTGTTGATGACACCATGAATGATGATATTGAAGAGGTGAATCCTGAGGATGTTGATCAGGGAAAAGAAAATCCAAGAAGAGGAAGCACAAGAAAGTTGTTGATAATCGGGTTCAAGCCTAGGGAGAAAGTTCGGTGCTGTTAAGCAGAGCTGCTAAAAAAGGGTTAGAAAGCCGAGGAGGAGAGCCAAGGCTACCAGAAACCTGTTGAGGAAGAAGCTGATGTGCCGGAAGATGAGGTACCACCTGCTATGCAACCAACTGCCTCTCACCTAATGGTTGCCTCGAATACGAACCAAGTTAGTGGAAGATGTGTTGCCTCAAGCAGTCGACGCATTTGTGATGTTACAGCCATGATGAATGTAAAAGGAAGGCTAAGGACAAACTAAGGATGAATGAGAACCGCACCGAAAGCTAAGTAACAAAAAAGGGTGTCCAAGAATGTCGGGCTGCAAAGGTTACTCAAGCACGGGATCAATTTTGAAGAGGAGGAGGCCAAATGGAGGTCAAGGCTAATCGACGGTTATCGGGCCGGTAAGATGTTGTCTGAAGTCACCAAGAAGAATGCCAACATCATGAGGATCTTGGAAGGGGCAGGAGTCATGCCAACTGTTGAAATAGTTGGACCTTATTATCCGCAGCTGGTCAGGGAATTTGTGTGCAACATGGCTGAAGACATTGATGACCCTGCAACTCCAAACTTTCAAAAGATAATCTTCCGCAACTTCCTCTTTGATTTTTCACCTAGCATTATTAATGGGTACTTTGGGAGAGCCAATGGTGGTGAAACGGGCTACAACTTGCAACTATCGGAAATAGTCAAGGTGTTAACTGGAGGTGCTAGTGACACTTGGCATGACAAGGGACTTCCCTCATCCAAACTCAAATAAGAAGTACGCAGCTCTTCGGCGCGTAGAGCTGCAAATTGGATTTCCATAACACACTACGAGTGTCTCTGAGACTTTGGCCAGAGTTCTTTACATGATGCACTGGGGCTTCTCCCTGCTCAATTTAAGTCAATTCATCTTCGACCAAACTGTCCAACATGCTCAATCTCACCCTATTGCATATCCTAGGTTGTCACAGTTATTCGAATCCTCTAAGGAGGATATTCTTACTATTGAAAAGAAGGTCGTGGTTCTCTCAGTTTCTCACCATTAGTCCGGGGTTGATGCAAGGACACATGTTGCCGACATCCCCATACCGAAGATGCTAGTAGCCTCCTGAGGTGGACATAAGGAGATCGGCTAGGTTCCTGGGTGGATGAGATCTCGCCATCTGATGAGGATCTCGACTTCTCTCTCAGCCTTTGCAAGGCTACCTGCTTTCCTGAGGCACGACAGGAGCCCCCGAGCGGGGAGGCTAATCCAGATAAAAATGGTGGCAGCCAAGTGGTAGGCACCTCTCGACTGAACTCGTTTGGCCAGATGCTAGTTTTTTCGGTTGCTATCTTTTGTCGCTGGAATAGGGAAAATGTCCTGATGGCGAACCCTATGGTGGAGCATTTATGTTTGTTTTTAAATTTGGATGTTAGGTAGTGTTAGCCATTATGACTTTTTATATTTTATGTCACCCTAAGCTTAAGCATCCTGCTTTTAACACTTGTGCCGACATTTGAATTATTGGGCGCTTTTGTTCGTATCCATCTGTGGTTCTGATTTTATTTGCAGATATTTTCGCTATTCATTTGCAGGTATATACGCTATTATGTGACATGTGAGGTTCTCAAGAGATTTGTCGCGAAAAATTTACTCAAAGGAGGAGTTTGTTAGTGCGTGAAAATTGGCCAAGTGTTTCCTCACAAGTCTTACCAACTCCGTCACTAGCATTGGTCGCAGCCAGCCTCGAGAATGATTTTTAAAAGACATTTCAAGAGATTATTTTCTTTTATAAAGAAGATCTTAAATTGAAGAAACTTATCAGCTTGAAGATCCAATGATTCAGTGAAATTATGGCTACCAAGTCTCCAATGTTGCCTTCTCTTGTCATCTATGTACTATTGATAATTTCTACTTACTATTATGCCCAGTGGGCAGTGGCCATGGTGTCAGACTGTCATGTGAGTATATGGTGTTAGTCCCTCAATTATTTACATGTTTCTCAGCTTGTCCTCAGATAACCCCATTCACAGATTCACTAGAAAGGTGGCACATAGATTTTAAGCATCACAGAAGGGGTATTCATTAGGATATATCCTAATACATTCAATTAGGATTTAGGAAAATTAGATATCTAAATCTATCATTTAAGATTTGGATGACCACCAGACCATATGCAACTCGACAAAATTGCACATAAGTTTCCATCCTACTCATTATGAGTTGAGACTTGAGATGGTCTTTTCTCAACACTTGAACTTGAATATCCAGATGAAGACCACTCAAATTAATCAAAGTATCATAACAATTTTTACAGAGATAATGTCAAAAATTGAGAAATTGGATATGGTAAGTCCAGAATAAATCTACAGAAAAGGTATAATCAAGCATGATGTTTCCTGTAAGGTTGCCCGAGAAGACATGTCATATATGGAGATTATGGCGGATTTATGCTATTTGAGCAGGATCTAGTTAAAGAAGCAAAATCCAAACTCAATCCAGTCAATGCAGTTAATTTCTCATGTCAAATTGTTAATTGCACAAGAGTAACTCAACTCTGGTAGTCAGGAGACTGTATTGTAGTAGTCAGCAGTCAAATGCCATTACACGGCTAAAAGCTCTCTACCATCTTCCTTCTTTTTGTTTTATACAAGAGATCTTGACAGTCTGACATTAAAGAAGGTTTTCTTTTGTCTTAGTATTGCTTCATACTGAACACTACGATATCCTTCATCACTGTTAAAACTATTCTGTAAGGTTTAGATATTGTCTCACATTAGACCTACACCTACAGGTAAGTTAACGGGCAGGAGTAACTATCTTAGATGAAGTTGTTCGTCTGACAATTTAGTTTCACATTACCACAAGATTCATTTTGTAGATCACAGTTAACTACTACTATATATGAACATTTTTCTAGCAGGTATAAGTGTATAACAAGTTCAGCTTAAAGGACTTCTCAATAACGAAACACAAAAGACCTATGATGCAGTTGAATCAATCTGAATTAAAGGAAAATGCATTCTTCAAATGGAGTGAGAACACGAAACCGCAGAAAGAGTAGTTCCATGAATAACAGACATGAAAATACATTGCCCAAAGATAATAATCAAATTACTCCACCTAATAAACCATTCACTAGAATGAAGACATTGCTCATAACAATTTGCAGAATATACCAAAGGGGGCATGTTTATCGGGATATAAGCATACCAACATGTATATCAAGAGAGAAATAGGTTAGGTCATTCGGGTACTAACGTGTTTTACAGGAAAAGGATGCAACAGATCTATTATGCATAATCCACCCAACGAGATGCAAAATAACAAATCTAAAGAAATAAATTTAATTTGCTTATAAATACTATCAAGATTACTTAATCTTTCTTTAAGATACAATGAAATTTCCTTATTGCTTAATAAGGAATCAACGATCCCATCGAACAAAGTTCTAACTGCATCATTAATCTTTACAATTTAATACCACTCATAAAATCCATCGTCAACAATTAGTCCACCACGTTTACAAAGGCGCAAATATGTAGAAGCCATTTTGTCAATCTTTGAAATTTCGACATATTTAATACAAAAGTTTATACTATTCATGTGATCAAGAAATGAATAAAGCCATATAACTACACAAGAGTTCAGCTTCATTCATGTTGAAAGATCTTTAACTAGATTTATTGAGTATAACAAGAGATAGAAAAGGCCATAATAAATAAAACAAAGTTCTAATACTCATTATTTTCTTAACATCAAATAAATCATCGGTTAAAAATTCTATAACAATTGACTATACAATTTAATAAGAAACCAATTAATATAAAAAACCATAAACTCAATCTCTAAAATTATGACAAAATTAACACATTACGCTAAAAACTTGAACATTTAGACATTGAAGTATACCCAAATTAAACTTTATTCATACTAAAACATTATTTCATTACATTTTCAATGTGTATAAGAATAAACCAAAACTCCATATGTATTATACATCAAACAAAAATCAAGATCCTCTAATAAAACTTGTTGAAGATCTAAACATCATAACCTACAAATCAAGATTCAGTCAAAATAGGCATAATCGCTACAAGCTTCTTGCGTAAAATGCTCCGAGGCAATTGGTACCGATTCTTGAAATTCGGCATAAAACAAGGAATTTCCTCCAACCCAACATTCCTAATAACATCATCGTCACCACCATCAACAACTACTTCCGAAACGGGGTCCATTCGGGTCAAATTCATCAAGGCCCGGGTATATTTTTCTCTCGATTTCGCAACCATTTTCGAGTATCTGATCTGTGCAAGAGCTCCTGGCTTTAAAAATGTTGTTGTTGATGATCTATTGCATCTTGAAGCTCTAGATTTCATGATGATTTTTGTGAGTGTTTCTTGAAAGTGTGTGGATTTGGAACACTAAAAGAGAGATGAGATGAGAAATGAGAGATGAGATGAGAAATGAGGGTAACAAGGGGTTGGTTTAAGTAGAGGTGGGAATGGCGGGAAAATGAGGGTGTGGTGGGGCGCCAGCGGTAAATTTGAGAGGTTTTTCAAATATTATTATGGAGTTCAAGATTCATTTTAATTTGACATTTCACTCTTACTAAATTTCATCCGCTGGGGATAAATTAATTTCGCTAATTAAGTATTATTTAATAAAATACTTTATATTAATCGTTGCAAATAATTTAAATAATATTATTAAAATTATATTAACATATATGAAAAAATGAAATTAATTGTGAAATAAGTGTCATCTCACATCTTCCCACATTAGATTATAATCTACCCACACATAACAAATCAGATGCTAAATTTAAAAACCCAACAAATACAAAATCGATAGTTTTAGCATATTTAACAAACAATAGGTAAACTATCAAATATTATGATTTCTCACAAAGTAACACGTGTATGTATTAACTACTTTTTGAGAACATGGAGCTTCACAAAATAATTTTCAATTGCTTCTTTCCCACATTACATATAGTGTAGATTTTTTATTTTGTGTGACTAGTGGAGTTATCGAGACGGGTTCGAACATGCACCGGGTAACTTGGTCGGATAAACATTTTATCGAGTCGGGTAATTATCTGAGTGTTTCGGGTATCGATGATTTTTTTTCATCTAGTCTGGCCCGAAAGTCAATCGAGCAGGTATCGAGTCAGGTTTTTGGCGGAGTGTCGAACGGATATCGGGTTACTTTGTTTATTTTATACATACAAATGTGAGTCTGGTTTTAACGGGTATCGGGTGCATGTACATTATCGAGTCGGGTAATTATTCGATTGTTTCATATATTGAGCAATACATTCAATCTTAATCCGACTCGATAGTCAATCGAATGGGTAATCGAGTAGGGATTTTGGTGTCAAGCACCGAGCGGAACCGGTTATCACGTTCGCTGGCAGCCCCTATGTGTTGATCAACATAAAAATAGTTATGATAGTAAGGGAATGCAAAATAAATGAAACACTATTTAAAAACTCATGATCGTATTTGTGAATACAAAATCTTATTAAACCTACCTAAAGGCATTTATGTTAAGAATATTTATTCTCAGCATTTCAATAATAGAAAATTAAGTTTCTTCATATGAATGAGTAACATAGATAAGTATTGTAAAAAAAAAAGAGTAACATCAACAAATTCTAAATAATTTTTTTATATAGATAATGCATAAATTTAAATGAAATCATCCAATACATCATATCCGGTGTTATTCAAAATGCCATACATACTACAACTCTTAGAAACACAATGTGATAAATTAAAGGTACTAATTGTTATATCAAGTAAGTTTACAAAACAACCAACATTAATTGAGAACCAAAATAACTTGCAAACATGTACCATTTCTTCATTCTTTTCCACTCCTTACTTCTTTCAATCTTGCTAAAATGCCTAGAACAAATCTGCGAAGTGAAAACATCAGTGACAAATAAATGAAGTGAGACCTAGAGTTCTTGAGGAGGATTGAAGCCGTTAAAATGACTTCCTAAATGAATCCACATTTTTTTATGAGTTTCCATTCTTGTTAGTTGATGAGTTGTTGGTGTAAATTTTACATCCTTCAATGGTTTTTCTAACTAACCCCTTTATTATTAGAGATGCCAATACAAATCTTTGCGTCTCTCATCCTAAACTCTCTTGAGCATCTTCTGTGTTTTAACGGGGCGCATTCTCGTCAAAAGCTCTGGGAGAAGACATTTTGTTTATTTTTTGTTAATGTTGTCGCTGTGGTGGACGTCTGCCCTGTTGACAAAAAAACATAGGAGTTCACAAGGTCATGACTTTTTCATCTTGTTGACAAAATGGCATGTTCCGCTAGTGCTTTTTCTATCTAGAGTATAAACCGCAAAGTCTACATCCGAATAGCCTACTAGATCAAAATACTTACCCTTAGGATACGAAATACCATATTCTATTGTTCCCTTTAAGGTACCTAAAGTAAAGATCCTTTAATCTGCTTTAAGATGACTTTTGGACAAGCTTGAAACCTAGCACATAAGCATACCGAAAACATGATATCGGGTTCAGATGCTAAAAGATAGAGAAGAAGCCTAATCATACTGATATGAAATAACGTTCATATTTTCACCTTCTTTCATCTTTTTCTAACTTGGTAGCGGTTGCCATTGGAGTGCTTGCCTCTTTCACATCTACCATGTCATACTTCTTAAAGAACTCCTTGGTAAATTTACTTTGATTCACGAAGATTCCATCTTTCAATTGTTTCACTTGTAAGCCCAAGAAGAAATTTAGCTCCCCATCATGCTCATTTCAAACTCATTAGTCATCATGGTAGAAAATTCCTTGCACAAACTTTCATTAGTAGCACCAAATATAATATCATCAACATAAATTTGTACTATAATGATATGTTTGCCCTTAGTTTTCAAGAATAAGGTAGAGTCGACCTTTCCCTTTTGAAAACCATTTGCAATTAGATTTGAACTTAATTTCCCATACCAAGCCCTAGGTGCTTATAAACATAATTTGGAAATTTTAGATTTTCAAACCTGGTAGTTGTTCAACATAGACTTCTTCTTCTGAAAAACCATTTAAAAATGTACTTTTGACATCCATTTGATAAAGTTTGAAGATCATGTGCTGTGAGAAAAAGGTGTTAAAAAAGTCTAATGGATTCGAAGCCCCGCTACCGATGCGAAAAGTTTCTTAAAAAAATGCATAACTCGACTATATCCTTGAACAACCAACCGACTCTTGTTTAAAAGGATTTCTCCAGATTCATCAAGTCTATTTCTAAAAATCATTTAATTTCAATAGCTAAAGGTGAACATGGTCTTTCAACCAAATGTCACACTTTATATCTTTCAAATTGTTCAAGTTCTTTTTGCATAGACAAAACTCATTCCGGATCAACTAAGGCATGTTTGACATTAAAAGATACAATTTAAGAGACAAAAGCATTATGTAACAAAAGTTTCTACTAGAGCATCAAGTGGTTACCCCTTTTGATGGATCAACAATAATTTCTCAAGGGGATGATTTCTATCCTATTTTCATTATGTCGGAAGATCCTCATGAGTTCTACCTTGCAAATAATTGTTTACATCTTGAGGCTCCTTTCGACTAACTTTCTTAGTAAAGGGGTTTGTCTTATCAAAGTTCAAATAATATACATTTCCTTTTTTAAAGGCATGCAGAACAAGAGATGAAGGACAATGAGTAATAACACATTTATCATGTTTAAAAGGAAACATAAACTCATTTCTAAGTTGGCATCTATTTCAGCCAAGTTAAATTTTAAGTCTTTTACTAATAAGACATTTCTTATTTTGATCGAATCATTTTCTCGATCAACCTTTGCCAATAATAATTTTTGCTTTGCTCATTATTGTTTCGAAAGTTACATTTGATGAACCTTGTTTGCAAGCTTTTAGGAATAATGATACATTACAGACGTATGTCTTGAACACCCCCATCCAGCGATCGAACATTTGCCCCTTGAATTTATGCGGCTTTTCCTACAAACAAATCAAGATCTCACACTAGGTACCCAAGTCACTTTGGGTCCTTTTATATTATCTTGACCAAATGAGGTTTTTTAACCACCCACTTAGGCCCTTTCTCTAAGGGAATCAAGGTTCCCAAATCACAAAGTCTCTTGATGGGACAAAAACGAGTTAAATGATTCCCATGTTCACAAAATGTGCATTTTAACTTTGGAGTTTTAGTTTTAATAAAAGTTTTCCTTGATTCATTTGCTTTTGAATGAAGAATGATCCGTTTTGAAAAAGCATTTTCTTTTTCATTGATGGAGCAACAAATTTAGGATCTTTATGCGAGGAAGAGAGAAAGAGGCGTTGTTGTTTTGTTTGAAAGATAAGCAAAAAATGATATCAACATACTTTTATTAAAGGAAACTTTTGAGTTAAATTTCATCAAGGTATTTTTTCTTTCGAAAACTTGTTGAGACCTTTAAGAAGTGTTTCATTTTCAAGTTTCAAATCTTCAAGTTTATTGTTCGAGAAGCCAAGTTTTCTTGTATCGTAGAAATAAACTCACTATTGGCGTAGGTTGTCAAAGCTTCAATTTTATTTTCAAGCATTGAAACTTTCTTTTGTTAAGTTTTGTTGCTCAAGATTAATTATTTGTTCCTTTCTAAAAAGAATTTCAAAAAATTTATACATGAAATCATGACACCACTTAGTCTTCTCCATCCCGATATAATTATCAATAGAAATTTCATTATAAGGGGTAGATCAAGATACCTCACTTTCTTGGGCCATGAGACAAACCACATGTGCTACTTCCTCCTCTTCGGCTTCAAACTCCTCCTCGGAGTTTTCATCATAACTTTGATATTCCCTTTGAGGTTTGTGTTGGTCCATAAAGCAAGAGTTGGAGTTTTTTACTTGGCCTTTTTCACTTTGCTTTGTTTCTTTGACAACTAACTCTTCCTCATTGAGTTCCCCATGATTTCATTCATAGGAATTTCACTCACATTATTTGCTTCCTCGATGAGGCACACTTATTGTTAGACTTCCCATTGGTATGACTTTGCCAAGTCCTTGAAGATTGTTCACAATCAAGTTGATAAGCTTTAGTAACCGTGATATATTCTCCGCTCACAAATGCCGAAGGCCTCATACTCTTTGGTAAGAAGATGGATCTTTCTATTCTTGGCTATTGAGGTACCAACATGAGCCATCTCAAGATAATCCCACACTTCCTTGGCGGTCTTGTAAGCCTTGATTCTTCCATACTCTTACAAGCTAGGCGTTGTGAAGAGCGTTAGTTCTTTGCATTCAAGGATAGATTCTTCTTATCTTCTTCATTCAATAACCAAAACTTCGTAATAATCTCTTAACCGCGAGGAAACATCCACTTTTTCTTTCCGCAGCTTCTCTTAGCCGAGCATTATGCTTTTCCTTTTCTTTTCACTTAATCGCTATCTCATCCGTCTTATTAAGCTTTCAAATATATAATTTCGAGGTTGAACTACTTCCATGGAAAACTCTCGATCTCTTGGAGTGTAAATGGACCTTCACTTGACTATATGCCTGCCATAATGTATAGTCTTATGCACATAAGCGTCTCCGTAAATGCGACTCAATAATCATAATTAGTACCCGTCAAAATAAGGAGACTGAAAGCGAGGAATGGCTTCTCTCTTGAAAATGGCGCCCATGATCGTACTACGAGATATTAAGATCAACTATAGTGACTGCATCACATTACCTCGCGGTAGACTATATGCGATCCTAAGGGGGTAGATGGGATAACATATCAGAGTTGAAACCCTGCGATTTTTTAAGCTAGTGAATAGTTATAAGCAGATTAATCGAATTAGTAACGCTAATAAACTATTTCAATTCAATTTAAAGATTAAAAACAATTCACACAATTATCTGATTACATACCTGATCAACCTATAATCAATTTCTTGCAATAACAATGATAGAAATTGACAATAATAAATAGTGTAAGGTTAGAGAGAATGCAGCGATATAGCGAGCTTGGCCGAACTGATATTCGACCATGGCTTTCGACAGGATTTGGAAAAGTAACCTCGTGTATTATATCCGGGTTCGACTTTTCTGGCGTCTGAAACAAACAACTCAAGAGAAATACACCTCTACTTGATCCCACTAGACACTACGCCTACAAGCGACGGCTCGAGAAGCTCACCGAGCAGCCTCGGACGACCACCCGAGCGTTCCAGAGTCAGCGCAGCCTAGAGGTAACTTCTAGTACACCTAGAAACGCTAGCTTACAACTAATTGACCCTTTCTAAAAAACCGCCTTGACAAAATCACCATTGATGAATAAAAGTAATACAATTTAAGCTCTAATAGAATTTCTCACAAATTAATAAGCTAAGAATGATTAAGAATTGACTGCTTTTCCTTTGGAACAATTGAGATTAAAGTGTAGAAAGTGTTACAAAAGTTAGGTTTGAAATGTGATGAAATACTTTTATAAGGTTAAAAATCGTAATGAAATACGCGCGTCGACTCTGTATCGAGCCTACGGGGGCGATTGAGGGACCCGATTCACTTTTAAAAGCGGTTAGAAAGTACAAGCAACCCGGCCTCAACGAGGCGATTGAGAGCGATTTGAACTCTTTCGAAGGAAATGGGGCTCACTGTAGAGGCGGTCGGGGGCGATTTTGCCCGGTCGTAATGCAACATTTTCCTAGCTTGGTCAGCAACTTTCATCTTATTCAAATCGATCCTAAGATGACCACAGGTCATTTGCTTTCGATTTCGTAGAAGTACAAGTGTAGATTAATCAGAACAAGTTTATACAAAGCGATTCCAAAGAAAAATCGAACTTCGTAATTTGAGAAAGATTTACCATTTAAAATATCTCTCTAATCGAAACTAAGTAATTTCATAAGTTGAGAATTCGCACAAGCGCCTTAAGATCGCATAAAGACTTAAACTAAATCTGATGGTGACTTCACTTGATTAACATTGCGAAAATACCAACGGAGGCTTATTATAGAAGTAACTTAAATAATTATTAGTGCTTAAATGTAATTTCATTATTATCAAAACAAGGATTAGCTCGTGAGTCGGCAATCGTAAATCCTTTATCAAGAAACAAGGGGTGCCCAGATGGGGACTCTCACTTTGACACACACAAAGAAGGGCTTTGGACATTGTTTGGCGTGTTAAACTTGGCTGTTGTAGTAAATACAGAGGAAGGAGAGGGGACAAAAAAGGCGAGTAAAATCTAAAAGTAGGAATGTTTGTCTGATTTTTTAATGCTAAAGATATAAAAACAAAAGGGTGAGAATGGGGAAAAAAGAAAACAGATACAATTTGCGGATGAGAATAAGATCAGTCCCACTTAAAGCGAGGAATAATTAGCATTCAATAAGATGATATTTGATAAAAAAGCAAGTTTGGAGAAAAAAACTTGCTTGAGAGAATTTGCAAAGTTGCGAGAATTCTATGCTATGTATTTGTCTAAAAACGTCAGTACTTTCATTTTAAATGTTTACAATATATAAGAATTATGATATATTGTAAGATTTATGTAAAAATCTACTAAAAATTATGATTTAATTCTCACAAAATGGAATGTCCACGAATAACTAGTCTGTCATCTCTAAATGTTAGCAACATTTGTTTTTGTACAAATTTGAAGAAGTTTTAAAAAGAACTTCCAAAAACTATCAAATGTTTGAAGAAGAAATTTGAGATGAAATATTTTGGATAAAAAAACAAATCACTTGAATAAAAGAATATTCGTATACCAAAAGACATATGTGAAAAAGGTAACAATTTTATATGGATTAAGTCACATTCATTGATCATCCTGATAATTGTAAGATCACTAGATGTGAGCGAAGACCCATTTAGGTCAAGAGAAGATAATAAAGAATTAATTGGTCCTGAACTACCTTATTTAAGTATTATTTGAGCACTAATGTATCTTGTTATTAAGGCTTTAATGAGGCAACATTGTATGCATATGTTAAGAATAATGCATTTTTTTTTCTTTCACTGAGTTTTTATCCCACAAGAATTTTTTTTAGTAATGATTGGACATCAAGGGAAGTATTACTAATCATTATCTATTAGTGGATGTAAATCATCTAGCTAGAAAGTAGGATAAGTTAGTTATCAAGTCTACCTCTATTAAAACCAATAAATAGGCCACATATGTATTATATTGACTATAAGGAATAAAATATTTCTTCCTCAATTCTCCCGTTCTCTCTATTTATTATTCTATTTCAGTTATTTTAATAAAATTAAACTTTTTTTATTTAATGAAAAGAGACCAATTTTTTAAATAGACCCGCTGATAATCTCATATTTGTTCAATCAATAAATTACCTTTTATAAAATAGATTTCATCCATTTGAACACAAAAAATAAATAGAGGGGAAAAATGAAAAGATAAATAGTTGAGAGGGCAAATTAAAAACTATTGCATAGTCCGGTGGCGGAATGAAATAAAGTTTTGCTTTAATTTATTTTATTATTACTCATACAGTTTTTTCAACTTGTCAAATCTTGGCAAAATTTCAGCTTAATTTTTTTCTTAATAGATTTACATATTTCTTATGCAGCTTTTGTTAGCACATTTTTTTTCTATTATATCCCTAAACATTAAATGTATTTGATTCATTATTTCTTCTTTAATTTGAATATTTTATGAGAATTACTTATGAAGTCCAGATTCGTAAATGCTTATAAATAAGGGTACAAAGAAACATTTATTAATAATTGTACATAAGTTTAAATGACAAGTAAAAAGATCGAAAATATCATTGTATGGGGCTATGCAATTAAAGCATTTAATTAAACTAATTATATTTCATTTAATATCTAGTTTTGTCCAAAAAAAATGATTTATGGCCAATATTTGGGATCTCAATGTTCACATGAGTAGAGTGTTATTTATAGTACACTTGAGTTTCTTCTGATATTCTTTTGAATGTCATATTATACTGATTTCGTTTTATAATAAACTAGCAGATAACATTGCAGAGCTTCCAAAAATGGAGGGTTGTTTGCATATGCAAAAACCTATAAGTTGCAGCAGAAGTGTTATTGTTGTTAGTTGTAGTAAAAGAAGTTTGAAGATTAAACCTTTTCATGGCTTCTTACCTCATGGAACCACTACTATGTTGTTACAGGTAAGCCACTAGTCACTGTGCACAATTTTTTATAAGAACGGATTACTTGATAATAAAAAATATAAATATTTAAGGGGCAAATAATATAATTTTTAAAATAATTATAGTTTTTATAAAAAATATTTAATAAAATTAATTTTAAAAAATTAGGAACCAGTTCCTCCACTGAAGGGGCAAGAACTCTAAAATTTTGAAAAATCGTTTATTTAAAATTTACGATGTTTGTCTTTATATGTGTATATTTTTCTTCATTGGAATATTAGTTCATTGCTCATTTGTATAAAGATTCTGGTTCCGCAAATGCTTATAGTTTATTGTTTTGTCTATTTGTAATAACAAATAAAGTTGGTTAATTTTGATTTTTATTATTTATTTATTCAAATTTATGTTGTTCGTCCTAAATTTGTATACTTTTCTTCATTGGAATATTAGTTCATTGGTCAGCTGTATAAAAATTCTGGTTTCGCAAATACTTATGGATTATTGTTATGTATATTTGTAATAACAAATAAAGTTGGTTGGAGTTATTTTACGCCAAACCCATATTTGAATTTTGCATAAAGATTAGAATCTTTGATTTGTTTCCTTTATTGGGTGTTTTAGAATTGAGAACCCCATTTTGAATTTTTGCATAAAGATGAAGTCTTTTGCTTCATATATATCAACATTTTCTTAATTAGTTGACATGCTAATGGGTACACGGTACTCTCTGGGAAAGTGAACATTGACTTAGTTTTGGGATATATATTTTTAATAATCGTCAAATTTGCGACCCCGCTTAGTGGGACAATGCTTTGGTTGGTTTGGTTATGCTGATGAATGTGTCTCACTCGGGGAAAATGAACAGTGACTTAGTTTTGGGATGTAATCAATGTTTTGTTGGAACACAAGTGTTTGATTCTAGTTGTATTGCTTAACTAATTTGTTTGTGCTCTGTGACATCTATCTATCTTCTAGAGTTTTCCATGTATGGTTGTGCAGTGTTTTTAGATGTTCACAGGTTCTTTATTTAGCTATATACTTACTGGTTCTACACTTTATATAAGTATATAAGTTTTCACTGGCATTTATGTTCTTGATCTTTACCTGGTCTTGTTACTATCAGTTTGGTATAATGGCAATGATTTGACAAGTACTAGTTAGAAGCATCCATAATTCTACATAAGCTAAGTATACATAATCATCATCCTTTTTGCGTTACAGTTATTAATGTCGATTACCAAGGCTCTTGCGGAGATAATGGAATACATCAAAATGGTACCGTTCTTTATCTGCGTAACGTAATTGCGTGCTTACCACACTTGGGTGGGAGCCTCTTGAGGCATTGGGACATCGACCCCAGGACATGTTGGTGTTGACGTTGTAGTAATTAACTAAAATTTGCATTTGGTGTTTGGTTATGTGTTGATATTGATACCCGGTCTTCTTGTCCTGAATCGAATGGCTGAGGTGGGTTCCAGTGCAATTGTAGCAAGTGAAGGTTGGTTATTTCAATTCATCCGTTTTATTAGTTTACTGGAATTTAATTTTGTTGTATATAGTAATCAATTTAGTTTCAAATTATTTGAAATTTCAGAATTTTCAAGAAGAAGGCCAAGGAAAAATATTACTTCAAGGATTAAGAGCTCTGACCCTAAGGGTTTCATGCCAAAACCATCCACTGGATTGGGCACACAAAAAAGGGACCAGAAAAACAATGAAGAAAAAGAAATTTCTGAGACTGTGCTGTCAAAAGGGATGGGAGAAGATGACACGAGTACCCACATTATGAAGAATGTTGAAGGATCAGAGAGAGCAAGTCGAGTGTTGGAAAATGAGATAAAATCTCTTAATAGCAGATTGCCATCAGAAGACAAGGAGTCGGGTACTTCTACGGAAAGTTTTGGGACTGCAAAAGGTGATTTTGAAGAACAGTGGGAAGTCGGGAATGATGTTGTTCAAAGGGAGCAAATGGGTTTCATTAGAAGCAAGGAGATGAAATACGAAAACAATGAGTCACTAGAAACAGTCATTATTTCAGATGGAGCTGTGGAAGTTCCAGTCATGGAATCCATAGTTGATACAGAGAAAGTTCAATTTTCTAATAGTGATGATTTAAATCATGATCACGCTAATGATGTAAGTAATCACAATTTTCAAAGTCCAGATTCAGTTGAAGAAAGAATTGTCAGTCACAAAGAACATGATAAAGAAAAAATACATGCTAAGATGAAGTTAGAAGCGGAAGCAAATTTTCATAGGAACGCACTGGAAACCCTTGCTAAGAAAAATCTATTGGAAGGTAATAAAGTCTTTAGTTATCCTGAGGGGATAAAGCCTGATGAAAATATAGCTATATTCCTTAATAGAAGTCTCTCCTCTTTGAAAGATGAACCTGACGTATTGATCATGGGAGCCTTTAACGACTGGAGGTGGAGATCCTTTACACTAAAATTGAACAAGACTAACCTTGATGGGGACTGGTGGTATTGTCAGATACATGTACCCCGTGAAGCATACAATCTGGATTTTGTCTTTTTTAATGGTAAAGAAGTGTACGAGAATAATGACAGAAAAGATTTCTGCATAAATGTGAAAGGAGGTATGAGTGTGTTTGAATTTGAAGAGTTCTTGCTTGGAGAGAAACACAAAGAACTTGAGAGACTTTCCAAGGAGCAAGCTGAAATGGAAAGGCAAGCGGAAGAGCAGAGACGGATAGAAGCCGAGAGAGCTGCTAGTGAGGCTGATAGAGCAGAAGCTAGGGAAGAAGTTGCAAAGAGAAGGGGAATGTTGCAAGAGTTGCCAAAGAAGGCCAAGAAATCTGGTGAAAATATCTGGTGCATAGAACCATGTGAATTCGGTAGCGCAGACAAGGTCAGGTTGTACTATAACAGGACTACAGGGCCACTTATTCATTCTACAAATATATGGGTTCATGGAGGACATAACAACTGGCAGGATGGTTTGTCCATTGTTGAAAGGCTTGTCAAATCAGATAAAGAAGGTGGTGACTGGTGGTATTCTGATGGTAAGTGGTCCACGGAATTTATACCTGCAGGATGAAATGTTTTGGTTAATTAGTTACTTCTGTTACCAGCTTTGACACTACTCCTTGGATTGTGGAAGTGATATAACGCTTATTATATAGATCTGAGTGGCATTATGGTATATTGAATTAATTTGTTAGAAATATTGGGCTGTTACATTAGAATCTAACCACAAAAAGAAATTACTGGTGTTATAATAAGAGATGGTATTGCTATATTTGTAAGTCTTTTGTCTCAATAAGTCTTGAAGTAAGCTTAATGCATTAAGTAGTTGAGGCCTGAAGTGTCAAACTTATCTCCTGGAGGAAAAACAACAATATTTATCATTACCTTGTATTGTTCTTATTTGGTCGTCTTGTGAAATGTTTTTGGTGCTTGTCTGTTTGTTTGGTTACATCCATAATCTTGATAGAGTATGACAAAGTTTTAGATCTTTAGCTCACTAATTTTCAGTAGAAAGGTTTGCCTTTCAAGATAGAAAAAAAGGCTCTTTTAGATTCCACCTATGGCTCTAAATCTCTAATCCTGACTAATCCAACTGCAAGAAGAATATATTAAGCATGAGAGAGTATAATGAAGGGGATTCTTGCCTAACATATTTATCATTATTAGAATAGTTTGTGAAGAATAATTATGAACACAAGTAGGTAAAAGAAGAGAATAAAAATTTCAATGTTGTGCTTGATTTCTTGATTCTATTAACTACCTGAAATTTGAAATTCATGTAACGTGTGGCTTAAATAGTTATTGTGCCTGATCACGCTCTGGTCTTGGATTGGGTTTTCGCTGATGGTCCCCCTCAGGATGCCATGGTATATGACAACAACAATTTCCAAGATTTTCATGCTATTGTATCACAACGCATCTCTGAAGATCTCTATTGGGTTGAGGAAGAACATAATTTATACAAACGACTCCAGGAGGAGAGACGGTTAAGAGAGGAAGCGATTCGTGCTAAGGTCAGTTATTGACACACACACACACACACACACACACACACTCCCAGACACTCTCTACTTGCTCAAGCTCTGTTATTGTGATAATTCTTCTAGAAATCCTCTCAGGGACCACGTCAATTTATATTCTTGGGTGATCATATCTACAGAAGATTCAAGTCTAGGTTCCTACATTATATAATTCATTCGGGGATAGCCTTTGTTCCTATGATAGGTTGAAAAGACGTCTCAAATGAAGGCTGCAATAAAGGAGAAGACGTTGAAAACATTTCTGTTGTCTCAAAAGCACATTGTGTATACAGAACCTCTTAATGTCGAAGCTGGGAAACCGGTGACTGTTTATTATAATCCTGAGAGCACCGTTTTAAATGGAAAACCTGAAATCTGGTTCAGAGGCTCGTTCAACCGCTGGACGCACCGCTTTGGTCCATTACCTCCGCAAAAAATGGTGCCAGCTGAAAACATATCTCATGTTAAAACAACTGGTAAGTTACTCATAAGGCATTTTGTTTAACTCCAACTATTAATGCAACTGCTAATTTACTCATAACGCATTTGGTTTAACTCCAACTATTAATGCAATATTCTGCCTCCCCAATATTATATGTTTCTTTGTTTGGTAACTTGAAATTGAAGTCGCAGATGCACAAAATGATGTCTCCCATGTTGATAAGTTCTATTTTGCCTCTTTGATATCCTTGCTTCCTTTCTCATGCTTGCTGTATTTCTATGGCAGTCAAGGTCCCGCTGGATGCATATATGATGGATTTTGTGTTCTCTGAAAGCTTGGATGGGGGGATTTTCGATAACAAAAATGGCATGGACTATCATATACCAGTCTTTGGTGGAGTCACAAAAGAACCCCCTATGCACATAGTGCATGTAGCAGTTGAAATGGCACCTATTGCAAAGGTAAATTTCGCTTCATAAATATATCATGGAGAAGCACAAGATGCTCATGATTTGTTATCTTATGATACAGAAAATTTATATACAGCTGTTTGTTCATCATGTATGATGTACCTTAGCAATATAGTAAACAATTATTAAACATTTCTAGATTCATTTTGATCATTTGAGAGAAAAATAGTATTGGTCATTTTAGATGGCTCTTAGTGTACTCATTATTCTCAATCAAGAGAGTTGTTCGAGATTTCTAATAGAAACACTAGCATGGATAAATGATTACCATTAGTTGCTCTTTAAGAAGTAATATCGTAAGATTGACATACTGGGTTAGTATAATTTACAACAGACTGATACGAAATACAACATTGTCCTCACAATTAAGTTACAGGGCGGCTCGGATTTTGGAAAAATGTGCCATTCCCTTTTCTATGTTACTCTGTCAGTATGGAATACTACTAAATTATTTTCACTTCTTGCAGGTGGGAGGTCTTGGAGATGTTGTCACTAGTCTTTCGCGTGCTGTCCAGGATATGAACCACACTGTTGATGTTATCCTTCCGAAGTACGATTGTTTGAACCTTTCCAGCGTAAGCTCCAAGCGCTCCATCTCTCTCTCAACATGACTGCTAAAGTTTTATGCAATTTTGATACATTTTAATAATTTGTATACCGTTTTCTTTTTGCTCTTTGGTAGATAATGAAGGGGTCCTTGTTTGATTTTGTCATTGTGATTCTATGGAGGCAGAGTTTGGTACCATAATAAGAACATAAGAGAAGATGGCGAAATCTTTTCTCTATCATGGATAGGTTTGACAAAGTGAATGAATTTATTTTGTTTCGAACATTGGTGTGTCGTTACACTGTGATAACATGGAGACTGTTTCCCAATTGACCCAAGAGTAAAGTGCAAACACTATTTTCTACTTCACAATATATAGCCAAGGGTGGTAGTTGATTTATTCCATTATATCAAAGTGCCAGAGAATATAAAATCTTTGACTCCATAGGACATGGAAACGTGTTGATGTTGATGATGAACATTGGCGTAACATGAAAGAAGAAGAAGGGGAAAAAAGGTTTCCTGATGCAGCAGGATATAGGTGATATAGGTTTCCTGATACAAAACAAACCCCAATGAACATCTTAACATGTCAGGAGGATATAGATGATATGGATGTTAAATCATAATCACATATCAGATACAGCCTTAATGCTGTAGATGATCTTGTTGCCCTATGCAGAAAGATCACTCTGAATATAACAATTGCACCAAAAATCTTGATGTCCCGTGTGGCGTGCGTCCAAATGGTAACTCACCTAAGAATCTTTTCTTACCTTTTTGACCCACATCCAAGGAATTCTACCCTGCATGTAGACTTCTTAACTTTAGTAAGTCGGTAGATTCAATACAAGAGCGGTACAAAATATGTTTTCTGTTACTGCTGAGGTTAAGCCTGATTTTTGTTCGTATTCTTAGATACCTGTATGCAATGAAATTTTTGTCCGAGGTTTTTTAAAATATAATATTTGGAACAGGTGAAAAATTTGCACTATCAGACAAGCTTTTCATTGGTTGGGACTGAAGTAAAAGTCTGGTTTGGAAAAGTAGAAGGTGTTTCTGTGTATTTTTTGGAGCCTCAAAATGGGTAACTACCAGCACGCTCATTAGCAGTTCATTTATCTTAGTTATTGATTTACGTATGTCGTACATTATATATACCCTGTTTTGTTGCAACGCTAAGAATCACTCCCTTTGCTATTGGTTGATGTTTTAGGTTACTGAACATCTAAGTTGGAAAATAAATTATACACCACTTACTAGAATGCTCATGTTTTAGGAGACAAAAATGAAAGATTGCCAATAAAAAGTAAAAGGAGCTTCTGTCATACCTAGCTGTATGTACTAATAATCTTTGGAAAAGATTGCAGCACTAATAGGGTAGAGCATGAAGCCCGTAGCTAATCGAAATAAAGGGACAATTGAATTGTTATTGTTGAACATCATGTAAAAAAGGAGCATCGGACTAAAAATAATTATTAAGAAACACAGGTTATATAAAAGAAAAGGCAGTGTCTCGATCTAGCATCCTTGAGTTGCTTGAAATGTTAAATAGATTATCTAGGTTCCTGCCTCTTCTGTTGATCTTTATTTATCTAAAGCTGTGTGTAGTATCTATCCTACTGAGACTTAAAACAAATTATAGATCTGTAGTCTCTTATCTTGATTAAAATGATGCCCCTATAAATAATTTTTATTAAACAGTTACCTAATTATACTTACTTTCAAAAGTAATGGAAATGTTTGGAGTTCAAAGATGGTATGGGGCATTGTTCTAGTTGGGATTTGAGACCTCATGCTCACTTCAATTTTACTCCTTGTTTCTTTAATTGTTGAAGTGGTTTATCGATAAAAATGAGAATGTTATACATATGTCCTGTAGTTCCTAGTGGAATGTCATTTGCTTCAGTTCCTAGTGAAATGTCATTTGCTTCATTGATTTTATTATTTGTTTTGGATTGTTTTGTTGTTCATTGGAGCTCTTTCCTGCAGAATTTTATTTTCTTTCTCTAATAAGTCTCCATTTGTTACTTTTTCCAGTGGTTCATTATCACTGCATCTTATGCTTAAGATTTGAAATTGGCTATTGCATATTATCAACTGCAAAAAATTAAAAATGGTCATAAACACCAATTAGAGTTACTTTTTAAGAAGATTAATGGCCTAGTGATGTGGAACATATGTTTCTTGAATATGCCAATGCATTTATTCGGTTGATTGCGTATATAATATTTTACCTTTATTGAATCTTAGTCAGATGACTCAGATCTCTTGTACTTTCAAATAGTTCTATCGTTGAGATACTCGATGCAATTTTATATTCTTTAGAAACTTAGAGAGATTAATCTATTATGGAAGGAAAATGGGTACATCCACAGTTCAAGAGATTACAAAATGTGCTCATCATTAATATATTATTAAAAAGTAACAACGGAAATGTCTGCCCATCTATTTCTATATCTCTAGAAAAATCACTAGCTGGTGGTCCATATGATTAATATGTAGGTTGCAAACCTTCCTGAAAAAAATTTCTAGGACACCATATTACAACTAAGGCTGTCATCTGCTGTCCCCTTAAGGAAAAACTGGTGAAAAATTATTACTAGAATCATTTAGAAGTCAATATGATTTGGTATTAATTCTGGTATGCAGTTCAATTGTGTGTGCTAGTATAATTTGGTACTCTGCAGATACTTTTGGACAGGATGCATATATGGCTGTCCGAATGATGGAGAACGATTTAATTTCTTTTGTCATGCTGCCCTTGAGTTTCTTCAGCAATATGGATTTCGCCCTGTAAGTTTTGAAATCCATTAAATTTGTAGGTTCTCTTTCTGAAGAACACTATTTAGCTGAAGCTTATCCATCAATCTAAAAGTTAACAATTTATGTTATGGTGTTTCCTAGCAAATTCATATGCCGTATTATACTTATATCTACTTTAATGGTGTTCTGGACTATGAAGCCAATGATATTTAAATATCAATGAAAAGCTGTTTTTGGCTCATGAAGATTCTTGTTGAAATGGAATTCTTTGTTAAAGGGGCTGCTTCTCCAACAACATATCCTCACTCTCTCTTCCATTGCTCCAATTTGAAACAGTTCTCAGTTCTGTGTTTAGATTAGTAATGCCTCAAGAGGTATAATATTTTTATTTCTGTTGAAATATGAGAGATCTAGTATGCAGGTAGGCATACTATATTTTTCCAAGAATATCTGAGAATCTCTTCCCTCTTTACATTGGACCAACCTTTCATTATTTCTGTTTTAACTATGTTTTGTGGTTTATTAACATCTTCATGTCTAAGAAGAATTACAAAAAGAAAGCTGAAAAGAAAATAAGATGGTGAAACATGGAATCATGAAGGCACATGTTTTGATATTATGCTACTCCGTATTATCAAGCAATTTGTTCAGTGTCACCCTACCCCCGATAGTTTATGTTTTTCTTGACTTATTCTTGCTTAAATATCAGGATATTATTCACTGCCATGACTGGTCTAGTGCTCCCGTTGCTTGGTTGTTTAAGGAACATTATAAAAATTATGGGCTCAGCAAGGCTCGTGTTGTTTTTACAATCCACAACCTTGAATTTGGAGCTCAGAACATTGAAAGAGCAATGTTAAACTCTGATAAGGCAACTACTGTAAGTTCTTGAACTATTTCTAAGGTGTCAAATTGTCACTCGTGGCCTCAAGATACTGATATATAACTTTGTCCGGTTAACTAAAGTTATTTAGTGTTCAGCTCATGCAGAAGTCAACTTGTTTTTGCTCATCCAGTGTCTTCTCTTTCTTCTCTAAGTACTGCTTTTCACTGCCTCCAGGTCTCCCCAACCTACTCTAAGGAGGTTTCAGGAAACCCTGTCGTGGCTCCTTATCTGTACAAATTCCACGGCATACTGAATGGAATAGACCCTGATATATGGGATCCGTTCAATGACAAGTTTATACCAGTGAGTACAAAGATTTCCCGTAATCTATTTGTTAATCTGTCCGACTAAGAATGTAATGCTATTGTCTTTTCCAGCTCAACTAACATAAAATTATTGGTATTAGCTGCAAACTAAAATATTTTTGGCGTGTACTTTGCAGAATGCAAATCATAGCATCAACATTTTTCTAATATATATATATATATATATATCAAGTCAGTTGCTAAATGATGAAAAAGATATTCCTGTAAGTGTAACCTTTAACTCACAACAACCAATTTTTTATATCGACAACGAATTGTTGTGTAGTGGTAAGGTGCTTTACCTCTAACTGAAAGGTAAGGGATTCGAGTCATCACAGTGGTAACTAGGAACCACTATTGATCCTCCTTAAATGACTTAGAAAAAACACCAAATTCTGATATTGTAAGTGTCGAGTCCTGCCAAGTTGTAAAACATTTGTAATCAACATCAGAACATGCTAAAGATGAGTTGTGCAGTATAGGGGTATATGCTCTCTCCCAACAAGTGTGCTGCATTGTAAATTGGAAATCACAATCCCATAAAACAGAACTGGTGGTTGGTGGCTCTTAAAATTCTTGGTGAATTATCTGGTATATTGTGGTCTGAACGGATTCATTGTCATTACAGATATCATACACCTCTGAAAATGTTGTTGAAGGAAAACGGGCTGCAAAAGATGCTTTACAACAAAGACTTGGTCTGAAAAGAGCTGATCTTCCATTAGTGGGGATCATCACTCGCTTAACTCATCAGAAAGGAATTCATCTCATTAAGCATGCTATTGGGCGCACATTGGAACGTAATGGACAGGTTGCCTCCTTTTTAACTGAAAATTCCTGATGTGATTAGTATATCAAGATCTACAACATTTGTGTCTTGTTGCTTCTGTTTTCGCCTGCAATCTTATTTTATCCAGGTGGGGTAAGTATATGGAATATAGACCTGAAAAATATAACTTAAGTCCATATAATATTAAAGGCAAATCACTACAATTTCACTTTACCTGGTAGAAGTTTTTTTTGAAAGATTCTTGGAGTATGAATTGTTTTTGAAGGTTTGGGGGAGGTTGGTATATTGGAATATAATAACTAGAACATTCTGATTGGATGGCCACTATCTATTACTTCACACTAGATAAGAAGCGTAGATAGTGTAATGAGCCATTTTAATTGATTCAATTCTATCCAGGAGCTAGAGAATATAGAATCTTTGACTCCCTAGGGTATGGAAATGCTACTTCCATAGTCACCTGAAACAGGGTACGATTCAATACGAGATACGAATGTTTATCTGAATCTGGTACGAAGGGGGTATACTCATTATTGAGATCCATTATACTTAATGTACAGCTAAAGCTTCTTCTTATTCAATATCAGACATTCCTATCATTGAGTTAAACGTGTGTGAGATTGTATCATTTTTAACTATGTCATTGAGGGTATCTCCATTATATGTCAAGCAATCTGTGCCAATCATTTGAGAAATGGTGTTATATTTTAACACTCTGCGTCGCAAGTGTGGTTGTATTGATGCCACATAGATAAATTTTTCAATAACCATACTGCCATACAAGTTTCTGTCATACCATATCATTTAGCCATTTCATTTCAAGTTGGAGCCCAAGATCTGACGACCCTTGCAAGAAGTGAATGTTGTGGAAATGCTATATTAACTGCACCTTTTGTGGCTTTTCTGTAGATTGTCTTGTTAGGTTCAGCTCCTGACCCTCGCATACAAGCTGATTTTGTCAATATGGCAAACCACTTGCATTCTACGCACAATGACCGGGCTCGTCTCTGTCTGACCTTTGATGAGCCTCTTTCTCACTTGGTAGTTAACATAAACTTATTATTAGTGTTGAGTTTATCCATGGCTACTTGTAGTTACTCATTTATTTAATTGTTGCTTCAGATATATGTTGGTGCAGATTTCATTTTAGTCCCTTCAATCTTTGAGCCATGTGGTCTAACTCAACTCACTGCAATGAGATATGGTTCTATCCCAGTTGTCCGTAAAACAGGAGGTATTATTGATGATCCTTGTGCAGAGTTGCATCAGTCTAATGGAAGTTTAGTGTCAAAAGCAGTGTTTGTTTTTTGTTTGCTTTTCTTTTGATTTCTGTTTTTAACCGGTGGCAATCTTAATTTGGAGTGATTTCTAATGCCGCTGTAGTTATCTGGCTGTAACTAGTGAGGTTTTCATTTTATGTAGTATTAACATGGTTGTTAACCCAACACATCTCAACACATGTTTCTTTTTTCTGCATTCATCTATAGGACTTTACGATACTGTATTTGATGTTGACCATGATAAAGAACGAGCTCAAGCACAAGGTCTTGAACCAAATGGATTTAATTTCGATGGTGCAGATACTGCCGGTGTTGACTATGCTCTGAACAGGTGATGACAAATGATCTCAGATTTTTCATGATATTGTTTTCTTCCTTTGAGATATGAAAATCTTTTATCTTCGGCTGGTATGTTTGACTTCATGCTTAAAGGTTTAAGATATCACCACAAGCATAATTATCTCTCCAAATAATATAAAAGATCCTCTAATCGTCTCTCTTCATCCTCGTTATTATTTCCCTAAGTTTGCATAGTACATTTTCTTTCTGTTGTACACTTGTACTATATTCTCCCCACAAAAGAGAGAAAGAAATTTTGAAGTAATATATTGGCTTTTGGAAGAAACAAACATCTTGTGTCTTCTTCACTTTCAACAATAAAATGATACAGGATCACATAAATTCCACTCCTGTTGCATTTGTTATTTGCTTCAACTTCCGATGGTCTTCTTTAAGAATCTTATGTTCCCATGTTTTGGTATTCTCAGAGCAATCTCTGCTTGGTTTGATGGTCGAAACTGGTTCAACTCGTTATGCAAACGAGTGATGGAGCAAGACTGGTCCTGGAACCGACCCGCTCTAGATTACTTGGAACTATATCATGCAGCGCGAAAGTGAACCAAGACTTTAGAATCAACCAATCAAAGAATGGACGTATCGATCTCGGGCAGATGAAATATATACAGTAGGATTTTTTCATCTTACTTGAGTTGAGGACATCCATTGAGCTGTGCAAATTGAATATCCTCATCTAAACATTATGTCTTAAAGTTAAAGAATATTTGTATTCGTAATTGCAATACTCATGTGAATCATACTTTTGTATCATTAATTTAAAAAAAAAAAAATCTATTGTAATGGAGTGTTGAAAAGGTAGTTGAATGTTAGGTGGATTAAATAGCTGTTGAATAATGCTGAAATAGGTCAAGAGAGACGCGACGTGGTAACCTATTATTGGGACATCGTAGGCGTGTGGCTCCCACCGCCCGACAAGGCCCATGGATCTGGCAAAGCTGAGAGAGAAAGGATATGGTTGATATGTGGCGTTTTCTTATTGATTGGTGTAATTTTTCTGATTTTCTTTCCATCCCAAATTCCCAATTATTTGGAGTCAATTTTTCATAATATTTTTTTATATACCTAAATTCATTATTTTTTATATTCTATTAATAAAGACTTGGTTCATTTGATTTGGATGATTTTTTTTATAATTATAATCTATTATACTTCCTTGAACTCTTGTTTTTAAATTTTCAATATCTTTTTAGTGAAATGGGTCCTAACAATATCCATTTCAACACTCAAAATTCAAGTAGTTGCCCTTTTAACTACCAAAATCTCAATCAAATTTCAATATGCCTTCATATGTGCCAAATTATCATCCATATTATGGATCGATGATGCAATATTCCTCTCAACTAACCCCTATAAACCTTATATGCCAATAGATAATGAAAATGTTCTGAATATTGGAGCAATAGAATTTCGTGAATTTTCAACACAAATGACTATGGGTAATTCACGTGTTAACGGCGATTCCAATTGGGTAGGATTCAACTGCTCAAAAGGAAAGCCCAAATGGACCATCGCAGTGGGATCAAAATTTTGTGCTACTTTGTTGGTAGATTAAATATAAACAAACAGTCATTGTCTTAATAAATTTAAAGTCAAGATATCGGGATAAAATTGTTGATTATTGTATTGAGCTGAAGCCTATGAGTCAAGCTAGAAATCATTTTATCGATATCAACAAAATATTGGGCAAATGGACAGACGCTTATGATAACACTAAAAGTATGCAACAAAACCGGTGATCGAAGAACGATATATTGACAATAAACTCATAAACTACATGAAAGTGATAAAAATGACAATTTTAATTTAATGTTAATAGATGGGCAGATCGCCGAGATCAACCACGCATGTGGTCAAAAGGAGCAATATATCGATCTAGTAGTAGCGGCAAGAGAGCACATGAGAGTGATCTTGGAAATATGAGAAATTCGATCTCATAAAGTGCCCGATGAACACTTTAGATTGTACAACCGATTTACTCATTCAAATTATATATATACATATATATAAGTTCAATATATATTAATTGTTAGACAATTAGTATTTTAGGATTTAACGTTGAGATTAGGGGTTACTAGAGTCTGCTCGTAATCTGTATATTAAATATAATATTTCGTTAATATTATTTAATATACTACTATTAACTGGGCCTAAGAGGTCACACACAAACAAGAATCGAATTATTTAATAAATGGCTATAAATCCTCCCGAGTATAAAGTGAAACGTGAAGGAAACATTCGACGGAAAAACGAACCCGATGACTCAAGGCTTTGAGTCGGTTGCGCGTCGAGACGATGGGTTTTGAGGAATTTTTATCTCCTTAAACTCGTTGTTTGCTCATTTAAGTAACATAATTAAACACAACAAAAACTAATGCTCATATTTATTTACAAGAAATCAAAACTCTCTCTCCACCAACCCAAATAGCCAACCCCCTCTAGGAAGAAAAACAAGATTTTTCTTTCATCTTTGATTCCTAAGTTTATAATTTGCCGCTCTAGTAAAAAGTACGGAAGTAGTTCGAGAATTTATCGTGCGATTTATCTAGATACTCTTCAAGCTGAAAGTATCAGGAGCAATTCAATTCGCTACGCTAACTTGTTATAACGATCAAAAATAAGTATACACTTTTAAATTAATTTTGTTTATTGTTTTTGTAGAACTGTGAAGCGCTCGAGATCTGCATCCGCTAGTTAGAACTTGATTATAATGCTGTTAAAACCAACAAGTAATGCAGGTGTCTCAAACTCTATTGGATCCATTGCTCGTTCAATGGAAAAGGAGGCAACTAAAAAAATGGTAAAAAGAATGATAATGGAATGGCCTTGGAAGTGGTGAATGAAGAGTGGACTGAATTTAAACAATACAAAGACAAAGAGTTGAACGATTAGACAAAATAGCCAAACAACAAGAGGAGACAAACAAATTAAAGAAGATGAAATGTTTGGCTTAAGTTATGAGTAATGAGAATTGATGACCGGAGCAAAGAGCTTTTTAAGATGTTGGGCCTCGAACTATTTGGAAAAATAATTTAGTTCTTTAATGTTTGTTTTGTAGCTTCAATAGATTTTTTTAGCTTTGATGTACATTTTCTATTTTGATGTATGTTTTTTAAGTTGTGATGTATGTTTTTCATGAAATAAAAGTACTTTCTTACTAATGTCACAGTACTTATACATTTATATACTTTTTCACATTCTCTTTCATCCACATCTCTCCAGCATATAACCTACCATATTTATTCACTCTCTTCTCATTGTATATACAATATATACCTACCATATTTATTCACTCTATTCTCATTGTATATACAATATATACCCCACCATATTTATTCACTCTCTTCTTATTGTATATATAATATGTTATTATTAGTTTTAGAATTACTATAATTTATTAATGCAATAAATAATATATATTTAAATTTATTTTTGAATGGAATTAACTAAATTAAAAAATATTTTTTAAAAAATAAACAACACACGATATTAATCAAACACTCGTTGGTTATTGGTAATACAGACTTGATGTTCCTCCCTATTAGTTCTAGATGACACTTTACATATTCATAATAGTTTGTTATTGGTAATACACTCGTGGTATTACCATTTTTTCATTTTTAATGATATCTTATTGTTAGGAAATTTTTTCATGCCAAACAATAAAAATAGATCATTAGTAATAATATTGATAAAATGTTAAGTTTTGGCTTTTTGCAAAAAGTGTTGAGAAAGTGAAATGATCATTATGTATAAATATTTAAATTTAGTTCAAAATCAAATAATTTATCGAGTTCCAAAATTGTTCGTATGTTATAGGGTACTTAGCTGGTAAATTAATAAGTGGATAGTTTTAGGGGACAAATTGACAAGATGTTACTTATTAGGAGCACACTGTGTGCACACATAATTCAAGGGGCAATATGAATATAAGAATTTTACTTTTGCACTGCTCTTTTTATGTAGCGGGACTAGTCGGTGGTCTAACGGATCGCCCAACTGGGTTGCCTGGGGCCCGCCCATCTATTCGTCTGGATTCGTCCTGGCCATCAGTCTATGAACGGCCCCCGGTCCGTTAAGAAATTGGACGGACGGGGCCAAAGGATCGCCCCTAGGCCCCGCCCGGGGTTCGAGCCCACCTAACATGGGTGGGTATTCCCGCTCGGGCCCGGCCCGAGGCCCTCTGCTCTTAATCAGAACGACCGCCCCAGTCGCCTGAAAGTAATCATTATAATCCTCGAACACTGTAGTCACCATATCACGGATCACGCTTAAAGAACTACGCGTTTTATCCAAAAATTTGATTTACAATTAAAATTCTAGAAAAAAATCGTTTTTAAAATTTACAATCCATCAGGGTGATATCTAACCAACCAACTCCATATATATACAATATATCTAAAAAAGACAAGAATATCTATTTGATAGGGCTTCTTTAATATACCTATGAATTCCATTGACCTTAAATGATACATTGAAGAATGCCGCAAGGCTACAACTAAGAGTAAATATCAGACTCCTGAATACAAAATAATTTCCGACAAGGCTAAAGTCTGAAAATGAAATACAACAATCAAGAAACGATTGACGCACAAAAAAGAGATCCGAGATCCTCACCACCGATGCTCACCCTTAGCCAAATGAATATAAAACTCAAACAGCCTCCCGATTCACCGCCTCCACAACCTAGCACAAATGAAATGCCACCCAAACGGAATAAAAGCCTGCTTAGTGAAAACTTAACACAGGTGAAACTTAAGCCATAATAAACGGATACCAATAGATATAGTAGTCAAATATGAATAAATATGTATATACCCAGGACTACCTAATAAGGCCATATCATAAAATTCCAAAGAAGGTCTCAGGCATAACATGTCAAGATATAATACAAAGTCTCAATAAGGCACACAATCACCAGAATAAAATCACAGAGACTCAACAACGACTATAACTCTAGTCATCAAACCATCTATCTCTCATATCTCCACAAGTATACCAACCTCTAATGCGCATATGCTCAATCCGTCTACCTGCAGGAATGGACCAATCGCTAATAAACACCGCTCTTATACCGTAGTATAAGGCCAACACCAACAAACAATGCACAATTCACAAAGGGGTCATAGATAATCAAACCGCACTTATACCGAAGTATAAGGCCAAACCGCACTTTATACCGTAGAGTACAAGGCTGTCAAACCGCACTTATACCGGGTGAGTAAGGCCAAACCGCACTCATACCGTAGTATGAGGCCAAACCGCATCAACCAAGTATAAGTACAAAAACGCACTTATACTGTAGTATAAGGCCAAAACCGCATCTTATACCGTAGTACAAGGCCGTTCCGCACTTTATACCGAAGTATAAGACCACTAACGCCTACATATCACCCTAATCATCCCAACTATGTGGTCATATCCTAATACTCAAGTCACCTTTACGGTCAATAATAACTCCAACCAACACCTCCAAACAAATAACTACTCTATTCCCAAACAATAAAGTATTACGCCTAAACGCTCCCACAATCAAAAATCATTCGTAACCGCCGGCAAGGCCATAGAAATACGTGTTGCCGACAAGGCCGCCATAACAAAAAGTTAAACGTAAGTCGAGAGTTCAAGCTTAAGCCACCTCAAGAAATCTTCAACGCCTACGTAAATACAATCATAATCATATCATGGCCTGCCAATAAATGAATCACATAATCATACAATGACATGTTTCACACAATTTAAAGTAAGTACGTAATGTAGCACCCGTGAGATAAGTACTCACCTCTGCTAGCTACCACAAAATCCTCGCGAAATCACAATCACGGTAACTGCCCTTTTCCACGATCAACGCCTAACAAAAACACCCGGAAAGTACAATCAAAACCTACTACTATACTTGCGTTCTAGAAGATACATTACCAACTCTAAGTGGAACGATTGCTAAACGGTCTAAAACGACGAATAAGACAACGAAATAACAACCCCGTCGGACACAACCCAATCGGCCCCCCTCTAAAATTTCCACCTTATCACTTTAACATTTCAAATCAACTTATAAGTCATCTTATTTAACCCTCAAGTCCATAAATAACAACCTATACTCCAAAATCTCAATTACTACTCAACTTACCAATCACACTTTCTCAACCTAACCCCCTCTAATCGATTATAAATCACAATTCTAACCTTACAACAACTACAATAAGGTCCCAAATTAACCCCCTACACATTTAAAAGTCTTATAAAAAGTCAACATCAAAAAGTCAATCCAGCCTAGGAAAAAAGTCAACCTATCACTATAAACCTCAAACAACATCTTAACCTTGAAGAACAATCACTTATATTCATCATATCACCCATAACAAAACTTAGGTTACAACTAATCTAATTTAGCAAAAGTCAACTAAAGTCACTGCATGTCAAAACCCATGAAATATCCCAAAAAGATTTGAACTTTTCTTACCTTTTAATTCAAAGAAGATGATGAAGGAAAGATATTCAACCAACGATCTTTGAGTTTGAGCAACAATCACAGAAAATGGAAGAAAATTTCGCGATGTGGGGCGGAACTCTCTCGCCATGTGAAGAAGAAGTTAAGATGAGATTTGCCTTTGCGAGATGATGTGTTGGATAAGGATGAGAAGATATTTAAGCATCAGCTTGAGTCTTGTTCGACTCCGGGTTAATTCTCCACTTTCCGTAGATTCTAAATCTCATAATGAAACCGATCCCAATTGTAAAATTTCCCAGCGACATAAACTACTAATCATATAATACTAGTCTCGGCACATCAATTTTATTCGAAATTATTTATACTCTGTCCCACTCAATCGATCGAAATATATATATATATTTTTTAACGTAACGGTTATTACAATCTACCCACCTAATAAAATTTCGACCTCGAAATTTAACAACCCAACAACCAAGAAAGAACATATATTGTAACACGAAATCAAACAACATAAAAATAAAAGCAATACTAACTCATATCTACCGAAGTCAAGTGTAACGGCCTCCTCTCATCCTCACGCTCCCAAGCTGCCTCCTCTACACGATTCCTCCACAAAACTTTCACTAAGTGCCACTACCTTACTCCTCAAACTTCTTCCGGTCCAATTTCCATCGGCTTCCTCAAACGTGAGGTCCTCCCAAGCTCCACCGAAGTGAGCAGAATATGCGACTGCCGTGATATACTCTCAAATGTGATTACATGGAACACATTATGAACTATCTAAACTCGGGAGGCAACGCCAACCGGAGCAAAGTTCACGGAGCCAACTCTCCCAAGGATTTCAAACTGTCCAATATAACGAGGACTCAACTTCCCTTTCCTCCCAAATCGGATCACACCCTTCCATCGGGATACCTCAGAACACACGGTCGCCGACCTCAAACGCATAAAGTTTACTCTCAAGGATGATCTCGGTGATTTCTTCTGCCTATCCTGAGCTGTCCTCAGATGCTGCTGAATCAACCTGATCCGCTCCACTGAATTCTCGACCAACTCAGAACCGTAAACCTTCCTCTCTCCTACCTCATTCCAACAAACTGGAGTGCGACACCTCCGCCCATACAACGCCTCAAAAGGTGCCATCTCAATGCTAGCATGGAAGTTCGCTATTGTAGTCAAACTCTATTCGGCAACTCATCGTCCCAATTCCCGAGTACTAAGCACAAGCACGGAGCATATCCTCCAACGTCCGTATCGCCCTCTCGTGATTGCCTCATCCGTCTCTGTGGATGAAAAAGATACCAACTCTACTCTTAGTCCCCGCCTCCCTGAAATCCTCCTAACCCCTCGAAGTGAACCTCGCCGCGTCGAAATGATCGACACCGAACCCCGTGGCAACCTCACACCGATCCACATAGATCCTCACAGTTCTGTGCCCATCTCAGAGATCTATTAGGTAGGAATGAGCCGACTTCGATAGTCTATCCACACAATCACCCAAATCCTATCACGTCACTAATGTCCTCTAAGCCCAAACACGAAGTCCATGGTATTATTCTCTCATGTCCACTGTGAATAGAAGAGTCTCAGAACAAACCAAGCAGGATGCCTATGCTCGCCTTCACCGACAAATCAAACACTCTTCCACGAATCCTCATGATCTCTCTCTTCATTCCCGCCACCAATAAGTCAACCTCAACCTTCGTACATCTTCGTATACCAAGGCACGCCATAGTGGAGCATTATGAGCTCAAGAATCGCCTCCTCGCTCATCCGAATATGGTACACACACCGCCATCCATCCTCAAGGCTCCACTCTTATCCAATCGCGGAAACTGACCGACCCCATTTCACGCCCTACCGATAACCTACGCCTTCATCTCGGCCGGCCGCAACTCTAAGATTCTGGTCCACGAGCACCGGTCGAATCCTCATATGGGCGAAAATCTCTCCATCGCTACGACACATCAAAATCGACTCAACCGTTTCATTTATATCTCTCGATCTTTGATTTCCCTTCTATTCAAATAAGATCGCCTACTACATTTGCCTTTCCCGTGTGGTACTCAATAGTCAAGTCATAATCATCGATAAATGATCCACCTCCTTCCGCCTCAAATTCAAATCTCTTCAAGGCCGGAAGATATTTCAAACTCTTAAGGACAAGAAAACTGGGCATTTAACCCATTACGTATGTCTCCACAATTTCAACGCAAAGACTATCGCCGCTAGCTCAAGATCATGGGTCGGATAGTTCTTTTCGTGATTTTTCAATTGTCGGGAAGCATAGGCAATCACCTTCCCATTCTGCATCAGAACACACCCCAATCCCTGGTGCGAAGCATCGCTATAAATCACATAGCCCTCGCAACTGCATTTGTATTGCTAATAATCGAGCAAAGAGTCAATTTTCCCTTTAACATCCTCGGGCGCTCCTCACAATCATCATCCAAATAAAGCGGGAACCCTTTTCTCTCAGCTCAATCTCAGTCATTTATGCCGCGATCAAGAGAAGTCCTCGGCGACTCTCCCGAGTAAATCCAGCCTAACCCCAAGAAACCTCACCTCGCCACACTCGCGTGGACGCCTCCCAATTGTTCACGGCCTCCACCTTCAGGGATTAACACACTACCCCCGCCGTAAATAACATGACCCCAGAATTGCACCTTCGCAAACTGTAACTCACATTTGGAAAAACTTGGCATACAACCGTGTTGTCTCAAAGTCCTCAACACGATCTGCAAATGCCTCTCATGCTCCTCCTCCCCTCTCGAATATATCAGAATATCATCAATGAATACCACCACAAACTCATCCAGATACTCCCGAAATACCCGGTTCATCAAATCCATAAAGGCCGCCGTGCGTCATAGTCCAAAATGGCATCACCATAAACTCATAATTCTATAACGAGATCGAAAGCTGATTTCGAATATCATCCCCCTTTGATCCTCAACTGCGATAACTGCATCAGCAAATCAATTTCGAGAACACTCTGGCATCCTTCAAATGCCTGATCAAAAAATCGGCCACCCTGGCAAGGGGTATCGGTTCTTGATGGTCACTTTATTCAACTGCCTATAGTCAATGCACAGCCTCATCGAACCATCCTTCTTTTTCACAAACAGAACTGGTGCACCCCACGGAGATACACTCGGTCTGATGAATCCTTTCTCCAACAACTCCTGTAACTGAGTCCTCAATTCCTGCAACTCGGCTGGGGCCATCCGGTACGGCGGAATAGAAATTGGTGCCGTACCAGGAATAACCTCGATAGCAAATTCGATCTCCCTCTCTGGCGGCAATCCCGGTAAGTCCTCAGGAAAGACATCCTCGAACTCTCTAACAACCCGCACATCCTCTAATCTGCCCTCTTCTCTATTCAAATCAATCACATACCCCAGGAACCCAACACACCCTTTCTGCATCAACCTCCTAGCCTCAAGTGCTGATACAAAACTCGAAGGCAGAACCTTTCTGTCCCCCACGAATCGGATATCTGGTCTCCCCGAACCCACGAAAGTAATCTCCTTCCGATGGCAATCAATTACGGCATGATGTTTCCCCAACCAATCCATCCCCAAGATAAGATCGAAATCAAAAAGCTCAAATGGAAGTAAATCGACAGATAACAACTGACCACATACACTCAAAGGACAGTCTCTATATACAAGTCTAACCACAACCGACCTCCCTACTGGTGTCATAATCTCGCTGGACAGTAAGCACACAACAAAAAAAGATAAGTAAATAAAACTTTGAGAAACAAAAGAACGCGTGAGCCCCGCAATCAAACAACACTCTGTACCTCAATATCACACAGAATAGCACTGCCACCACTCGTGGGTATCACGCGCCTCCCGACGAGTAACGGGTACGACCCAACTCGACTGCCCGCCTTTTCTCGTGATTCTAATCAGCTTCTTCTCTATTCAAATCAATTCAATCATTTAAGAGATGATTTGGATGAGGCTCGAGGATTGAATTGAGAGAAATTTGGCTCAAAGTTAAAATATATGTTATGTTGTTGAAAAGTTATGCTTTTAAACTCTAAAACCGATTTGTTCTCGATCCTAACGCCGCGTAATCGCTTATAATAATCGCAAGCACCGTTAGTCGTAAAAATGAGGCATAGAATACCTTAAAATGCAGGAGGCCTAACGTGCCCACGTTTAATTTTAACGTGGCCACGTTTATTACACACAAAAATTTGGTTTTCTTCATGTGATAAACGTGGCCACGTTGACTTAAAACGTGCTCACGTTTGACACACGAAGAAACCAACTATTTGTGTGTAATAAACGTTGCCATGTTACAATTAAACATAACAGTTAAACGTGGTACCGTTTTAGTTAAACTAATTCATCTTCTCGATCATTAATTCATCTTCTAAGTTCCTTCAATAAAAAATTATACAAATTTAATGATCATAACCAATTCATCTTCCGACTCTTTGCTTTGTCGGGTCATCACTGCCTAATGTGTCATTTTTCTTCTTCAATTTTTCTTCCTCAATGTCACTAAGATCGCCAAACATATCTTTTGATTTTGTTCTTTGAGCTGAGTTCTTGATCTTGCATCCTATGCTCGGCGCCATCCAATCCTTGACACACACACACATACTTCAATTGCCGAGCTTGTAAGTCTTGAACGTCTTTGAGTGTATTGTAGTTTCGCCATGCTAAATGCGGATTCACTAGCTATTGTAGACATAGGTATAGAAAATATCCCTGCTTTTGTTCAAGGTGTCAACTTTTGTACAAGCAAAGGTGTTTCTACCTATCGATGACGAAGCTTCATGATGTCAAAATTGAAAATGGAAGGTACGAGGATGGTGACGAAAACATCATGTTTTCTTCCATGGATGGGTGGCGTGAATTTGTGTAACGTCACGACTTAACCTATGCTGACTTTGTAACGTTCAAGTTTCATCATGAAATGAGTGAACGTAATCATTGTATCGTATTCGTTGATCCGTTTGTACGGTACTAGTGGTTGCGAGAAAAGACCTATTGTATCTTAAACTACCTATTTGAACTATTAATGAATCGTAATTTTATTAGAAATGTTATTTGTTCAATTCGTAATTAATTTTCAAATTTTTTTGCAATAAACGGTACACCATTAAAGATCAACGTGGGACGTTTAAGGAAAAAAGAAATAAATTATAACAGGTAAATTAACAAAATGGACCGATTAGGGGCCCAAAGAATCCTTAACAGTCGGATCGGGCCGTGTTCGTTAGACACCACTACGCTGCAGGACAAAATGAGGCAAATTAAACTTCCGTCCATCAACATAACCCGATTGGAGGCAAAAATAGACAATATGTTTGTCCATTAAATGATCCCGATTCGAGACCATTATAGGTTCAATTTTATTTTGTTTGTGGGCCAACACAGCTATGTCTATGTGAATGTCTTAGTGTTATTGAATTCAAATATTAAGACTTAAGAGAGTAATAAAAAGTGTCACAAATTCTAATAATGATTCAGCTCGAGTATCCAACCGTTATACACACACCAAAAAGAGTAAACGAATGCTGTGAAATTACTATTTTACCCCTACCGAACACGGATCATGTTTGTTAACAAACAGGCGAATTTTGTCCATAAAGAAAAGAACAGTTTAATTATGCACTTAGTTAGTTCCATAACAATTGCTTGTTACAAAACAAGCATGACTTCAAATTTGTTAGAAACAAGAAGGCTCAAATTGCCATAGGGAAACAAGCATGATTGAATTGTTATGAAACAAGACAAGTGGCATTCGCTTGTTTGACAACAACTACGCTTCTAATTTGCTAGTTTGCAATAATAATTTCATAATATTTTTACAAAGTGAAAACGTTTCATTTTCTTACAAACACAGAAAGAATTAAGCTCATTAATTAATTCATTATCTAATTCATTTTCATGTAATTAATTATTTGATTCATTGTTTAATGCATTCGCTCATTATTTAATCTATTCGCTCATTATTTAATTATTTAATTTATTGTTTAATTCATTCGCTCATTATTTAACCTATTTTTATGTAATTAATTACAAACATGAGAGTAATTGCTCATTACTTAATAGTGAATCATGTCACGCACGCTAATCATGTCCTCGCTCGTGTTAACTTAGTAATGCTAACTTATTATGAATTAAGATAATGTAAAAATATAGTAAACATTTACTATACCATCGGATAGGAAAAATAAATAAACGCATCAGAACATAGAAAAACATCATTTATCATATCCGAAAAATACACAATTGAAACTAATCATTCCGGTTATCCCGGTTGTTTTGGTCTCGACTAAAGTGCATTATAACTGATAGTTATGCCAAATGACAGCCGAGGGGCGTATGAAATCGCTTCTGGCCGAGGCCGTGCTGGCGGACTCTCCCCACCACTGATTCATCGGACCCGGATGCACACCGGGCAATCCTCCTGTCCCGGCAAGTCGATACAATCTCTCCACTTGAGCTTGCATGTACGGATCAGGATGTGTCTCCATGTAGCGTTGCATATCGAGGAGTGTTTGCCGCATGGCCGCAAATCAGAATGAAATGAAGAAATAATATGTTAGTATATGATAATAAACAATATAATATAAGGTGATTTAAAAATACACTTTAACAACATCATACCCAAGCCGCGAGAGGCCGGTAACATCGGGATCTGGCCGCAGTATTTTTGGCAATGCCTAGCCAAGTCAAGCTATGCACTCTAATATGAGTCCAGGCAAATACCAACTCATGTAGTCGTCTCAAGTCTCAAAGGTGAGCTATATACGCAGTGGACCCACTGCTGTAGGTTGAACATGGCGAAATTGCATACTAGTCCAGGTGTAATCGAATCTCCGCACATCTCTCTTTGAATATTCGCACATTACCCAAGCAAGTCGGGTCCCTTCTCTAAGCTCAACGGGCGGGGCGGGATTGTACCTCCGAACCTGTCGCGGTAACTCTTCTCCGCATATACGCTTCATTGACATTCAGTTGAGATGCAACCGTGATAATACGACACGCGGGATGGAGGAGCGGCCCATAGTAGTGTCCACACCAGGACCATATGATGCAAATGGGAACGATGGCTTTCATTTTTCCATACAATGTTATACAAAAGTTAAATATATATTTTCATACATGTTCGGGTCGTCATCTGATCCAATTGCTTCCTATAGCAAAGCAATGCCGGGTCATATGTCGGGCGAAGCCTGTCATTCATCGGCGCTCTGGTTGGCTCGGCACCACGTGGTACTCTCCGGTCGGTCAACAACGGGAAGTACTCATAGATCCAACATCGCAACAAAAACAATAACGATTAGTTTTCTTCAAATATAAACATGAATAATTTCCGACTTTTAATAAATACATGACTTAGTACCTCAAGTAGAGTTATACACCCAAATTGCCTCGATTCACCTCTTTTGACGCTTCACTAAGTATTGTAATCGAGTGTTCGCCCTGGCATTTATCGACAAACAACGTTGCTCCCAAGAATACCAACGTGAAGCACGAGCCTTACTACATTAGGGTCCACTACGCCTCGTATGCCAAATTCCTTTGATGCTCTTCAATAGCACACTCCATCAAGCTTCCCTGCCTAAACACGACTTATCAAGTATGGCACCCGTGATCGTATACTGGCCCGCCCGCATGTGATCTACACAACGGGATTCTTAAGATACAGGCACATCGTAAGTGAGTAATCATATTTCCCCCAAAAGGCATATGGAAGGAGTTCGTTTCTGGATGCCACCGCTCAATGAAGGCCGTCACCAAGGCCGAGTTTGGTGTCTGAAATGTTATTTCCGGGACATGATCGATCCCAGACGCAGTAACAAGATCCACCCACGTTTCATTAGCGGGCAAAGGACTAACCTGTTATTGCTCTCCCCCTTGTTTGAACCAACAAGGGGCCCGGATCTTTCCCACACAGCTTTCGCTAAATGACCTTTGAAGCCTATCGAACTGATTTTGGGGCCCCTGTGCACGGGGCTCATTAGTATACCATGTTTCGCAAACCTATGTTTTGACGCCTTCCTCGCGGCTGACGTTGACTGGTTTGCCAGAGCCGGTATGCTTCCTGCACGTGTCAAACGATGGACCGGGTTGCCGAACCGGCATGTTTCCCTCGCACGTGTCGCACGCATGGACCGGGTTGCTCGACCGGGTATAATTCCTGCATCACAAAAGCGATGAAACCTGGTCGTCAATCTGCCTTCCACGCTTGACCCCTTTGCCTCTAACTCCACCCAAGTAATACCTCGCCCCGAACATTCCGATTAGGTCGTTGTCTACTAACGGCCACTTTACTATCTTTTGACTACACTACATATTTGCAAATTTTATTAACTCTACACCCGTTTGTTTACTTATAATGTACTATATTTAATAATTTATTGCATAGACACTATATTTCATAGTTTACCATATTTCATAATTTTACCATATTTTATGATAGTCTAAACTTACTATATAATTTATCATATTTCATATATAAATTTTTGCTCAAAACTTTATCATAATTAACCATATTCTAAAATTTACGATAAATTACCTTATTTCATAATTAACCATATTTTATAATTTTACTATATTTGTCCATAGTCCATAATTTACCATATTTCAAAGTTCGACCATTTGTTAACATATTCTAAAATTTACTATAACTTACCATATTTCATATGTCATACTTCACATGCTACCATTTTTACCATAATTAACTAATTTACTATTTTGACCATAGTTTACCATATTTCATAATTTCATCAAATTCTTTATAATTGTACGCTACGCCATTATTTTACGATTATAATCTAAAATTAACCATATTTTATAATAATTTCATAATTTTATAATTTCATATTTTCATAATAATTTCATAATATTTCATAATTTTATACTTCATCATTTGATATTTCATAATATTTCATACTCTCTATAATTTCATAATATTTCATAATTTTATAATTTCATAATATTTCATATGTCATAATATTTCATAATTTTATTGTTTATCATAATTTTAAATCATAATCTCATACTTCATAATTTCTCTACAATGTCAATAATTTGCTAATATGGGTAATTCATAAATACGTGTTAATGTAGTGTAATCATTGCCTGAATTCGCTTGTTGCAAAACAAGCCATAAACAATTCGTCACAAGTGAAAGGAACAATGATCAATTCGCTTGTTGCAAAACAAGCCATAGAAGAATTCGGCTGTCAGGAAACGAACAAATTATCAATTCGGCTGTTTTATTTTAAGCACGATTTTATTTCATTGTTACTTAACAAAAGTAAGTACTGCTTATAACAATAAATTGTAACATAATTGTGTATTCAAATTGAATAATAAAATATGATTCGAATTGACAATAAATCTTAACAAACAACCATAATTTTTACAAACACAAAACATAATCTTAAGAAACTGCTTTAACATAATACACAATGCATAATAATTCATATACTAATTTCATAATAAGTACACAATTCATATGTAAACAAATTGCTTATAATATAAACAAATGATTAAATTTTTTACTTACTTGCTTATTGAATCGTTAATTGCTTGATGAACACAAAATTTGAGTTTGAAAGCTTCCACAACAAACTGGGCCGGAAATTTTATTTGGAAGTGATGTTGTCAAATGGTAATTCATTGTTAGTATTTCTACATTTGCACAATCTTTCGCTTTTGTATATGGGTAAGAGTGTGAAAATTCGGGTCAAGCACATCGAACCATGTATGAATTGACCGTTATGCAATAAAACCGTGCAATTTTATAAGCTATAAAACCGTGTATGTGTTGTCACATCGGCGCTTCGTTAGTGTGCTGTGGTTGTCAATCTGGGTACTGGGTTGTTGTGCAACAACCGACTTTCCATGGTTGTTGTGCAACAACCAATTCTTTCTATGGCTGTCAGCAAGAACAACCGAATTATTTCTATGGTTGTGTTAAACAACCGAATTATTTCTATGGTTGCTGACAAACAAACTGGCTCTTTCCATGGTTGTTGAGAAACAACCGAATTCTTTCCACGCTTGTTTAATCACGAACATTTATTTGGGCTTGTTAGTTGAACCACGCAATAATTTGGTACTTTATTGCATCGATTTAATATCAAAATTCGAACGATTAATACAAAATTTATTATAATTTCATAATCTTAATAATTTATATTCTTTGATGCACAATTTATTATACTTCATATTCTCGATAATTTCATTAAATAATTATCGATTTGCAATAATACCGTAAAAATTGATTGGGATTGATATTTATACACACCGAGATTCTCGCTCAAATGCGGTGTACAGTCACATCGCGCCTCGGTCAAGCAGGGCGTGTTGTCAATCAATCAGCTCGGTTGTTGTGTAACAACCGAAGTTCTTTCCACGGTTGGCTACAAACAGTTTAATTATTCACTCGCTTATTTACAAACAAGCGAACTATCCATTCGCTTATTAATGGACAAATTTAATTATTTTATACTTGTTCATTAATGAACATTATATTTAGTTGTTAGATCAAATACATATGGAATTAATTTGGTAGTATATTGCATTTATTTTATAATCATGTTGACACGCATTCAAATCGTTAAATAAATTAATTTACCAATCTGTAATCAATTTTAATTGCTCTAATGCCTCAATTATTAATTTAGTGTCATCATTCAAATTTATAATTAATGTATTACAATTCTACGCTTTATTACAATTTCATATTCTCCATAATTTCATATTCTCTATAATTTGACAATTTCTTATATCGTTATCGACATAAAAAAGTGTCGAGGTATATGGAACAGGGATCCGACAATATTGCACACTAACCTTTTCAGGAACCTCGTCAGAAAAATATCAATGAAAGCTTTTCATCTAATCAACGGGGAATTGGAAGAAATGTATGAGAGGGGTCAGGATTCCCAAAGTTGTGGTTGTTACATTCGACGAACACATTTGCCCCATCAAGCAGGCCCATGTACTGGCTAAAATAGCATATCCATCGAGGGATTAGCATTCTCTGGTGACATACACGGTATTGGCAAAGTTGGACATGTGAGTTTCCACAAGGTTATGACGAGGGTGGTGGAAAAATAGACCGCACTGATAACGATGAAAGTCCTCCGCGACCGTCACAGGCTTCCAACTCTGCACCGCAGATTATCGTCGAAACCCAAACATCCCAACCATTGCTTCCGTAAGTCGAGCCAACCGAGTATATCAAATAAAGCCATGTTAGAATGGCATCCGCTTTTGAGAAAGCGATGAAATTTATTGGTTATAAACACCTAGAAAGCGGCGTAGGCGGTCACAAAGTGGGTTCGTCAGCAGGCAGCCCGGGATGAGTATTTCAAAAAGCCAAAGATACGGTAGTCCGTCAGTCTCCCCGGGATACCGAATACACAATCATCACTAACCCGAATGTCCCTCTCCCATGATTATGTAGCACCCTATCGCGGACCATTACCACTTTCGGCTACACCCCATTTATGCCTAATTACCCTCCGTATATGCTCCCTTATATTGAAAAATTTTACCAATGTACGCGGAGATGGTAATCATGCTTTAGAGCAATGCATTGGCGATTTACTGAATGATGACGAATTTTGGCTCCGGTTAGGAACGATCTTTCTTGCCGAATTCTTCTTTTTACGACCACAACTTTACGAATGATTATAGCTCATTCCAATGTCGACGACCTTGTTCTCAAACCATCTCACCTCGGCCCGGCCCCGTAGATAAACGGATGACATTGCCTCGAATGTGACATGCCCGCTACCACATACAATGTCATATTTCGAGTATTTATCGACGTCAGCAGTGAACAACTTGTCTTCCAAATATTCGATCAAAGGGGACCGCCAACAAAGCATCTGGTTTCCTTTAAACGCTAATGGAGGGAATCATTTTATAATGGTAAGATCATATCTCTCTCAAATTGTTAATCACTTCGCTTACATATCAGAGTGCTAATTTGTCAAATTTTAATTGTAAATAATAATACGATCGCCGCTGATCATCCTATCCCTCCGATTGTGATCGAAAATGGACGCAGATGCTCACCTCGCCGCTAAATTCAATATAAAGAAAGAATCAATTTATGCAACGCACACACGGGCAGACTAACCACACTGGCCGGGCAGAGATATCAAGTTAAACGCTGAGCACGTTTTAGCTATTTTCACTATTAATTATTCATTCTGCATTAATTATTTAATGCATTTTATGTAATTAATTATATAATTTTTTTATGTAATAATTATTTAATGCATTTTATGTAATTAATTATATAATTTTTTTTATGTAATTAATTATTTAATGCATTTTTATGTAATTAATTATATAATTTATTTTTATGTAATTAATTATTTAATTCATTTTGTGTAATTAATTATTTAATTCACTTATATATAATTAATTATTTAATTTATTTTTATGTATCATAATTTATAAATTAATTCTTATGTAATTAATTTGTATTTTTTAAATAAGGATTAATTATTTAATTCCTTTTTATAAGAATGTGTTTATATGAAACAAACAAGTTATGAATGATTCCCAGCTTACAACCGAATTATCTTGATATTTAGCTTCATAAAACATAAAAAGTAAATGGCTTATAAATATAGAAGCATGTAATAAACTTGCTTGTTTTCTTACTAACAAATTTTGTCATTCCACCAAGATATAAAAAACTCGATCAAGTATTCATGCACAAAAGTAGTTCGCTTGTTTAATGCCTCCAAAGATGTTTGCTTGGCAGATAGGCAAAACAAGAATTTCATGTCTCATTTACTGCTGTGTGTGTATATGTTGCCCTTCTAGCATAGACAAGCTATTAGACAAAAATATTCTTTCATGAGAACATCGATTGGTCTATTAATTGAACTATCAATCAATGACTAAGTCTTTGGGATTGGGTAAGAGTTTCGAATAGTAATTAGACAATTATTTCATAAAGGTGTGATAATTAGGGGTTCAATTTTGTCCGTTAAATTAAAAAAAAAATGATCACGTTTTGATTTGATTCTTTCTAAGAAATTATGTGAAATTATGTAGTTGAATGGAAAATATTATCAATACTAAAATACATCGAGAGGCATTAAAATACTCCATAACAATGTTGATTCATTCAAATAATGTTGAATTATTGAAATAGTTTAATCTTCCATAATTTAATTTATATGCAAAGAGCTTCCTTGGAATTGTAAACTATCTTATAATTACGTTTCGTGTCCCACTCAAACTACTAATTATTCTCCTTATTTATAGTCAACATACCTTTATGCTTTTCTTCTACTCCAAAAAACCTCTTCTAATAATTCTACTCTTATTTTGACCTTCAACAACATCAAATCATCAAAATTCAGATTTTTCGTGAATATTAGAGCTTTATAGACACCCTTTTATGCATACTATTCAAATCCTATTTTCTTCAATTTTATTGAATAATAATTACATGTTATTATGTGAGGTTCTGCTTATTATTTTTAGTTTCTGTCGATTATGCATAATTAATTTGTGGTTTTTTTTTGTTAATTAATTTTGCAGTGAATATTAGAGCTTTAATTATTCCATGGCTGCCAAGAGTTCTTTTAAGCTTGAACATCCTTTAGGTAATATTTTTATTCATAATTTCTTGATTTTATTTTTATTTATGAGGATAATTTGTATATATTTCTAGTTTATGTAATTTTATTATGGGGGTGTGATGATATTTATCCTGTTTTCGATTATGTTCTTGATATTTACTACTAATATTAAAGAGCATGATTTTTTTTTTGGTGTTGCACAATTTTAAATTAGGGAAATTATTTCATATTTGTTTTTTATTAGATTGTCATTTAGTACCTTCATCCCAAAAAGATTGTCCAGTTTGGTTTTCAATGTTCGAAGTTAACGAATTTTGTAGCCTTAGTTGGTACTTATAAATTTGATTTGAATTAAAATTTATCATGTTAATAGTATAGTAGATTCAACTATTGCATTTCGATATATCTTTACCAAATATTGAACAATTTATATACAAAATATCTGAGTTGAAAAAAAAAAATTCAAGCATCAAAATTCAAGTTTGGACAATTTTTTTTATGGATGGATTAATTATTTATTAGTACTAAAAGTGTGAAACTGTCATACTAACGTCCCTTCGAGGTTCGTGGTATTCCAAAATACCACGGTGGAGTTACAAGAAGTGCCTCAATTGATCGGAACTAGTAGTTTCCTTTTAACAACTTTAATACAAGATTTGCTCCTTATGAGTTTGAACCATATTGTATGAAGAGGTGAAGGTGTTGGTACTTAACACTCTAGTTCTCTAGTTCTTTATCAGTTGAGTTATGCCGGGGGCATTATTTATTAGTACTAGAAACTATCTCCATTAAGACGAATCTGCAACAAAGAATCCATACTTTAGTTGTTACATCTTATCAAGTGTTGTATTAACTGTAATCTATAGGTGCAAGAAGTAGATGTGAGGTTGACATACAAAGCTTCATAAGTACTCACAATCTAAATGATTAACCCTAGTTAGTAACCTCCCTTACCAAGTTCCATATATTTTCTTTATGGTAATAGGAGTTGAACAATATAACATTAGTTATAGTTGAAAGAGTCGACAATCGATCATAATAAGAGTTAGAAGCTCAAAACTACACAGTCTCCATGTCACTATGATCCTAAAACCTCGAGAGAACCAAAAGGATAAGAGATGAATGCAATCATTTGTGTTTTTTCTGGAATTTTGCTTTGCTAAGCTGTGAAGCTAATAGGAAGATTTAATGTCACTAAATTTACTACTATTATTGATTTCGTCTACGAAATATTTTTCTGGATGCTTCAAGTATATTTCTAATTGCTAGTTGAGTGTTTTGGATTCTGTGAATGATCTTTTTCTGTATACGCTTGTAGACTTTCAATGTCATGATATATTCATTTCTTTCCTTGTGCTTATGCTATATCAACAAATCTCAAGTAAACCCAAAGATGGGATATATTTAGGTATTGAAAATTGAAGCCAGGTGTGCCATTCAAAGATACATACTAAATTGATCTTTGTTTCAATGTGACATGTTTATCCCAGAGAGGAGGCAAGCTGAGTCTGGTCGAATCAGAGAAAAGTATAGCGACAGAATCCCGGTGAGAATTTTTCTCCTATCCTGTAAATGACATATAGTGTACTGATATAAAATTGTGGAACAGATATATTATCTTATTTGTATTCTTCTCATTTTTAGGTGATTGTGGAAAAAGCAGAAAGGAGTGATGTTCCTGATATTGATAAAAAGAAGTAAGTAATAGAGTTTTCTATTATATACATTACCTTGAGTTAAACACTACATGTGAGCGCCAAGAGTGTTATCTTTCTTGAGTGAGTGACATTGGTTTTGGCATGAGTTGTGTTGCAGCGTTCATCTGGTTTTCTTAATCATTTAGTGTGTATAGTTAAGGGAAGTTTTCATTAATATTAGTTGAACATGTAATTTAAAACAGATCAACATGAGTTGTTATAGACTTAAAGATGTCAGTGATTACCATAGTCAAAGTTGTCATTGAAATAAGTTCATAATTATTGAAATCCCTGCATAATGAAGTTAAGTTTTCTTCTTCTCGAAATAAGTTTTCTTCTTCTCGATTTCTGCTTCCCTGGGAGGTGGATATAGTCTGAATTAAAAATAAATAAACTGTATTATGCTGATGGTGATCATTTATGAAACCAACTTGCCAAGTAGTTTCTTCACTTTTTTTCAAAATTTCATTATATTTACTTTTGTATGTGGTAGATAAGGACATTTTAAGCCAACGGGTCTTATCAGCCAACAGAACCCATTCTTTTTCCATTCTTTACTTGGTCTTTCATAGGTTTGATATAGCTGGTGTTTTATGAAGCTTTGTGAAACTCGACTATTGCTGCAGATATCTTGTACCTGCTGACTTGACAGTTGGCCAGTTTGTATATGTGGTTCGCAAGAGGATCAAGCTCGGAGCTGAGAAAGCTATCTTCGTGTTTGTCAAGAATACGCTACCTTCCACTGGTGAGAGCATCTTTGATTTCTCTATACTCGCTTCACAAACTTCTTGCATAAATGTTCTTTACGCCTTCTGTCATTGTTACAGCCGCTCTTATGTCTGCAATCTACGAGGAAAACAAGGATGAAGATGGATTCCTATACATGACTTACAGTGGAGAGAACACGTTTGGACTTCTTCCACAAGTGCTGTGATTCTATGGATTACTAATTAATAAGAAGCTAAAATGTAAATTCTGAGCTCACTTTCTCAAAGATTGTTGCTTCTGAAGACATGGGTTTAATTGTTATAAGTTGATGTTGTACTGAGGGCAATGTTGTTGCAACTCGCACGTATCTCCCTGTTTTAATCCAAACTATACGCCTTCGTTCACTTGTTAAGATTCAATTATTTGACTTATCTTATTACAACAATAACATGATAACATGTTCTAATTTTCTTGAAGAGGTTTCAGATTTTAACGACATGGCTTCACACGATATTGCCTATAATTTTCATAAATTTTTAATGTGTATTTAATTCTAATATAAAAATGGTGCATATTTTTAAAATGTATCAATTTTAATATGGTACAAGCCAAAAAATCAAAAAAGACTATCAAATTTTTCTTACGCATCTAATTAGTATTGCATTAAAATTACTAACAAATTGATACGTATTATTTAAAAAGAAAAAAGTAAGTTTATATAATTGATATTATTATTATTTATTTATTTTAGAAAATTAGATGTATCGGCCTAAAACGCATTAAAAGAAGAAAAAAAATTATAAAATGATATAATTTATAATTTTGATCATTAATGAACCATTAATTAACAAAAATTTAAAGCGACTGGCTCCATCAATTAATGCTTGTTAAAACTTTCAATTCGATCATTCTAATTCCACTTAGATCAAGCTGATAACTCCGAAGCTCAGATGCAAAATCGGGTCATTACGCGACTTTTTGGGATTAAATCGAATTTTTTACACTTTTCATATTTTTTCGAAAATATTTTCGACTTTTCATTAGACGTATAAATTAAAACAACCTCACCTTAGTTATATTAACCAAAATACACTAGTAAATTTTATTTGATTAAAAACCTCCTATATCCCCTACCTCCAACCCCACTGGCAAACGTTATCAGTATGTTGAGCCCCGATAACAAATCATAGAGAGCGCACTTTGGGTTGCCCAAAAGATCATTATTAAAGCGCATAAATCTAAAATCAAAACAATAAAAAGTTCAAAACCACAATCCAATTACAAACTGAACTTGCATATATCCTATCATCCTTCAGTTTAAGGCTCTGGCTCTGTAGCTAAACGACACATTCTCTAATTGACCCCTCAAAAGCTTTTGATGCTGCAATGGAAGACATTTTGGGGTGGGAATGGGGTGTAGGGTAGTTGAAGGGTTTTGGAGGAGTGAATACTGAGGGGGTGAGATGAACTGAAGGTTTGGGGGTATGATTGGTTTATACACGTAACGATGAAAAATGTAAAAATATCCTCAAAAAACGCCAAAATACTTCTCCAAAAACAATGTGTACTACTAAATTTTTCATTTATAAATTTAACTTTGTTATCGACACAGCTTCCAAGTGAAAATAGTGCTGACAATCGGTAATTTTGAAGAAATGCTAGTAATTTCCTGAGGTGTGATACCAATCTAGCTCCTTTTAATTTATTCCAATATATTCTAGAAAAGTTACATAATATATAAAACCTTTGACTTACTAAACATGAAAAGTAGAAGATATTTTTATTATCTATTTTCAACCATTTGAATTATCTAGTTATATTCTAGGAAAATTCAAATAAAAAGGCGGTAGTCTCGATAACCATTAATTTAATTTTTTAACTAAAATCTATTTATATTTTTTTTATCAAATATTAACATTGCATACAAGATTTTAGTTTTAATTTTAATTTATTAATATATATTTTATTAGATATTATCGGACATGTATGCGAATATATATATCGATTTTTTTAGAAGTAATAGAAATGTAATGAAATGATTACTATTTAGTCGGAACCTTGGAGAACATATATCAAATTATTGATTTTGTAAGGTGATTTAATCAATACAGTATTTAATTTAATCAATACGCGAGTATTAAAATATCCCTAATGCAAAGCCTCTTTGCCAAAAGAGACGTATTATTTCCAAACAAAAACAAACTATGTCCTTCCCTTTTGTTGCTGCCTTGCTGGTTAAAGGGATGAATCTCATTTAATATTTTCAAAGCACTAGCATTTTATTTCACCACCTAAATTATTTATTTTTTAAATCGAACCTTATTTTATAAGACTCTGATTTCGTGAATCATCATATAAATATTATCCTTGGCCATCAAGTAACCGTTACACAAACTAAAAATTGTTACATCTGAAAGAGCAATGGATTTCTGTCCAAATACAATGATGAGAAGAACACATTTGGTATGATTTGAGTACTAAGGATATTATTTAATATTCTTGTACTAAAGGTATAAATGTACTTTTCTTGTCCTTGTTTAATTAGCAGATGGCAAACAATCCCATCGCCCCCATTTTGTTGCTTCTTCAACTTAGCAAGAAGAAAGCAAAATCATGCATCCTTTCAAAACCAAATCTTCAATTAAGTCACCCTCATTCAACCAATTTTTCAACCAAATTTCCCAAAACCCTTCAAAAATAGAAAACCTATATCGTGTATAGTGATTATTTTTAATTTTGCAACAAACCCAAAACCTCATTTGGGATAGGAGAAAGGTCTACAAATAAGCAGTTAGTGGTTATTTTAATTTTTTCTTTTGTAAAAACTTTGAGCTTATGATTCACATTATAGAAATTGTGTGTTGTTTGAGATATTTACATTACATGTTTGCATGCCATTGAAATGGTGAATATGATAATTGTTGGTTATGTTTTTGTTATTAGTAGATTTGGTGTTTAAATAACAAACCATAAGTTATATTTTTTTTTCTACATTGAGATTTTTAATAAAAGTCAAGCGTAAGTTAGAACACTATTTTAAGTGGTTTTGTGATTCATTATGAGCTTCCCTTGTGGTTTTAATTGGAGATTAAATTTCGTTTTGGTAGTTTTGTAGCGAATATATATGCATGGGTGGGATTCCGTACGTGTTCGTAGCGGTTCAATCAACTATCAAAAATACGTACGCACGCCTTTATAAGTACTCTACTATTCATATCTAAGCGCCTTTCGATTCTACTTTGCACCATCATAACTATTTTTGTATTTATGCATTAGCACCTTAGCCACTCTAAATTCATTTTGGTAGTTTATTATGATCTAATTATAATTTACTCACCTTTTGTGGACTAATTTAAGACAATATTTACTCATTTTAATAAAAAAATTATCCACAATAAAAGATTTCTTGTAAATAATTTATTAATAGTATAAAAGTCGCCTAAATTTTTAACGTATATCAACCACTATCTTCACTAGACTCGGGGATCTGCCCCTGGTTGCATGGAATTTGATGTGTATAATTGATTTGAAGAAATGATCTATTGAAGGTTTTGAATGTGAATATCATTACCGACAAGTCTAGAGGTTTTAGGGACAATGACTACAATTAATTATTCTGACTATTATAAATTGTTCCTAAATTAGATAAACATAAGTCATTCCTGAGGTTACTGTTTAAGTAACCATTTCGTTGCATCTGTATGGTAAAATGAAACAAGTCATCAATGTTAGTATGCCAGTATTAGACCATTATTGTACTTTCTTAATGTAACTGATGACTAACCAGTTTGTCGCATCCAGATGGTAAGTGAAACATCCTATGAATGTTAGTGTACCAGTGTTAAACTATTGTTGTCCTTGCTAAAGTCATGAATCTGTTACTTTGTAATCAATAATATTATATACCTAAATATACACATTGCTTTCATTTGTAGATTGATAATGACAGGCAGAAAGAAGGAAAATGCGATAAAGACCGAAGATAAAAATAAAAGATATAGACATAAATGTAGGCTCGAAAATATTTTCAACATGTTCAAGAATATTGATAGAAAGAGTAAGAAACTGCTCGAGTCAACAAGTTTTGGATCGTCGATGCTAATTTCAAAATGGAAAAAAAAATTCAAGAGGATTCATAAAATGGGTGTTCAATAATTTTGAGGAAGAGAGATGCCAATTGAGAATGAGCTAGTTCCAAGCACTATCTATCAAAATAGAAGATGTTGATAGTGTTTATGATTTGCCTAATGAGGAAAGTCCAGAAGTCATATCAATGTGTAATGAAAAATACTTGTTGAAACTATGAAAATGCTTTATAGAATTAAATGTGAACATCTTGATTGTGAGAATGAGAGCCATATAGAGATGGTGATAGAAAACTCGATATATCCTTGAATAATATAGTAAACGATCTCAATTTGATTTGGGTGAAAATTGATAATAATATGCTCATTAGTTTATAAAATTATAAATTTGCCCAAAAACGAAGTCAAGACACGTTGATCATTCAATTTTAACTATTCCATCAAATGTGGGGACCAAAGTGTAGTTTTTGTGTCACTTATGACTAAACTACTACGGTACCACTATCGTGACAAAATGCTAACTCGACGCCACTTTCGTAATTCATTTCTCGCAATTCGCTAGCTTGTTTGATCGACAAGATGGACATGGTCAGAGTTAATAAAATATAACAAATCTCACCTAATAAATAAGAGTTAATATCATACAAAAATATAAAGTCGGTTGTGGTCACTTCAGGTGCTGGCCTCGCCAAAGATGGGCGTACGCATTCACATCTAGAAGTCCCACTTTAATACTCTAAGTTATCTTCGCTTGAGAACTCGGACTTACACTTTTTATTCTCGAATTTGTATTCAATATATTTGTCCGCTTTTACCGTGTGTTCCAATGTGTACGACGTGACCCGTTGAATGCAGAGATTGCCAATATAGTCTAAGTTGAACTTTTGGTAATTCCAAGATTATGATAGTTGTAATTGTGTGTTAGTACACTTGCTTGCATGATTTAAAACGAAATGTTATGCGTGTTGTCGTTCGTTTTATGTTGTGTAAGTTCTTGGTATACTTTGTGTGTTTAGTGGGATTATAAACACTAGTATAGTTATTGTATTATCTGATTATGGAATATTTTATGACATATAGATTGAGTTGTTCTTTATGTATTTTCTATCGTAACGATAAATGATCTACTCGCCCTATATAATAATCCTTATGACGGCACCAATTTCATTGAGTGGTCGCATCGACTTAAAACGACACTTGAAACTGATAATAAAGGATATGTATTGGAAAGAGAAACCCCGAGGGTTCCAGAGGACGGTGATCATGTTGACCTGAAACGTGTATATGTGAAACACTTGGATGATGTGAAGGAAGCTAAGTTCGTGATGCAAATTTGCATGAATGACAAGCCAAGAGGAGGTTTTACACTTCCCTAACCCAAAGACATTCATCGTTGGGCCAAGTTCGACTTCATACAGAGAAGAAGTCAAAATCGCTGAGATGTTTTAGTGCATAAATCAACCTCGAATAATCGAATTCCCTATATGTCTGATATGATGAAATTGATCGTGTTACTCCGTACTGGAATATATCAATGGGCAATGGCGAAGGATATTATTCAAGGTGTATCCCCAGAACTCTCCGAACCGCATCCATTACGATCCGAAAGCCGCCTTCGCTCATCCTTGATTTATAAGAAAATCATAGGAGACAAGTATGAAAGGGATGTAGAGAAGTTCTGCTTTTTACTCGTGGTGCTTTGAGGGTTAAGAAGAGTGGGCAATCAAGTAGCAATAGTCGTTCTCGAGCTCCCCAGAGACTATCGAGAAAGTTTGCTACGAGGACTTTTCCACCAGGACTGAGACGTGATTCGATCACAGATTCGCCTGAGAAGTATAGTCATATTATGACTTGAGATACTTCATTCTGATACGATAATGTTGTTGACATTAATCTATACAAACATTTGTTGAAATGCGTGTTGGGAAGTCGGAGATTACGGAGATGGTACGCACCACTGGAGTGCGACGGTGATGACACCGCATTACCGCTTTATCATTTCTAGTTAGACTATTGTTTCATTACACCTATTGTTCAGTTAGTCAGCTTTTGATCATGAATGACTTTTTTTCGCTTATATTTTGAACATGTTCTTTATGTTTTGAGATTAATACAACTAGTTGCTTATTGGCCTGCATAAAAGTTACAAACAATAATAATATCTCCATGATGTTAGTTAGACCAACATAAAATATCATTGTATGTATGCCCTTAAGAATTCAAGTAAAGTGACTTGAAATCCCATCTCCTAACACGTTATGAATTGTAAATGTATAAACACATGAATGAAAGATCATGACGAATCTTTAGAATCATATATTTTGAATAATATGATTAAAATGTGAATAACACTTAAAATTCATAATTCGACAATCATCCGTCAACTTAAAATTTAAATGTTTAGAACAAGATATTTATTAAAAGCCATAAATAAAGATTTATGAGAATAATAAATACTAATACCTCTTCACTTTATTGCCAGGGACACAATTCTAGTAAAATATAAATGTCTATATTTACTACCTGTATTTTTAGAACACATGAATAATATTTGAATAGTTCAATGTTCGAGAATTAACTTAAATAAACATTTAACATCCTTTTGAACTATTGTGCTGGGATATACCCCATATTAGATTAACTGCATTCATCTAATAAACTCGAATTACATATTCACTCTTCAACTTAGCTTGCATTAATCGACAAACATTTTTTTTGGGCCAAACCCACTCCACCGCCTCCTTACAATGAGAATCGAACCCAGACCTCTAAGTCGCCGGAAGGCTCTAACCACTATGCCATTCGATGTTCTCTCGTATAATCGACAAACATGTATAACTCCAACTAATCAAGATTCAACATCACATAAAGACGTGATACGGAACTGCTTCCATAATAGTCGTTCAAAATCTTATAAAATTTTCACCCAAGTCAACCAATTAACAAAATTATAAAATGAGCTTGAACTCTTGTTACTACTACAATGGTAATCCTAACAAAAATGTGACGCTTTTAGATTTGTAGCAATCCACAACAAGTTTATCAAGGAATAAATAACTACTATAATACAAATGATTAATTAAATTGTTACTACAATGGTAATCCTAACATTGTTACTACAATGGAAACAACCATGAACAATAATGATGACGATTTAGATTTTAAGATCCGGAGATAGTATAAATGTACCCAAATACAGATTTGAACATTAACATATTTACCCCAAGATAACAAGTTTATCAAGGAATAAATAACTACTATAATACAAATGATTAATTAAATGGAAATATCCATGTTTACAGTACTTGACTGATAAACAGAATTTGTCCAAGTCAAGGTGATTCTTGTACTAGATAAATTTTAATTAATCATAGATGCTTTAGATCATCCGGATCTATAATAGTTGATATATACATGATTTAACGGTCAGCCTTAAACGCTTGAATTCATTAATGGAAATTAGATTCTTTATAAACAAGAAGGTCGTTGGGAGCTACCCAAAGATGTGCAAATTAATGTATATAAAATATCTCTAATGATAGAGAATGCATTACGTACCTACCTCGAATCGGTTGCAGTACAAGTTTCTTATACAAGCGATTTCAAGGAAACGGGTCGACCTTTTCAGAATTTATGAGAAAATTGAATGAACTCAACAAGATGAGTCATGCTTATACAGATAATGCATTCAACCAGGGATCCGTGGATGAATACCTTAAAAAAGAATTCGAGAATCACAACTTTCCTCCCACATTGTAAAGTTGTATAAGAGGAAAGAAGATCAATTGAAATAGAAGGGGACTACATTTGTATTAGTCACTTCAACTAGCCGAGACGATCGTCGGTCTCAGTTGAACTAAAGTGAATTGATAAATAGAGTCGTGAATGACTTGTTAAAGTAACAAGTATAACACAACAAATGACTACAGAATATAGAAACTGAGTACAGTTACAATTTGAGAAGTTGTAAATAAGAAGCAAGTCGGATTATAACATTGACGAGTAATCTTGAAAGTTGCCGACTAGGGTGTCGCGATAACGATGGTTATTCCCACAGCTTATTGAAGTCGAGAATCAAAATCTCATTGTTAATCCAACATGTACTCAAATAATGACACTTTCCTTACCAGCTTGAATACGTATGCATGTTACAAAGTTGAGAACAAAGAACAAAATTTGACTAGATACCCAGCTAATCAACCACAGTGGTATGAGCATGCCAAGACGAAGTAATGTTCTTTTTTCGTTGCTCAAGTGGTGCTAGATTTAGTGGGAGCTAGTATTTCGTCTCAATGTCATAAAACAACCATTGTATGGTAATGCTGTCGAATTCAAGACCACATCATTATTATAAATAATGATGATTGTGTGTAAAATATACACACCTTGTTACTATAAGTAACGAACTTTTGGATTCCACCGACAATTTATGTTATTCTGGAGAGGTTTTGGATAAGTGATCCAAACAAGAAAACCTCTAACAAGCCAAGAAAATAATAAGATTGTCTCGTCCCTAGTTAGGTGTTCACTGATTGGAATCGAACACCAAACGACTAGTATGTGTTGATCAATTTCTTGGATCAAAATGGCGTATGGATACTCCAATCAATCACATGGGTTTACGGGCATTGAAATAGTTTGAAGCCATAGTATTGGGCAATGACCCCATGAGAACTTGGAAGATAAATTATTTATGTCCCAAGAAGAATCTCAGAGAGCTTATGTTGAATGACGATTCTTAGACTCCGAAAAGGACAGATTTTATAGATATCGAGTAATGTACTTTGACTTTGTCAAACGAATTCATAACAAGAGGATTATAACCTATTATACGTGGGCCGGGTATTCCCTGCGGAGTGTATAAATCTTAACGTACAATGGGGATTCATACACCGGATAAATCGCAGATTTCTCAGAATCTTGGAGAGTTATGTCATTTGGAAGCCACCACTGCCTATGAGTTGAATATCACATTAACTCCGTTTATTACTAAAAGAATCATAGCGCGAGAGTTTGACACATTTACCAAATCTCGACCGTTGTAAATCGCGATCGAAGGAATCGTTGTTACTAATATTAGAACCGCCCAAGGGCAAGTGAGTATTGCAACTATGAGATAATCGGTTCTATAAAATGCCCGTGAACAATTTAGATTGTACAACCCATTTATTTCATTCAGTTATATATATATATATGCAGTGTTGTTGTTATATATATATATATATATATATATATATATATATATATGTATATATATATATATATAAGTTCAATATAGAAGCTAATTATTAGACAATTAGTATTTAGGGATTTAACGTATTTTATATTAGGGGTTACATGCCTTACTAGGGAAGCGTCAGAACAAGTATATTAATACAATAGTTGGTTAATATTGTTTAATATATTACTTTATACGTATAAAACACCAACAATGCCAATTCATTAGGTTACCTTTAATGGTTTCTTTAATTAACAAAGTTGGTAGTGTTATAAACGTGAGCAAATTAGTAGCTCACAATTAGTAGCTCAAAATTGTTGAAATATCACTTATAAAATTAATAGTAAATGGTAGTATGAAAATAGTGATAAATTTTTCCTATAAAAGCCATGTAGAATGGTTTGTGAAATGTACACTAGTGAATTGAAATATTCACTTGAGCAAATAGTAGTTTGTTCTCTGCTTCTCCATTTTTCACATTCCATCTAATAATATAGCAGATAATAATAATATAGTAATAACAATAATAATATAAGGGTAGTATCATATTAATTTGAGCTAAAATAAGTGACTTACTACCAGTATATCTTCTATCCTTATCACTTTGATATTTATTTCGTTATATATTCCCCTATTATATATAACTGACAATATGTCAAGTATTTTATAATTGGAACGTATATTATTATTATTATTATTATATGATTTACTCATATTATAGAAAACTGACAATCCGTCAAGTGATCTATAACTAGAGTGGCTATTATTATTATTATTATTATTATTATTACTATTTCACCCTTTATAGTAACCTAATGTTGTCAAGTGCTCTATAATGTTAAAATATTATTATTTTGTGTGGAGAGTTAAATCTTCCATCTTGTACTTATTGACTAGCAAACTTACTATGTGGAGATCTAAATCCCCATAAAATCACGAAAGATAATTTCAAGTAGTGATACTAACTGTTATACTTTGTGGAGGTTTAAAATTCCTATGTACACTGTAATATCATGGACATAAATGAAATTCATCACCATTCACACTATCATGGACATAAATAAATTCGTAAATTAATTTATTTAGTGAAGTGTTAAAATCTTCACTTTATATTATTGATATTATTTATTGATAAATTTTCATACTTATGTGGAGAGTTTAATTTTTGCATCTTACATTGTGGAGGTACAAAACACCACACTTATATTATTATCTCACTATTGTGTTATCTTATTTTATTTGTTATTGGCATGAATTATTTTTTTATAATAATATGTGTTATCTTATCATATGTGTTCATTCATCGTATGTGTTATCTCATGATCATGCATTATGTGCTATAACTTCTGCATTCTAACGACTACATCATATTTAACACACTTAATTTTTCTTTTTAATTTCTCCTCATTTCATAATGGCAATGAACAGTAAAATCAATATTATTCTTATCCTCAAACGGTAATAAAATGGAAGAACTCTTCATTTTGATGATGCTCTACAATTAGAATATCTGAATGTAGAGGATCATAAGTTCTTAATGGAAGAACTCAAAGAAGGATTCGGATACTCAAGGGAAGTTCTTTTACCTCAAGAAGAATTGGATGAGTGGAACAACCGAGGTTCCAAGACTTTAAAAGTAAGAAGCGATAACTTTACCTTGTTTAAAATTAAATACAATTAGAATATTGTCGTAAAATTGTAATCAAGGTGAAAACTAGAAAATATTTTCAATGCTTATGGATCACAAATATTGTTGCAAGAACAATATAGAATGCGGGGATATAAAAATACTGAATTGGTACATGCCCTTCACGCAAGTAAAAGAATACGAAGTCTTTTTGAAAAACCATCAGTTACGCCCCACTGGGACAATGACATTCCCTGAGATAAATGCAACGACATTTAATAAAGGTCATGGTGGTTATGATCGATTTAGAGGTCGAGGTCGTGGTCAAGGTCGTGACATGGCTCGCGGAACTATAATAGACCTAATGTAAATTACCTTAACTCGATGTAAGAAAAGTGGTAAGAAAATCAGTTAAGGTTCATATTAAAACGATTTACAATTTGTGCTACAAATGTGGAAAGAAAGGCCATTGGTCTAAGGCGTGTATCTGTAAAAGGAAAAGGAAAAGAAAAGGAAAGGAAATTAACTTCAATGAACATGAACCTGAGCATAATTTTACCCATCTTGAAGATGCAGATTTCGTTGAGGGGACAAATGAGATGAACCTGGATTAAGGAATAATTTGATATTATTAACTACTTTGTGTTTGAATAAATTATGACGAACTTGAATAATCATTTATGTTTGTACTATGTGTGATGTTGGTTTATGATGTTTGTTTTATGAAATAATAAAGTTGATTATATGTTGTACTGATTTACTCTCTTTTAGTCTTATATAATTATATGTTTCTAAGAAGGTCTAACATGAACGGCCGAGACATTTGTATTTTACCCAAGTGAGCTAAATCATTAATAACTTTCAAGAGGAAGACATATATCGGCTATAAATTTTACTAGTGCAGTAATAAATATAATTTCAGGTCCTGCAGACTTGATTGAATGATCAGGTAATGCCATCTTCATATTACTAAATGGAACAAAATTTGTCATTAATGATGCTTTGTATTCTTCAAAGTCAAAAAAAATTTATTGAGTTTTAATGACATATATCGTCATGGTACGACATACTCAAACAATAACTTAAGGTAATATGAATATATTTGTATTATCGCTAGTGTTTCTTTGGGGAAAGAAGAAAATATCGAGAAACTACCAAAATTACCTTATAAAATTACATTACACTTATGTTCATGAAATTGAATGTAATTTGCAATAAAAGATGATCCCAAACCGTGGTTCTCAGGAATTATCGCTTAGGCCATCCTCCGTTCCACAATAATAAAAAAATAATTGAAAGTACACAATGGTCATCCTTGCGCGTTTAAAATTAATAAATGCAATACGTTTCGGTTTCAGAAACCAATAACCAGGGTACGCACCATGCAAACTTTCACACGGAATCACCAGACTTTTGAAAGAATTCAAGGTGATATATGTGGACCTATCCATCCACCGTCTGGACCATTCAGGTATTTTATGGTATTAATTGATGTGTCTAGTAGATGTTCACATGTTTATTTATTGTCAAGTCGTGATATGACATTTGCAAGATTTCTTTGCTCAAATAATCAAACTAAGAGCACAATATCCAGACTATAATTATAAAGAAAGTTAGACTCGACAATGTTGGTGAATTTACATATGAAGCATCTAATAAGGTTGTTGTGTCAACTAAAATTATTGTTGAACATTATCTTCCTTATGTACATACAATAAAATGGTTTAGTCATTAATTAAACGCTTCAAAGATATTTCTTGCACTCATTGAAAATGAGAAACAAAATTATCACTACTATATGAGGTCATGGAATTTACATTGCTTCATTATTACCACGTTTAAGCATCATGTTAATCTATAAAGATACTCCATATCAACTTGTAATTGATCAAGAACCGATATTTCCCATCTAAAGATTTCAGATGTAGAAGTCAAACAATAGCTCCAATTGTGTAAAGAATGTTATGGGACCTCAAAGGAGATTGGGTATATATGAGGGTATGAGTCACCCTCTATTATTAAATATCTTGAACCTTTAACATGTGATATTTTTTAGGCAAGGTTTGCTGATTGTCATTTCGACGACAGTTTTTCCTTCTCTAGGAGGATAAAAGAAATGTACCGGAAAAGTGACATAACGGTAATGTGTATCTTTACTCGTGACGTGACCCATATATAAATTCGGAAGAAAATGTAAGCAGTGTTGTACATTTGAGCGGATTTGGCAAATCAAATTGCCGCTTTCATTTATCGATATGAAAAGAGTGACAAAAGTCAAGCCACGTACTTTCGCCTTAATACTCATTAGGATTGAAATTTAAGCAAAATGACGTAGCAAGTACATCTAAGTAATGCTTAAAGCGCGCGCATAATGCGGGTTCCAAAGCTTGCGGTGCTGTGGCCAAAGGGGATAAAGTGGTGAAGTTATTGCGGGGACAAGGCCTTCAAGTGAAAAAGAGGGCCTGTGTCATTCGTAAGAATGCGTCGTAGCCCAAGTTCATCTCAATAAAGATTGATAAGAATGAAGCATCTGATAAGACACTAAATGATAATGATAATCCCATGATAGAAAAACGTGCTCTTGAAGAAGCACAAGATGATGAAAATGAGATAATTGAAAATGATATTGAAAATAAGAATGATCTCGAGATTTCTATCAATTATGTTAATACAAGAAATCTTTGGAACCGGAAAAATAAGGATATTGATGAAATATTTGCATTCTTCATTGCATATGAAATTATGAATGAAAATGATGATCCTAAACCTAGATTTGTGGTTGAATGTCAAGGTCGACTTGATTGGCCAAAATGGAAAGATGCAATAGATACTGAATTAAAATCTCTTAAAATCGAAAAGTATTTGACCTATTGCGATTATCCCAAGGTAAGAAACCTGTTGGTTATAAGTGGTCTTTGTGAGAAAAACTAAATGAGAAAAAACGTAGATTGTAAGATACAAGGCCTGCCTTTGGCTGCGACAAGGTTTTTCAGTTGATTATGAGGTAACTTATTTTCCTATTATGGATGTCATTACTTTTCGTTATTTAATTGGTCTGTTAGTATCTAATAATCTACATATGCATCTTATGGATGTTGTTACTACATACTTATATGGAACACTTGATACCGAAATATATATGAAAATTCCGGAAGGATTTAAAATACCTGAGACATCTAAACCCAGAGAAATTTATGCAATTAAGTTGCAAAGATCATTGTATGGGTTAAAGAAATCTGGACTAATGTTGTATAATAGGTTAAGTGAATATTTACTTAAAGAAGGCTATGTGAACAATCCTATTTGCCCTTGTATTTTTATAAGAAAAGAAACATCCGATTTTGTAATCATTGTTGTCTATGTAGATGATTTAAATATTATTGGAACTAATAATGAAATTAAAGAAGCAATGAATTACTTAAAGAAGGAATTTGAAATGAAAGATCTGGGAAAGACTAAGTTTTGTCTTGGTTTATAAATTGAGTATACTAAAAATGGTATACTAGTACACCGATCGAATTATACAAAAAAGTGCTAAAATGGTTTAATATGGATAAAGCTAATCCTTTGTGTATACCAATAATGAGTAACACTCTAATGTCAAAAGGATCCTTCCTCGGGCCCCAAGTGAAAAAAATAAAAAGAATCTTGATACTGAAGTATCATACCTCAGTGCAATTAGAGCATTAATGTATCTTGTTAATTGTATAAGACCTAATCTAGCTTTTGTAGTGAATTTACTAGCAAGATTTAGTTCTTGTCCTACAAAGAGACATTGAAAAGGGATAAAACATATATTTCGATATCTTCGAGGTACGTCTGATCTTGATTTGTTTTATCCTAACAATACAAAACCAGTTTTGCTTGGTTATGCAAATGCAGGTTATTTGTCAGATCCACATAATGTTAAATCGCAAACAGGATATGTGTTTACATATGGAGATACTGCCATATCTTGGAGATCCCACAAGCAGACACTCGTAGTAACGTCTTCAAATTATTTTGAAGTTATTGCCCTTCATGAAGCAAGTAAAGGTTGTAGATGAGTGAGATTAGTGACACAATATATACAAGAAACGTCTGGCCTATCAGCTAACAAGAGTCCAACAATATTGTATGAAGATAATGTTGCATGTGTTACTCAGATGAAAGAAGGTTACATCAAAAGTGATAGGACCAAACACATTCCTCCAAAGTTCTTTTCATTTACTTAAGAGCTCGAAAGAAACAAAGAGTATATCCAAGATATACGCCTGCCGATAATGTCAGATCTCTTCACAAAGGCACTTCCTACATCAGTTTTCAAGAAGCATGTTCAGAGTATCGGAATGCGTCGCCTTCGAGATCTTTGAAGACCTACCCCGTTTGATTGAGGGGGAGCATAGTGTTGTACTCTTTTCCTTATGAGGGTTTTGTCCCACTCGATTTTTCCTTATAGGGTTTTTAATGAGGCAAATATGTTCACTGGCAACGTTTGATATTTCAAGGAAGCACAGTAAACGTGAGCAAATTAGTAGCTCACAATTTTTGAAATATCAATTGTAAAATTAATAGTAAATGATAGTATTTGAATAGTGTAAGTGTGGGTAATTTTTGCCTATAAAAGCCATGCAGAATGGTTTGTGAAATGTACACTAACGAATTGAAATATTCACTTGAGCAAAATAGTAATTTGTTCTCTACTTCTCCATTTCTCACATTCCATCTAATAATATAGCAGATAATAATAATATAGTAATAACAATAATAATATAAGGGTAGTACCATATTAATTTGAGTTAAAAATATCCGGTTTTTTTAACAAGTAATCTTCATGTTAGAATTATTGACTAAATTTAGGTTATAAGGAGATTTCTTTTTAACACAAAGAAACCTATCCTTATGATCTATCAAATCCTTATGATCTATCAAATGCTTAAATCCATTGTTAATTTCACCTCATGACCTATGACATATCAGGACACAAATATGTTTCGTATTTTTTCCTATTGTAGTTGTTTTTGTAGGAACGTGAGAATATGTAGTACATGTTCTAGAGACCGCCAGAACGGTTGTATATGCATTTTATGTATATTCTCCAAAATAAGAAAAATATCAACATATTTATACAAATAATAAAAATATATCATCAGATTTATACAAAATACAAAAATATGTTAGCTATTATATTTATACATTCTTTTAATTTTGGATATGAATACTAAAATCTATTAAATGTTTCAAAATATGGCAATAGTTTTAATTGTGAAATATATAGGACCAATATCCTTAAAAGATTATCTACTTTTAAATTGTGATGATTTGATATTTTAATCTCAATCCCATTTTTGTCGAAAAATCATTAGTATACGATTTAATATTTGAATGCAAAATCGGCATCCGAGGGATTGTTTAATTTATTGGTGTGTTGTGTATACACATAAAAGAGAGCAAGCATAGTAATCTGCACTTCTAAGATCGAATGTGGTGAATGTACGACTCAATTATATGAATGTCGATTGTGATGACAGGGAAGATGCACACATTATTTTAGGTAGTTGGAATTTTATTTACATATATATCATTGTAAATATGGATTTAATCATTCAATTATTGTATTGTAACTTCTATTGGATTGAATGTCATTAATGTGAATTATGATTATTAGTAGTTCTGAATACTAATAAATGTGTCCTAATGGTATGGGAGTTACAAAACTTTTCATTAACACATGAAATATGTTATAAATTGAGACATCTCCAACTTTCAAGGAAAAAAATGAAAAAAAAAATAAGAGTTTTTTTCGTTTTTATTTTGAGACTATTTTGGTACTTATTTTATGGTGATAGTACAAGCTCGAGTTTACCAAGCTGGCGCTGGGAAGGCTTCTAAGGCCACACTTGGACCATTTTATCTCGGGAGTGCAAACACCCACGCGATCCCAAAGACCGGCGAAAGAAATGCCAATTCTATTTTAATAAAAATGTCGGACAATTTTACTTGGTCTCCGTATTTTACATGTTTTAAATTGATTTTATGTTTTACTACAAATACTTTCCCTACAGCTTAAAGTAAATTCAAGTAGTAAAACATAACTTGTTATTGATGTCGGTTTTATACGGAAATATAAGTCATACAAATATTTTGGACATGATTGGTATAATTATGGGGTGTTGATATATTACAGTAGAAATTAAGATATCGTTTGCAAACTAACTCTGGACCATTTGGTAAATCGTCCTAAGATATGAAAATATCATGATTTAAAATAATGATTAATCAGTGTAGGAATTTTCTAGACCTTTCCTATATTTGTAATGCTATTTATCATAGTTCTTGCTTGGTCAATGAAACTTTCTTTGGAAATTATAAGTTGCAAAAGTGGTATTTGTTACCTTGCTATTCGGTACTTTTTGAGGAAGGTTAGTAACAAATTATTAACAACTCTAAGGATTATTGTGGTCTAGATATTTTTGTGAAACCTATCTATTTCCATGGCTTTACCTGCTACTTGCATCTCGATAGTAAGAGGTATGTGTATGTTGATGTTACATCTCGTCTGGAATCGTTTCAAGAGTTATGCAAACATACATTTGGTTAATTTGATGGGAAAATATAATATGATTCTTCTGGACCATTTTTTTGGTGAGATGTTGTTGAACATTATGTATTTGAAGGCATCATTAGTTGATAATGTTAAAGTGACTTTTATTTTTATCTACGTAAGTTACTTCAACTTGAAAGGTGATGGGTCATTAGCCTTTTAGATTTATTACTGGTCAAATAGTCATGTAAATATATGTGATGAATTTGTGACTAATTGCATTTCATCGGTGTTGGACGGTTATATAGTCTCCACCTATTGGTTTCCAATTCTATTTATTATGATGGTGTTGACTTCATGATGTCAATGATGTAAAAGGAATTTAGGCAAACCTTTGGTAACCTGGCCTATTTGTTAAATATGGTCTTAACGTGTGATAATTATTGTGTGTTTGTGGGAGGAGTTTGTTATTATACCCCTTAATGTATTACTATATGCCCTGTGATGAAAGTTTTGTTATTATTAATCATGTTGATTTTTCTATATTGAAACTAGTATTGTATGATATGATGAAGCAAGCAGGCATGCAAGTTTGGTATTGACCAAAACAAATATCAGGCTACTAATGAAAAGATCTTCTGGCTAGTGATATATATTCTATATGATCCTGTATTGGTCAACTTTTTGAGGTACCATTTCCGTATAAATGGGTCATAGAAACTTGAAAGGATTTCTCCCAGTGGAGTAACTCAAGAGTTATCTTCACTCTAATTATTATAATTAAAGGTGATTTTAAAAGTCATTAAAATTATGGGTCAATGGGTAATGGACATATTTTAATTATCTCGAAATCCTGGAATTGAGAGGGAGATTTAATTAATCCTTGGAGTATAGTCACTTTGTTGAACTATATTTGTGAATATGAAAATAAGTTAAAATGAAATTGAATTGTGCTATAAACACACCTAGCTTGTATTTGGTTTGTCCACCGTGAACTGTGGAAGGTTTTGTGGAGCGCACTTCTTTTTGTAACTAGAAAGTCGATACATAAGGTGTCCGACAGCTACCCCATGCATGAAATTGATACCAAGCATAAAGCATTTGTAGGTGCATTAGAATGGTATACCCATATTGTTATCATATTTTTGGAGGTGATCAGTGTTTTAACATAACATTGTATTATTAAAATGTGGGGGGTATATGACTTCAAATGACAATGGGGTGGTCAGAATTGAAAAAATGTAATTTTCATTAAAGATTATGTGAGAATGTTATTCACATAATTTGTGGAACTCCAAGAAGAGGGGGAATACACAATTGTCATGAAATTGATTAATTTGATTGGAATAATCAAGTAAATATCGTTGGACATCAAGATTGATTTTGCGAAATTAATCATTTGACAATGGAAATTTGGTCTTTTGTAGTCAAACGATTGTGTACAATGACTGGAAGTTTGGTGGACAAACAAACACAAACTAAGATGGTGTTAAAAGTATGTGGATTTGACAAGGTAATGTTGTCAAAGAGTCTCATTTAGATGAGAATGATAAAGGTTGGTTTGAAAGAATAACTTTTAGGGATGTGGAGACATTCTAGGATCAAAATCAAGAGAAAATTGTCATTGTGATAATATGACGGAGTTCATGTCGAGAAACATGAATATTGATTTTGATCATAGGAGATTCATTTCTATGAAGTCTTATATTTTGGTGTGTACAAATAAGTTGAACAAATGAAATTGCTATTGATAAGCAAGGTGTGTGAACATGACCAAAATTATGGAAATAAATTTTGGTTCATAAGACAAGATGTCTGGAACAACGATAAGTTCTATGAAGTTAGAACTTGATCACTTTGGTAGAGTTATGGAAATCAAATTTCATAAGAGACCAAAAGGTATAAACTTGTGTGTGTATGTATATGTAAAAAATATGTGGTAATTTTAGTCAAATGATTTGAAATCTGTTGATAAAAATGCCTTAATAGTCAAATAAACCAAATATATGAAGAATTGAATTGGAGATTTTGAAAGCCTTAAGTCTTATATATTTGGGTATAACTCGAATGTGGGGGTGTAAAACCTACATTTGAAATGTTGTAGTTCTCGAATGTGGAACTAAAATAGTATCCGAGGGTACATATGAGGAATTGAGGAGAAGCACCGAGAAAACAAATATGTTGGAGTTCATATTTAGATCTCAATTATAAAAGGAGCAATCCAATGATATTGGATGTTTTAACCCTCATTTTATTTTAAAAAAATAAAAAGTTCAGGATCACCAGTAAAAGTGTAACTTTTAGCTGGGTGACGTTTTAAAACAATATAAAAAATAATGTGGAAACATTATTTAGTCCAATTATGTAGTAATTGGTACTTGTGCCTCAATTGGATGGAACAATTGTGTGTGGACTATACTGAATAATGAGATAATCTTAAAAGGAAAGAGAAGCTAAGGTATTACTAGAAAAACGACAATATTCATCTGTATACCTCATGAGGAAATTTATATCCAAGAGTATCGTATTTATTACGCGAGAAGTTGGGATGTTAAATTTTAATACGTAGATTATTCTTGTGATTGAAATAATCTTGTTTTGAGAAATGAGATGGTGGTGTCGCCTAAATGAGATTATGATCATGGAGTGTATATTGGTTAGGGTCAAATCAAACTCTACAAAATAATGACATGTTGGTGTCATATGTGATATGATATTTGAAAAATATTCAATCGAGATGAACACATACAAATAATGAGATTAATTGTGTCTAGTGAATCATGGTGTATTATGTAAACATTAGTAGACAAAGAAATTGGGTGTTATGATAAAAGTGTTGTGGCCACAACCATTGCTTATATTTTCTTTGTTCTACTAGACTGAGAATGTTTTAGTGAAAATGTAATATAAAACACAAAATACCATGATGCAACAACTCTTGGTCTAGTAATCAATTTTGACGAGGTACAGTCAAATTGATAACATGTGGATCCACAAAAGAGGGAAAAAAAAATTGTGACGACAGCGAGTTGGAGGAACGACAAAAGCCTCAAGTAAAAGTTGTACGTGGGGAACCCTACCTAGTTTAATCGGAGATCCCAAGATCTAGGTTCCAAGAGACAACGAACCTGCACTAACTTCTTAGCGATCACTGTGCGGGTTCAACCCCTACCCATCTCCCTCAAATTGAAACAATGATACCCGTGAGGTTAATAAGCAAGTCATTATGCTTTTAATGACTTCCTGAAAGCGTTGAAGATCCAAGTCGAGTAATGCGAGTTTACTCTTAAATAACGAGAAGTCACCTACGTGAGTCAAGTGTGGCCGTTTCCCGTAAGAGAAATGTCTGGCACATTTCTTTGGAAAGCTCATTGTGAACTGGGCAAAGGTCCATGGCCTAACCGGACACGATAGTGAGAACAACCGATGAGTTGATCATGACTGTGTGAAGTATGTCATCATCTGCTACCAAAAACAGATTAGTTCCAAGACATCGCTGGCCTACTATGTCCGCCGGGTGGATGTAAAACATACGTACACAAGTGAAGTTGTTCTCCAAGGCCATCACACCTACCTATCCTATGCAGAAGCGATCGTCAAGGCTTATCACTCACGAGTCAAAACCTTTTTACAAAAAATTTTATTCATGTGGGGATGTCGGATGTTGAATGCAAATTTTGATTCATGCGTGTATGTCGAAAATCATTAAGATATGATTTAATATTTGAATGCAAAATTGGCATCCCGAGGGATTGTCTAATTTGAGTCGTGTTGCCATGGTGATACATTATAAGAGAAGCATAAAAAGTATCTCCGTAATTCTAAGATTGAATGTAGTGAATGTACGACCCAATTATACGAATGTCGATTGTGATGACAGGACGTATTCACACATTATTTTAGCTAGTTGGAATTTTATTGTACATATATGTCATTGTAGCGTGAATCATTCAATTATCAGATTAAAATCTCTATTGATCGAATGTCATTAAGTGTGAATTAGCGTGAGTTACGATTATTTAGCTTCATCACTACTAAATGTGTCCTAATGGCAATGAGTTAAAAAACTTTCATTAACATTACGAAATATGTTATAAATTGAGACATCCTCCAACTTTCCAAGGAAAAATGAAAAAAAAACATGAGTTTTTAGTTTTATTTTTGAGACTATTTTGGTACTTATTTTATGACGATAAGATAAGCCTGGAGTTGTCGTGCCGGCGCTAGAGCGCTCTGGGCCGCCCACACTCGACCATTTTATTCTTTATAAGCAAACACCTTTACGCATCCCAAGACCGGCTTGTGTAAGGGCTTAATTTACTTTAAGGAAAGTATCTGACACGACTTTGGCCCCAAGATTTTACATATTTTAAATCGATTTTATTTTACTACAAATATTTTCTCTACATACTTCACTATTAACATATTAATTTCATTAGACCAAGTTTTGTGTCTTGACAAAGTCAGTTTTAACAGTTACCCGCATTGACCGTGTGACCTCTTTTGATTAGGCCAAATTGATGCGGTGGTTCTACTTAGAGATGATATGTCAAGAGAACGGCATGTACATAAGCGTATGTCCTCTCAGGGCAAACCTTTGGAGGCAGGTCCACCTAATTCGAATCAATTGGTAATTATATTCTTCATTCCTTAATTTAAGAACCATTTTTTAAAAATAGAAACCCCTTTTTTTCATTTTTTTACCAAACTAGTAGCGAGACGCTGCTGACGACGAGCATTAATCGATTTCAAATATTCGATATTTTTTATTTAATTGAAATCATTCTAAATCGTAAAGCTTACACTCTTTTCAATTTTTTAATTAATATTTTTATTTTTCACGGGATGCTTTTATCACAAATAACTCTTAAATATAATATAAAAATTACACAAAATACGATGTCCATAGAGCGACATTCTATACGTAAACGGAGATGTCCATAGAGAAATGCAAATATTACTTTAACAAGTTGATATCCTCTCGACTAAATGTATTAACGAATCGATCATCAATATAAAGATTACCTAATTATTTGCTTTTATATCTAAGTAAATTGGTATGATTTAAAAAGTATAATTAAAATTTTGTGGTTCCCAATGTATAAAATTCATATTTGCATGGAATTAAATAACAACAATAACAACAACAACAATAATAATAATAATAATAATAATAATAATAATAATAATAATAATAATAATAATTTACTAAAATCATATGGTTATTTAATTAATACTTATTATAATAATTATAACAATAGTTCTACATATAATAATAATTTTATAAAAATAAATGATGATTTAACTAACACCTATTATAATAATATTAATAATAATAATACTATTAATTTCTATATAACATATATATTATTATTTAACTTACACATATTATTAAAGATTAAAATGACATATGATAAGAAAACCATATCAATTTAAACGAAGAATAAATTAATAATATATAATATATGAGGTATATTCTTGTGAATTGAATCATGAAAGCATACATGTAAAATTGAGCAAAAAATAATCATGTTTGTCTAACGACATCTTTTAATCATTAAACATACACCCATAAATAAACAAAGTTTAATTGCTGGATCGCATTTACAATTATTAAATATATATACGCCAACGATACGATATATCATCCTCAAACCGCATGTGACAATGACGCATTCCTTCCAACTGGAGCAATCTTATTGTGATACGCAAGTATAAAGATGGCTTAATACTTAATACTACCTCTTTTTTTTATTCGACGCTTTCATACCGTTGAAACTTTAACCATTAATTATTAATTATTTATTATTTTAATAAATATAAAAGTTATATCATTAGATTCGTCTTTGAAAATAATTTCATAATATTATTTTCTTATAATTTTTGAACATATAGTTTAAGAACAATTAATAGTTATATCAATAAATATAATTTTTGAACATATAGTCAAGGTGAACAATTATATTTTCTTATAATCTTTGAAAATAGTTTCATAATTTTTTAATATATAATTTTTGAACATATAGTTTCATAATATTATTTTCAAAATTTGGAGGATTTTATTATTTCATAAATAATGGATCCGGAGCATCTAATTTCGTTCTTTTTTTGATAAATAATGCATTTCATAGATCAAGTATCCAAAACATCAAGTTCAACGTTTTGAACGCTTGAAAATGCAAAGTAAAAAAAAGCATCAGCATAAAGTTGAACCATAAAATCAATACAAGATGTAACCTGTTTTATATAATAATAAATAAAAAATACAAATCATCTCAGCATGCTTGCTGACTACAGCTGCAAAAATTTGCCTCCTAGAGAATATTACAAAGATATGTGTCCACAACTATGACAAACAACAAAAACTGCATTATTTGTTAAACTATCCTTCTTGATTCTCAATTTTATGACAGAAAAAGGATAATGGAGTCGAATCAAATTGTCAACCAAAGAACAAAAAAGAAATGCAGAAACCAACAGCTATTGTTCTTGAAGAAAAAATATATATGCACTTAAAAGCCTATTAACACTCTTAGTAGCCCATTGGAGGCATGCCAAATGGTGGCATCGGAGGCATTCCCATCCCGCCCATGGGAGGCTGCTGCGGTGCGCCAGAATAGCCCCCAGGCATACCTGGGCCACCCATACCAGGCATTGGAGGAGCGGGCAAAGCAAGAGGAAGCAACTGAGCATACATATTCTGCACCCAAAGTGGGACAATGTATCAGATTTTGCTAGCGAAGAAGACATATGATAAGAAGATGTACTGAGCCCTTAAAAGTAAATACCTGCTGCTTCATGACATCCTTCTCTTCGCTTTCCTTAGCCTTTGCTTCATTAAGGGCTTCAATTTTATCCTTGATTAATTCATCAACTTTGCCCGTGTATTCGCGAATAAACTGAAAGGAGTAGAATAAAATTGTATTTGAAATACGAAATTCAACACTGAAAACTGCACAAATTCAATACATTCGAATGGACTAACTCCAATTTGTTGAACCTCGTTCATCAACAACCAAAATGCATCATGAATGTCCTCCGTTCATTTTTTAAATGACTCGATTTGTACAATTGAGAGGAACATAAAGTTCCACATTATAATTAGGCATTGAAAGAATGACAATTTAAGTGGAAAAAAATGTGTATGTGTGAGAAAATACTTCACTATTCATGCATAAACAAGACATCAAAGGGAGGAAGGCAGAGCTAAATTTAATGACATGAGAACAGTTCCCTCAGTGACTTTCCTAGAAAGATATATAAAAAGAAGAAAAGAAAAAAACTTGATGTCTTAAAGGATCCTAGCCAAAGGCATGCAACATGCATAAAAATGTCAACAAATTATTTGGATAGTGAGATATGAACATAACAGATTGAGTGCAAAAACTGACAAACAAGTTAAGAGAAACAGAAGTAGCAGTTGGAGAATGTTAAAGGAAAACTCATACTAAGGGAGGCAAATACAGCCACAAGAAATGGTTCCTGAACAATTAGCATTATAACAGAGAGAGACAGAGAGGGGGAGAGAGAGACCTGCAACAGATATGGGAATGCAAAATCAATCATGTTATTCATCCAAGCAAGCTCCAAAGCAACATCGGCACGTATCAAGTCATAACAAACAAAGAGGCATGAAGCAAAACACTCCTTTTTACCCTGCAAAGTAAGAATCAGGTATTAAAGTTGTGTTCTTAGCAGTATTAGAGAAATTAGCTAACTATGTGTCTGAATTAAGCTTTTACAGGTACTCAAAACTATAATAGGAAGTTATTAAGAGGTCTATCCTTCAGGAAAGGAAATGATACCTTGTCAATGAAATAAACCAAAAGCTCTTCCGCAAGTTCTCGGTTACCAGATTGGGATGCTGTCTCCATAGCATCTTTGAAGAGACTATCTTTTTTGGACAACTCAATAGATTGCTTCCACCTACCTGCCTTCTTGTAAATGTAAGCAGCAACACGCCTCATCTCAAGCAGCTCGTGTTTCTCAATCTGATGAAACAAAAAGGAATAACAAGTTCATTCAAGTTCCTACAAAGAACAGGGATGTAGCGGTGGTAGTTGTAGTAGTACGAGTAGCAATGAATCACCTTCTGTGCCAGACCAATCTGATCAAAGCTATCGTGCAAATCAATTGATTCTCGTAACCTATCATAGTCTTCCTCTTCAACGTAGATCTCATTGAGTGCCTCATTCACAGCAGAGACATTGTTACTCTGAACCGCTACCATATATGGCTTAATAAGACGCAAGTGACCTGCCTGAAATGGAAAGTGGTGAATAATATTCAGTCGTAAAGGAGGGCGCATCAAGTGAATTAAAAAAAAAAATTCCTGCACATTTTCACACCTTCCTCAATATGTCCACTACACGAGTATGATCCAACCGTAGAGCAAGAACATTTAGCATATCATTGATGAGATCAGGGTGCTCCTGCAAATAGAAGTGCACTGCCTTGTAGTACAATTCTACATTAGCAACTTTCACAACAATATCCTTGAATTGCATGTGATCCCAAGCATCTGGTGAGTGGTTCATCACAGTGGTGGCAGCATTGTCAAATTCATCATACTGAATATATAAGTAGGTAAGTTCCTGCCAATGCTGTTGTTCATCACAGGCTCGGATAAGCTTAGGAATATTCAGGCGGGTTGAGAATAATTTAATATGCTCCATAAGCTTCTCATGACGATATCTGGCGTAAAGCACACCCAACTCAGTGAAGATGCCCATGTGTGCCCGTTCCAACCCAAGACCACTCTCCATAAGAGAGATTAACTCGTTGAAGGATCCTCTGTTTTGATAATACTCGCTCACTTCTTCTAGGTCATCCACCTATCAAATGAATGAGCAAAATTAATGGTGGGTTTATATTACTAAATACAAGAGCCAATCAAAAAAACATTCAGATGATTGAGTGTCCTCATAATTAGTATAAAAAAATAGCGGATCTACAAAGATCTACCTGTACAATAATATTGAGACCGCATATCTGAGCCAAACGGAATTCCTCGGCATCAACACAAGCAAAGCATACTTCTTTCCATGTCTTGGCACTATTGGCTTTACGTGCTGCATCAACCGCCCCTTGAAATTGTTTCAGCTTCACAAGGGTGACAGCCAGCTTGCCCCAATTAGATATAAAAGCATATATTATCTTAGCAGCCTCATATAAGCCTTCATCATACAAACGGTCCCCAACATTAGGAAGATTAGCAACATTGGGCATAAGGATAAATTCTTCGATGTCAGATAAGCTATCAATTTTGGCATATGCGTATATAAGCTCGCTGTCGACCCTGGGCTCCTTTGTCTTTTGTCTAACCATCAAGAGATATTTCACCAAATCATGATAGACATCTGCATCTTCAGAAGCTCGTATGACTTCCAAAAATTGTGTGGTATCTTCAGCACGAATAAATGAGTCTATTGCATCACTAACTAATCCCTCTCTGAGCTGAGCTTTTCCCACTTGACTCCAAACAGCATCCTCTTCAACACGATATGCAAACTCCACTGACCGATTAATGTCGCGAATATTGTCGAGTAAGACATTGACAGCCTGAACATTCAAGTTGAACTTCTTGAAGATCGCAAAAGCTTCTTCAAATAAAGAGGCCTCCACAGCAACTTCTCCCACAGCAGGTCCATCGAAGTTATCAAGTCTATTGATGTAATCCATGACTCTAGAAGGATCAGCCTTAATGGCTGTCAAAATAAGAAGGTTTTGCAAATTGAAATTCCCACTGAATGCAGAGTTCTGAAGTACGATTTTCTCAAGTAACTCAATTAACTCATGAGGAAGATCAGCAGTCATGAATGCTTTGACAGCAGCAGATACTTGTTCAGGACTCTTGCTCTCTGGCAAGGCAGTGGATACAACTTGATCAATAAGCTGTCTTCTAAATTCATTTTCAGGGTTGAGAACTTTATCCCAAAGATCACCGTCCATCCTTTCAACTACATACCTGGATTCCCGAAGGACAGTTAGCACGTAACGCTAAATGGACATCAACAATTTCAAAAAGGCAGATAAATTGTTTGCAAACCTGGCTTGGAGCTTAAATAACGAGTTCTTATTTGTCACATTGATGAGCTCATCATCACATTGACCTCTCCGATAAGCAACGACAGCAAGAGTGGGATCCCGCTTCTCACAATATTTACCCACAACTCTAGAATCATAATAGGGGTTTGTGGTCAGGAAGTGCTCTGGGTTGTTGTTGCTATCTATTATGATTTTACCAAGAGCATTGTGCACATGAACATCTTGGCTTCCTTCACTTACAAGATGCTCCAAGAACTGAGTAAGCAACCGAAGCCGATTCCTAAGAACCATATACAAAGGATAAGGATGACAAAAAAAAAAAAAAAATTAACTCGAAAAAATGAAGCAGAGACAAAACCTTTTCTCGCATTCCTCCACAAGGGGCTCAACAGGAAGTAGTGAACGGACAGACAAAATCAAGCCTTTGATGAAATCTTCTGGGCATTCATCATCCAACAACTGCCCAACAACTTGTGGAGCATTACCAGGGTTTACCTTTTGGACATAACCTTCTATGTAGCGGAGCATGTTACTTGTGTACAAGTAGTGTGTTAGGTCTGGCACAAAACCAAACCGATCACAGACATTAATGAGTGGCCTTGCATCTGGAAGCTTTGCTTCCATCAAGAAGTTCTTCGTCTTCTCAGCATCATAGAAATTTGATTCTCGCGTGACACGCTCAACCTCTTTAATCTGTCCAGTCTTTGCAGCAGCCTCAATGTACTTGAAATGGATATCAGGATCTTCACTGCAACGTTCAAAAGTACAGAGGTCAAAACCAGTAGAATATATTTTACTATACTGAGTTTTCTCTTGGTTTTACATCTTTAATTCCAAAATAATAAATTGAGTTCGTATAGGCATTTTAGACGCTGCTCAAGTCATTGAACAGTGATTACCTCGAGCTCAAATATGATCCAAGGAAGAAGTAAAGTCCTTCATATGATTTGAACTGTTCAAACATTTTGATGCATGCATCCACACCTAATTGCTCACAGTATTCTTTGGCAACCTGCAGAAAGTGTTGTGTCGGATTCATTAATGGAGCACGAAAAAGTAAATTCCCTAACACTCCCAACAGGCAAAATTGTCGAGAATGGGTGGAGAATCTCATTGGACCATCTCAATCCGTAACAACCAGGCAAGTGAGAAACCAGTGGCTCAAAGAGCACTAAAAAATATACCTGAACAATAATCTGAAGATTGCCTCTCAAATTAACAAGCAAAAGGTCCTTCATGCACTCCAGTGCCCATTCACGTGAAAGAGTCCCAAAGAATTCTACGAGAGCCTGAAACATTTCGTAGTTTAGTATCTAACTTACAGAATATTGAAGCAGCTCTAATCACTGTAGAACATCAACCTGAGGCTCAATTGCATGAGTATTGACAATGACACGCTTGATATCTGGCAACTCTGAATAATGCTGCGCCATAAATAAATTATGATAAGCAACAGGAAGTCAAAGAATATGTTCAGAATCATTATTGGAATTATGAAAATATAGTTAAAAGAACCTGGAGAGCGCGTATAAAGAGACCCGCTTTCTCACAAAGTTGACCAATGCGAGGTCGGTCATAATGGCTGAACATGCCATTTGCCAAAATTGCATCGGCCACATTAGGGAATGTAACCAGATTGATCTCCAGGACCTATGCAAAAGAAATTAGATTAACATGGTAAGTGATAGCAGAAAAAATATGTTTTTAATAGCAACTAAAACATTACTACTGACCTTGGTTTGGAGGAATGCGTGTTCTGGCAAATTAGGCTTAAGAACATCCAACAAAAATGCCGTCGCTTCTCGAATCATGTTCCTCTAAAAGTCAAGAAAAAATCAGGCCATCATTTATAGCTAAAATTGAATGTATGTTAATGTGAAACATTAAGGAGACAGATCAACAAACCTGAAGAAAGAGATCAGTAATTGTATTGTAATCAAGAGGACATCCTCCCTCCATTTGGGACATCATCAGAGCAAAATTAACAGCACCCTGAAGAGGGAAGGCATAATTATCTCCAACTCAAAATCGAAACTTGTTGGGTAACATTTACAAATAGGAACAAGGATTGAATTGACAAATAAATAGTCACATGGCCATTAGTAAACCTGGGGATCGGACCGGAGGATGGTTTGCAGAAGAAATAGGTAGTCTGGAGTGTAGCCGACCTGAAAGGATAAGGAGTGTAAATAATGCTTCACCAACAACAATAGAGAAAAGGAGGTGTTTTGAATAATAATTTCAATGATACCAAATCACAGAAATGCTTTCATAGAAGGAAATTTTCTTCCAAGGCTCAAATCAATTTTTAAAACCAACAGAAAAAGTAAAAGCAACAATAACAATATAGAGACATCAAATATGTTTCAAGTCACCAACCTGCTTTGAGTATATCAGGATTTTGTCAAACTCCCTGCGTTCAGCAAAAGCTGCGACAACTTTTGGAGTGGCCCTTGCTTTAATAAAGATTTTCAATGCAAGATCGTTGTCCACAGTCTAAAAGAGAATCAAACTGTGTTAAAAAAAATATGACTGAACAGCAGGGAACATTCATAACAATCATAAAAATCAAAATCTGCAAAAAGATTGAGAGGCTAACTTTCACAAGATCTCCAAGCTCCTCAGTGCATTCTAGCTTATCTTCTGCCAACCAGTTCTCGAGAAGGTTTTTCTTATTCTGGTTTACAACCAAACGAGACAACTCTAATGATTCAAATGCATTAAGCTTTCCTTTCGTCAGCAGTGTCCCGAAGTATTGTAGCAAAGGCGGGGTTTGCCCAGCTTGAACTGGAACACTCTGCATACAAGAGAGCAGAGGATGAAAAGAGCTAATGAATAAGAATTCAATGACAGACTTACAGAACTTCTAAATATGATAAAGCACCATCGGTGATGAAAATGTTAAGCACTGTACCTGAAATTTAGCAACTGTATCAGGTGTCCGGAGGATGCCTTGCGGAGATTCTGCAGCAAGGTCGGCAGCTTCTTTGTACTTGGTTTGTGAAAATAACTCTTGAAAGCGCTGGACCACCTGATCAATTGTAACATGGCAGGTAGTCATGCAAGGTCAGCAAACATGATTATGAAAAGGAACCAATGAAGGTGTCCTCTTTTCTATCTACTTAAATGTTAAAGGGCTGGCGAACCGCGAACATAAGAGCAATAAAAAGAAGCACGAACTAACCAGGTTCTCTGCACCAGGCAAATTCCCTCTTTTTGCGAGATTTACAGCAAGCTCCAAATTATTCAACTATACAGAACAAGTATGAAAAAAACTATTGATAGGATTATAGAAATAGATCCATAACTAGAAACAAACTGTTATAGTAAATAACTAGGAAAAAAAACTGTAAAATCTTGAACATACTTGACCACTGACAAAGGGAACAAGTGTTGCTTCGTTGACAGTGGCTAGCAACACTTGGCCCCGCCTATTTATTGCATAGAACCCCCCAACTGATGTGGCTTCTGATGTCAGGAAGATAGGGTCCGGGCTGATCCTATTTCTGTACACGGCAGTAGCAGTTTCGAGGTCATAGACAAACAGAAGCCCAAGCTTGGTGATAACATAGATCAACCCATATTTGTGAGATATCTGCAAATCAGAAAGATAGGCTAGTAATCAACTGGAATGCCATGAATTTCAAAACAAATGAAAAAAAACATACAAAATATGATTGCAAAGAACATGAAAACCTACCTGCATAGACACAGGAAAATCATCAGCAAAATCTGGTGGAAAGAAAAGATCTGCTTGCTTCTTCGTGAAAGATGGCTTTCCTGAGCATGTTGCATATTAAGTGAGTGAGAGTAGTAAATAGCATCTTTTAGCAAAATACTCTTAAGGTAGGACCTCCTAATTCCAATTAGAGGTAATTAAACACAGGAACAAAATGTATACCTCACACTTCAAACATATTAGATATATTACGAACCTGCACTTTCACTTATTCAGCATCATACATCAAATAAATTTAATCATGTAAAGCAATAAATTTTCATTTAGAGCTTATAATTCCTAAATAATAAGAGATTGGCACCCGAAACTAGGCAGTATTATGAGCTCTATTGGTAAAAACCAAATAATCATAGAGGTAGCAAATTTGGTATATGCACATAATTGAAAATATGACATTTACCTGGCTGTGCTCCTAGCTCAATCACGTGCAACTTTGATGTGACCTGTCCTGCATTAGAAGTTTTAGTTGCAAATGAGATAAGAATGGAGTCCTTGTCATTTCCTGGAACCTGCTTGCAGAAAAGGAAAAAAACATTAGAACTGATTTAGCAAAACCACAAGATCAACTAAGTGTGCACTGGTTAAGAAAGATTCCGCACTTTAATGGTGGCAAATGCTGCCGCATGAGCCTCGAGAGCTTGGCTACGCTGCTGGTCAACAGAAAAGAGTTGCATGTTTCCTTTGACGAGTTGAGGTTTCTACAGGCCAAAAGATAAGAACTCACAAATGTAAGATATTGAGAAGTATTAAATGAAATTTCAGAGCAATTACTGTTTCCTTAGTCCACAAGAATAATTAACATTTACCAGTGATGTTCTAAGTAGAACTTGATATATAGATGAGTGGAAACTTAGGTAATTAGGTTGTAGTTAATACTTGTAGAACTACAAACCTCAGGTGATCCTGGGGCAATTCCAATCAAAACCAGCCATTTTTCAGTGGGATCACAACGATAATTGATTATTTGGTTGTTGGATAAATTAGCTGTTCGGTCAAACATCTTAATAGGTTCGGAATCCCCTACACAAATACATAAAAAAATCGGATCCTTTAGAAAATTCAACATGGTACAGCAATCATCAAAATACAAGAAAAGACAATCAACACTCTACCTTCAATTGACCAATGGTATGCGGATGATTGTGTGACCAGACCCAACATATTTGGGGTAATCCACTTCCAGAAAACAACCTAATGATAGTTCACAATAAAAAAAGATCCATCTTCAGGAGATATAGTTATACTACTTGAAAAATATAGCTTATTCATGCCAGATCATTCAAACAATAGGAATCTTGCATATCACCTGCTCAGACATTTGATGAGACTTTATCTTTGTTTTCATCTCAATATTAAATATCTGCAAGTGATCCTGTGTAGTTCCCGCAATTTGAGCTTCAAAGGAAAAACATATTTACTAAGATACTATATTACAAACTTCAAATGCATCAACAGATAAACCTAAATATACTTTAAAATTCAACAATTCACGAAATATGTTAAGCGAAAATCGATGCAGCAATATCACCAACAAGTGAATGTATTGATGAATAGAAAAATGATAAGAAATTATCTGTAACTGAAAATATATATTAACACGAGCATATGACATAGAAATTACACAGACGTAGTAATTATACTTTTGAGTTACGGAGAAATACATATTCCTATTTACTAAAATGCAATACTATATTCAGCAAGTGACACCTCAATATACTTCAAATATACAATATGTATAATATATATTAAAAACTAGAAACCATTTTAACAAGTGTATATAAAAATAACTAGAAATTATAACAGGCAGGCATTTAATTCATCAAGGAGAAAAATATTGATTCCCATGTTCATTCAGCTATGAAATTACTTTGAGGGGTCAGTATTTCAAACAAGTCTTCCTTAGCAAATCAAATACTAATCACCATAGGAAAACTCTAGTATAAAAGGGTCATTATCCAAGTCAACCTAGTATAAACTAAACCAGATGTACAGTACTTGATCAAACATATAAGATGATCTATAAGCTATCAAGGAGACATCAAATCAGAAAGAAGCTTTAGATCCTCACTGAGATCTAACATATACCTTTAAGAGCCAAAATCCTGGAATTTGGGTTCATAAGTGCAGAGTCTGCAGTAATGGGCCGTCTCAATGGCTGCATTGGCATATTCATATCAACAATTACAACAGAACTCTGGGGCGAAGTTTCACGGATACATATATACTTGTCCGATTCCATGGTCACATTCGTGAATGTAATAAACTGAGGATTGATCCCTATGCTGGATAGCTGTAATTTAACATGATAACAACCAAAATTCAGTTAAAAATTCAGATATCAGAGAAATTTATAGATTCAACTTTAAAATATTACTCCCTCCATTCCATGAAGATTCAAGTTTTATGGTTGTTGACTATTTCAATGTTGAATTTTTCTACACTTAAATATGGTGTATAATATTTAGTGAAACCTAGAATTTTTAACGTAGTTTACCATTAATACGATAATTTTGGTTCAAATCAAAACTACACGTATCAATTAAGGCTAGAAAGTTTGTAATTTCGACAAGTGAACATCAAACTAGACAACCATTTACAAATTGAAGGGTTGCATCATACATCTCACAATAGTTACTCAAGGAAATCAACAAAGAACCCATTTTTATTAAAACATGCAATGAACTAACAAAATCCAGATAAATTATACAAAAAGATACAATCTTTATGTAACAAGACAACATAAACAAAAAACCCCATATAAGAAATTTAGAAATAAATACCTACTGGATAGAAGGAGAACATCATAGATCTCAAACTAGTTACTCAATGAATGTAACAAAGAATCCACTTTTTTTAAAACATCCAATAAAATAACAAAACCCAATTAAATTCTACAAAAAGCTACAATCTTTTGTAACAAAGAAATATAAATAACAAAACCAACATAATAAATCTTGAAATAAATGCAAAATTGATTCAGAGTGAGTACATCATAGATCTCAAAATAGTTACTCAATGAATTTAACAAAGAACCCATTTTTATTAAATCATCCAATAAACTAACAAAACCCAATTAAATTCTACAAAAAGCAATAATCTTTTGTAACCAAACAACATAAACAACAAAACCCATATAATAAAATTTTGAAATAAATAAGTATATAATAGATCTCAAACTAGTTACTCAATGAATTCAACAAAGAACTCATTTTTATTAAAACATCCAATAAACTAACAAAATCCAACTAAATTCTACAAAAGCTACAATCTTTTGTAACCAAACAACATAAACAACAAAACCCACATAATAAATTTAGAAAAAAATGCAAATTAAATCAAGAGTGAGTACAATTAGGTACCGTAAGGGATTCTTTCATGGTGATCGGAGCATTAGCCGCCGCCATATCGATAAAAAGATCAAAACCTTATAGATCAAATAATGGATCTGAAAACTTAATAATCAAATGAAAACAATATAAGTAAATGGTGATAAATATATAGGATACAAAAGCTTGTTAGATCTATGAAATTGAAGAAACCCAACTACTCTCTGGTTAATACTAAGATGGATCTAAAGAGAAACAAATGGGAAATGTAGAAAAGAGAGAGTGAGGGTTCTAAATCTAAAGAGAAGAGGGGAAATGGATGCTTTAGGACAAGTTTACAAGATGATCACTCAGTATTTTTTTAAGATAGTGGAGCTATTGTCTTTGTGATTCACAAATTTATTTTAATTTTTTTAAATCTTAATTTGAAGTTTGTCCAATATAAAATTTTACCTTTTATTCTAACAAACATAAAATTGATACTATTGAATTTTCTTAATAAAAAAACTCTTAATAATAGTAATTTTTGTAATATAATAGGAAAAGTTCTGAAAATTTATTAAATTTAAGGTTAAGTTCTCTCGAGCCTAATTTCTTTCAGATAATGTAAATAGATATAAGTTGGGTTTGTTATTCAAAAACGGTAATGTTATTCTAAGTTATTCATTTTATTATATTGAAACTTCCATAATGATAGGTGATGATTGTGGTAGCGGTTTGTTAGTTGTAATGACTGAAACTTTCGTGACTTCGAGCTTTTAGCGGCTGATTCTTTTTGTTGCTTCTGCTGAGAGTAGTCTCAGAAGCGATATTAAATTCTCTTTATTTTTGTAATAATCAGGTTAAGGTATGAGTATTGTAATATTATTTGGGGTTAGAAGTTAAATTTATGTTAGAGTTGTGTTGTTAAACCGAGGCAGAAAACTAAGCGAAAAGCCGTCGAAAAATATTTTATGCGTACTTTGAGAGCTTTCTTTATCTGTCAGAATCTTTGTAAATAAATTATAAATGCATCTGTAGCACAACTATTTTAAAGGGCTTGGCGAAATTTATAGAACTTTTCGCCGAAAAATTTCTTCCGTTTTGCCCACCGTTTTACGCGGCTTTTGGTCACCAAATTTTACGGAGAGATTAAGTCGTTACGTTTTGAGGTAAGAAAGTTGAAATCTTTTGAAGTATTCTTGAGTTTGAGGATGTTGACTTTTTGGGAATTTGAGTTGTTTTGAGAACTTTGATGTTTATTATGTTATAGAATTGAACTTAGGCAGATTATCGTATAAGAGTTGATAATTATTGATTTATGGGGTTGAAAGTGTTGAGGATTATAGTTGAAACACTGGTTGGCTTTTTGTTGAATTTTGTAAATAGACTTTAAATGATAGAAGTATACTCTTGGACTTTATTTAGGTTTGTGTTGAGGTGTAAATTGTGAGTTTTGTGGTGATTAGAGAATGTTCGGATATTTCGAATTCCGTAAGTTGAATAATGAATTGATTGACATTGAAGATGGTTAGAAATGTGAGGATTAGTGTAATATCGGAATGTTAGAGCCTTTGGGCCCAGTTTTGACTTGATTGTTAATAGGAAAGGTTCTGACTTAAGTTGAATTAAAGGTGATAGGGGGAACACTGTTGGGTTTTGGGGTATCGATTTGAGATTATATATATAGGTAGAATGTTATATTACTAGTTGTGTTATGTGTAGTAATTATAATCTTGAATGTGTTTAGGCGTTGATCGAGGGAAGGTCATTGTTGTGATTCTTGTGAGTTCGTTTAGTTAACCCGAGTTAGTCTATCTATCTGCGGGTGTTGATTCGCCCCATTTGATTACGGATATGTGTATGTGTATATATGTGATTTTGTGTTGAATTATATGTTGATTATGCGTTGTGGGTTGAGTCGTTGCGTTGTGTTTGTGGTCTTATGAGTCGTACAGGTGTTTTGAGGAGTTGTTGAGTCGTATTAGGAAGAGTTGTATATGAGTTGATGTTGTCGGTTGAGTTGATTTGTCCGGTATCTTGCTTCGTTCCTAGTACGATTTGGTGAGTTGCCTCGTGCAATGCTTGATTCGGTGATTCTTACCGTACGCTTTGTTACGATTCGGTGATAAACATGTAGGCGGGCATAAGAAGTTTACCACTGCGAGGTTGAGGTTGATTATATCTTGCGTGGTTGTAGAAATCCGGACTTATATTGAGTTGTAGGATTGTTGAGTTGTGAGTTGTTGGAGTTGATAGAGTTGTTGAGTTGATACTATCGTTGAGGTTGTTGAGTTGTTTATGTTGTTGTTGTTGAGTTGTTCGAGTTGATGTTGTTGTTGAGTTGTTGAGTTGATCTGTTGTTGAGTTGTTGAGTTCTTTAAGTTACTTAGTCGTTGAGGTTGTGTCAAATTAGGTTGTCGGGTGGATAGAGTAGAATTCGATTGGTTGTGCGTGTTATAGTTTTTCTTGAAATTTCATATGTTGTTGTTGATTGCCATCATTTTGAATAATTTTGCTAGTAATAATTTATGATCATATGAATGATAATGGAACTAGAAATGACTTTATGTTAAGACCTGAGTAGAATAAAATCATCTTGAACACTCATCATGCTCTGATATTAATTCATTTGATACCTTGTGTGTGATTAAGGAAGTTGATTTCGTGCTTGAGATATATATTCACTAAGCTTAGCGGCTTACACGCGTATTAAGCTACGGGCGGCAATTTTATTGCTAGGTTGGCCCGGTGGTCTTTGTTCTTAAAAGTCGTCGAGGCTTTTCTTTGGGTGTTTGTGTTGTAGACTTAGGTGGCGGCCGGGTGAGTTGATCACCGGTCTCTTCGTTTTGTTGGATTGTGGTTGTTATGCATAGTTGTTATTTTGAGATACTTGTTGTTGTAGGTGGTTGTATTGGTCCTTTGGAGTTATGTTACTTGGTTGTTATTATGTGGTTAGGAGTACTACGATGGATCTTTTTTTAACTAAAAGTGTTGTTTTAGTTGCATATGATATTGTTGAGTTGTTTAAGCAGGTTTCTTCGTCAGTCATCCATTAGTTAATTGGCTACGGTGTCAGAGATTTGGGGCGATTAGCATAGGCGTCTGACGCAGGGCCAATGCGTTACATATTTAATGACGTGGTTTGCTCAGTTGAACTTAGGGAGAGGTCTAGGTAGCGAAGAAAGGTGCAAAATGTTTCAGATTCTTTCAACTACTAACCATTTCATGACTTAAACCCTTCAAAAGTGAACTCTCTTCAAAATGAAACATAAACAAAAAACATGCTATAACCCCGTGAGCGACAACTGATCGAACTCCACACAAACTGCTCCACGATCTGATGGTGAACAACATTCGTCGCAGTTTGTTCATAATCCACTGTATTGGGGAAATGTAAGCAATGATAACATAAGAAACTAAACATCCTTCCCTCTTCTCTCAAGACTTTTAAAAGATAAATATATCATTTTGAAGCTCCAAAGTGAAAAGCTTGATGGAGAGATTGAGATGCATCTCAATTAGCATAAGTATTTCGACAAACGAATCATACGGGGTTAAAATTAGTAGCTCCATGCTTTAATTTAAGTTTTATTGGTCAGAGGAGAACTCATTCAAACATTACAAAGTCATGATTGGAGTTTTAGAAAAATTAGGAAAAAATCATATACCCAGTGAATAGAAACCAAAGACACGTAACCATTAAGAGAAGAAGTAATGATGTTTGTAATGGTAATGGTAGCTTAAAGTTTGCTTAAATTTTCGAAGATTTTCAGGCTGGAAAACCTAGATTAATTTGTTATAGATGTAGAAAAAAAAACGAGAATCTATTGGCAGGATCGTTTACTTAGAAGGAGGTCGCGTTTGTCGAATCATTAGTTCAAGACAACACAATTAGTTTAGAAAAAAATTGTGGAGACGCAAATTTTGATGGTAAATGGACCAAATAGCTTTTTGGTTATTGTTGAGATGAAAAATCTTGAAATGAATGTAGTAACTTGGAATTCTGTTGTTAGATGAAAGAGAGTTATTTAGAGAATGATAGCGATCTCTTTTTCAAAAAATTGGAGTGCTTCTCGCCCAGAGATACATCTTTCTAATTAACAAAAAGAAAGAGTTGAGGATAATTGTCCCCAGGACAATAATCTCTCAAATTTGGCAGTGTGTATGGCAATGGGGTGGTTTTCCCATTAGATGATGATGGAGACGACTAGAAATGCTGATTGGTTAAGCTTTCCGATGATCGATATTGGACGAGATGAGATTGATAAACGCTCGTTGGAAGATCAATTTAAGCGCCTCGATTGGCGATAGATCGATGATTACATTATTGACTCCTTTGATTTCATTTGATAGGAATCTTCCGCTTGAAATGCAGCGGGGGTATTAGAAAGTCAACATGGATTGATGACATAACAGAAAAAATACAAAAGAATACTGGAGTCTCTATTCCTTGGAGTTATGAACTAAGATTTCTTGGATAGACCAATATTAGAGAAATTTGGCTAACTAGCACCCTTTTAAAAGATTTTTTTACTTGTAGTACCATTTTTTCTTTCTTCTGTTAGCGCTGAATTCAAAAGACTAAACTTCTTATTTTCAACCATCTTTCCTTTGCTTTAATTGTTCACTTTGCTTCATCTCTTATATCTTTGTTTTCTTCTCGTTTTTGTACCCTCGAGAAATCCTCCTCCGACCTCTTGGCGAAAGTCTGAAAAATTTCATATCCTAGCCAGGATCTGGATTCTCCTCACCTAAAAAAACCGCGCTTGTCGGAACTTAAAGAAATTCTTGATTAGATCCGGATCTTTCTGTTAGCTCACTCCCAAAACACGCACCGTCGCACGTATCTTCTCAGCGGCTCGTGCTTGGCAGCAGGCAATACACTACTTAGTTTATCACCGAGATTGAACTATATTCCTTTTTTGGGGTTTTTGTGAGAGTGTTCTAAAGTCAGGCATCCTAGTGGACCCCGATAGATTCCAATAAAGGTGATGTTTTGGCTTTATTTATTCTACCGTATTGGAGTCGACATGCGTCGATGAGCGGCTGGTGGTCTTAGTTATCTCGTATCGTTGTTATGCGTCGTATACGTTAAAATATAACTAAATGCACTTATTCCGATGCGTATCAGTTAGTATATATTAGTTATTATAGTTATTGAATGCTTATTTTTCCTGTCGGTTTACTAGTTCCCGTTAACTATGGTGGACAGTAGAAAAATGTAGTGATGGTTGTTGGAGCTACGATGGATTAAAGGTATGTAAAAGTTAGAGGGCCGACGACATACCTTGAACTAATTGATAAGATCTGTGCGGAAACTGGGATTAGTAAGGATGATACCATAGTTGACGTGAAGGGATGGATTAGTGTTCGATGAAAATCGAGATTCATACTACATAATGTTGAAGAATAGATCTTCTGACTTCATTGGAAGCATTAAAGTTAAAGAGACTTAAATTGTTTTCCTTTATGTATCGGCTACATGGAAGCCGAATCCATGAGTTCTTGGTAGGAGAAAATAATGATGGAGGCATTGCGGGACCGTCCACGAAGCGAAGTGTGAAACAGCTTTGGTAATCCCATTTAGGTGTTCGAGCAACTGGATACTTTCGATGCGGATGGCGTTAAGCTAACCCGATCGATATATAATGTTGGTGTGAGTCGTAGTAGCAGGTTATTCGTTGCATGAACATAATGTTGAAGAACTCAGATAGTTTAGCCAATGATGCGTTTAATGATGACCCGCCCCCGACCCGTGTTTGTGATGATTTATATGACGACCCGAGATCGTTTGATTGTGTATATTTTGGTTTGTTCGATCCATATTTTGGTGTATTTGTTGAATCGTATCCAGCAGTAAATTTATGTAGATGACCATAATGATGAAACACTTTCAGACAAAAATGTAGGCCGAGAATAGTGCTGACTTTAAGTACTCCGATATATCTTGCCTCTTTGTAAGTAAATATGAAGCGTATATTCTTAGGAAATTATATTTTATTGGTGTATATAATTGTAGATGTAAAATTTTGTAGGTATCCCTTGATCCAGCTCTGATTCTCAAGCGCCCAATGTTGATATTTAACATCCGTGTGTTTGAAAGATTTCGGTGTTGAGGTGAACTTGTGAAAGCGGATGAATTAGCACTAGATTGTTATAGCGGTAAAAGCAGTACTTGAGTTTCGGATAACACAATTCTAGCAAGTAGTAGGCTTATTGTTACATGTCTTGAGAAGTCTTGATCGTGGAAGCTTAGGCGTCGGTGGCAAAAAGCATGGCGGCAGGTTGTCGATTAAATACTTGAAGGATCGCGGTGTTCGAATGATGAGCGGTTTAAGCGCTTGTCGATGGGCTGACAAGCGGTTATTAGCAAATGGTTAAAGATGATAATGGTTTCTCAGGGGCTAGCAAAAAATGTTAGAAAAGTTTGGAAAGCCAAGGAAATTGTTACACAATTGATACGTGGCAACCCGGAAGCATCTTGCCATCTTACTTGTGGTTGTTGGAGAATCGAATCCGATACATATTTAAGCATGCTCGAGCAGCGTGAGCAACTCTTTTTTGTTCATTGTTTCTTGTCATTTGGACCCTCGATTATAGGTTTTGTATCTAGCATCCGATCTGTTATAGTTGTAGATGCATGATTCTTGAAGGTATGGCAATAGAAGCGAGTTGTTAAATTCTTATATGTATCGATGGAAACAACCAAATTTATCCATTAGCTTTTGGCGTCGGAAGCGGTAAGCGTGCATCGTGGTCATGGTTCTTCCAACAACTTAGCCATGTCGTTGGGTCCCAAGAAGGCTTGGTTTTTATTTAGGTAGTCGTCCTTGATTGAGAAATGTTGCGTAGACGATTTCGAGGTTCATGGAATTTGTATGTTTCATCTTTGTTTGAACATGAATGCAAGGTACAAAGTGAAGGCGACAAAATTTTTGTATAGTGTAGGTAAGGCTTACACGTAGATAGAGTTCGAAGAGAAGTTGCATAATGTGTGGTCAATAACAAGGCAAGTATATGACTATCTTATGGATGTCGATACAAGAAAATGGGTACGTTGTTTTTTTATGTCCAAGGCGATATAGTATTATGACGACCAATATTGCCGAGTCAATGAATGCTTTGATGAAGGAAGCTCAAGAATATCCTATTATTGCTTTGTTGGAAACTAGTAGAACCAAGCTACAAAGTTGGTTCCACGATCGTCTAAGAATCGCCAACAATTCTTATTCTGCGTCTTCCAGGCTGCATATCTGGCGAGAGATGGAAAGGCGAGATGATAAGTCGGCGCCCGAGCCGTGAATGCGTCCGGTTGATGGTCGGGTTTTGGGTCTTGATGATCGATGTGATCTGATAGTTGACATAGGGTACTTACATGCAGCGTCTGGCAAATTTGATTAAACTTCTTTGCGCTTTGCTCGTCTGATAAAGGCGTATCGAATCATAATATATATGTGCTTACTTTGCTCAAGGTAAATTAAGTTATACGCGTTTGTATGTTCGTATACATGAGTATGTTCGCGTTTACAAGTGTATATTAATAGTTTTTGTCATACTTTAATGTATATGGTACATATTAATAATTTTTATCACGGAGTTTACACAAATGAATGTGCCAAAGGAATTATCATCACAATTTTACCATTGAATCCAATTTCCCATAGATGTGAATGGTATCGCGTTGTACCAGCAGCGTGTCAGGGATGTAGTTATGCGCGCCCGGTTTACGAATAAAAAGGGAGGAGAAAAAATAAGCGGATTTAAATGCAAGGAGAGGAAACACTGGGTGCTTGGTGTGGAAGATGTAGGGAACCGTGTCATAATAGGCAATGTTGTATAGGGAAGGAGTATGTACCATCTCAAAAACCTTGATAGTCTACGAATTTTTGTACATGACAATTATAGGAATTCATGATTGTATAACTATTTTTCTTTGATTGCACAACAACTTTTCTTTGCGACAATTTAGCTCATAAGCATAATATAATTTGCGTCGATATGTGCCTTTAAGCAAGGATGTATAATGTCGTGTCCGCAAATAAGCATAAACAAGCATAAAACAGCTCATGACATAAATTATAAAATAGTTTGATGTAGACGTAAATGAAAGTATTAACTAATAAGACAACGTATAACACCGTACAACAATGTAAATAACAATATCATAATTGAAGATGAGTTTTATTATATCATAATGATTGAAACATATGCAATTACCATAACAAATTAAAAACCTACAAATCAAAACCCCCTAAAATGATTAAAAAAAAACTAAGGGAAAAACCTAAAAGTTGAAACTACAAAAATTGAAATTTCAAACTACAAAAATTAACCTCAAACTGTAAATCAAATTAAAGCCTAAATTTTCCCAAAAAAAACAAAGTGAAAGTCTATAAAATTAAAGCTTAAAAAAATTAAAACCCAAGATCTAACAAAACTTGTACAAAATCACACATAAACCAACTATTCAACAAATCTAACGAAGTCGTACAAAAAACTGGAAGCAAAAAAGAAAAAAATGACTTGAGTTCGGTGTAGTGCTTTTGGCTGTTGGGTTGAAAGTTTCTACCTTTATGCAATAATTGTGATTAGAGAGTTGGGGGAAGATGAGAAGTTTGAGAGTAAAGAGAATTTGGAGGATTTTTGAGAGTTGGAGAAAAGATAAGAAAAAGAGGGGGGATGCAGGAGAAGTAGGCCACAAAATGGAGTATTGTATGGGTGAGGGTAGTTTAGTCTTTTTAAGGAGAATTGTCTTGTGTATGAAAAAAAATGGTCTTCTGAGTTAAACTGGCACAAAAGGAGTCTTCAGTTAGTAATTCTCCCAATACTAAATTAATCGAATTCAAAACTACGATTGGAATGAATAGTATTATCTCAATAATAACGTTTTAAGGTTTAAAATACTAGAAAACAAAATTGACTAGAAAATATTCCAAAACAAATAAAAAAAAAAGAGGATATAGAGGATAAATAAATTCATGAAGAAAAAGGTTATAGGACTAGAACAAGTTTTCAACAATCATGCAAGTGAAGATTTTCTACTTTGGAATAATATTGGATAAGGATTTATCGGCGAAAGTGAAAGTGAAGATTTAGGTGGATTGTTCACGAAAAAAAGCAAAATGATATTATGAAATGTTATCTTGGCTGTAGGAGACTTAGTGTCATCCCATAGTTCGTTTCTTGTGTCTCTCAAGCTGAATCAAAAACTTGATATTTGAATCCTTTGGGAAACTATTTGTCATGTTCACTCTAAAAATATTTCCCTTACCCAACTCAAATTACCTATTTCTTTTGATTTTGATTAAATTTGTAGAATGAAGGGCTTTGGATAGGGGTCTTTTCAAATTTAAGGTCAAATATGTCAACCAAACATATCCTTCTATTTGAAATCATCATGTAAGCTTTTCTCTTTGGCCCTTCTGGTTCCTTTATGGCCATCCACAAGTTTATAAAGAGGGTTGAAACTTGGAAGATTTTGTCTTCCATTATCCTCTATTTTTACACCCCACCCCTCAATTGTTTTGGAGATTTCAACCAAGTCTTTCTTCTATCCGAAAATACCCTCCTTCCAACACATTACTTCTAGGCTTTGATTTCTTTCTTAATTTTTAACAACTTTGGGCGAGGACTTTTAGTCATTCGCGTCGTCACTACTCTTAGATGAGTACCAGTGGATCTACTACTATTTGTGAGAAGCTTCATAGAGTGACATGCAAATTTTAACGAGCCTCTCTCTTTTCCAAGTCTAGCTGCAAATGACTTTCAATACAACGCTCAAACGATAATGGCCCTTTGATTATCAATTCGAAAAAAAAATTCTAAATCCATCATCTTGAGGTCTTATAGACTTGAACCATTTCTCACCTCATTGCAGATTTTCCTTCATTTTCTTACTAATAATGGAGGTGAACACATTCTCTTGGTCGTTCTTGCTCTAATTCATACATGCTTAACCAACTACACTAAATTTGGAAGTATATACCATATACAAAATAAATTGCTTTATTGGATGGAATTTCTCTCCATTATTCTTATAGAGTCGTGTTGGAAATATGAGATATTAGATCTCAATAAATATGTATTTGAACAGTGATTTGATTGTCACAGATTCTTCGTTTAATAAGTATAAGTTCGTATATATGTGTTCGATTGTTAGACGGTGTGTAATAGGATGCTTCGTATTGACGTTAGGGGTTATGAGGGAACTGCTTAGAGTCTGCATGTCACATATATTAATATAATGTTCGGTTAACGTAAATTAATATATTCTTTCTTTACATCCATTCGAGTGTAAACTCAGCCAGCTGGCAGCAACCGAATCCAATTATAATAAGATTATAAGCTTATAGTTAAGCCCCATAGCGTATGGAAATAATAGAGCCCGAATTCCAGATTTAAATGTCACTGCAGTATGCTTGTAGTCGAGAAGAAGGAAGAAGAGGAGGGATGCAGAATCTTTTCTTCTGAGGGATTCTAGAATCTTAACTGTATGAAGGTTGAAAAGTTTTTTAAAAGTAATCTTTGAAGTGCCTAAATTGTAGGCTTGAAAGCGCATATAAAGAACTTGAGTTGAGTGAATTTAATTCTTCAGATTGAAACATTAAATCTTTTAGAGAAAGAAGAAATAGCCTCTCTTACCCTTTTTTGTTCGACCATCTTTTGGGAGAGAAAAGAAAAAGCGAAACTTTCTTCATCTGGTCGCTTGTTGACTTTAATTGTTACAGTAAAACATGAAGGAAGGGTTTGATCAATCGTTGGTGTGAATTTGTGCTTGGGAACTGACCTCTTTTGGTTGTTCGGACTCCTACGATTTATTAAACTTGACTTGAAGTGTAAGTTACGTAAAAGGCTCTGATTAAATTACTTGTTTTTATAATTTAAATAGAGTTCTTGTGTCGGTTTAGATAATTTTTATTTTAATCCAGTAAGCAAACCAAATCGTCCGTGGACGTGATCAGTCAAAATTGTTTAAGATTGGATGTTTTATCAATGAAACAAATTTCTACAAAAAACACTGATTTATATATTAAATATACAACAAATCACATTGTTAATTCAACAACGAAACCATATATATATGATTAATTATCTTCATAATCCATTGGAATGTATTTCTTGTCTCATCTCGAAGAAGTGCACAACCAAACAAAACAGTTTTCCCATAGTTGTCCATTCCAATAAATATTCTAAAAAGCATATCATATGCATTAACCCTATAAGTAGTATCAGATACTACAACATCTCCAAATTTTTTGTACCAGTCAAAACAATGAGCGGGACACCAAAATATATGCTCTAATTTGTTATTTGCATCGACCTTTAAAGAATACTGAAATTTGGGATCATCGGACTTCACTTGCACATAATATTGAACAAAATCCATCGCATCATTCTTAGCATTCTTACGAAATAAAATTATCAAAATAGTTATATAAATCCTTACCGAGGAAAGGGAGATAACCATGTTTCACTTTTTTCTAATTCCAACACTCTCATTATCTGCTTTGGTGTGAGGCGCCTTTGCTTTCAATAAAATACATTTATCGTCTTTCGTCAATCGCGCAATAAGTAGGAAGAAAGGCGTAGGCTCATGATAGAGAACAAATTATGATTATGAAAATTCTCAAACTTAAAGGTGTTTGTTCATTTCATTAAACGTTAAAATTAATTAATTGACACTTAATTTATTAAGTTTTTGTTAATGAATTATTTTAAATGCTTAATAAATTAACTACTTATCAAAATCCTTAACAAAATTTTTAAGTTAAAATTCTCTCTTTAGTTTTTCTCTATTTAAAAAATCGAGTGATAAAGTCAGAATTCACATCTTAACTGCTCATGAATTTTCTTATGCTTGACATCCTTCATTATTATTATTATTATTATTATTATTATTATTATTATTATTATTATTATTATTATTATTATTGTTTTGTAATAACAATAATAATAATGATCAAAAACAAAAATGAAATTATAATATAAGAATAAGAATAATAAAAATAAAAATAAAAATAAAAATAATAATAATAATAACAAAATAATAATAATAAAAATAAAAACTAAAATAAACATAATAATAAATATAATAATAATAATAAATATAATAATAATAATAAAATGATTATAATGTATAATAAAAATAAAAAATAATAATAAAGAAATAATAATAATAGTAATAATAATAATAAAAACAAAAAAAAATAATTAAAATAATAATAATAATAATAATAATAATAAAAAGAATAAAATAATGATAAAAAATAAGCAAATAATAATAATAAAAAATAATGAAAACAAAAATAATAATAAAAATAATAATATTAATAATAAGAATAATAAAAAAAAATATTAAGAAAAATTAAAAATAAAATAAAATACCATATATATGTGAGGTCGAGAGCTTGACTAACTAAAAATACAAGCGTTTGGATGAATAAGTAATGAGATTAAAATGAAGATTAGGATAAATATCTGAAAAACTTGAAGAATTTCAGCAATTTTAAGATTAGATTTAGACAGAGGCCAATTACGGTCGGTAATTAAAATCGGGGATAGTTATAAGCACAGCCGGTCTTTGGAACAAACTTATACCAAAAACCCCTCAAGCAGCCTATTCGGCGGCGATGATGGCGAGGTAGCAATGAATATCGTACGTTCGTTGAATCTTGATCATTAGAATTCACCATTACGGACGCGTCTCTTAATCCTATCATATAACTCGTTTAAGTTTTCATGATGATCATATTTAAATCCTTTTCAATGTTTAATCTTATTAAATATTCTCCAAACTCTTTGATTATTATTTAATCAGGCCTTTGTCGTCTAACTCGGATCATTACCCCATCTTATTCAAGGAATTCAGATATAATTTAACACAAACAAGATTTAGCCTATGAGGCTAATCTGCATTACAAAATTTTAAAAGAGAAAATAAAGAAAACTTACAAAGAAAGAAGAGATCCGGACACCGGAAGCGATGAAAAGTTTCTTATCACTTCTTTTTAATTTCAAAGGTTTAATTCTGAGAGAAAAGCGTTCCCAAAGAACCATGCACTTTCGAGATGAAAGCGAATGTGAACCCAGTTCAAAATTTATAAACTATTCGCGTAAAAGAGATTCTTATTCCTTTATTACAAAATAGGTGTGAGGCAAGAAGTTACTATTAAAGCGAATAGTAACACTCTGATATTTTTCTATTTTAGTTGTTGGACTTGTTGGGAGGATTACTCTCCTTATGCTTTCCTCGATTCTCTTTGAAGGCTTGATGATGTCTTCAATTTGTCTTACATTTCATTTAGATTCTTGTAAATCTCGCGTGTCTTTTAATATCACAGAAGTATTTCACTTTCATTTTGGAAGTTGCCATTGACATAATAAAACTTCTCTAAGAAATATTGTCATATTTCATTAACTTTTTCATATTCCTTCCGGTTATTTTTTAATTTTTTGTTCTTTGGTGATTTTCCTCTATGATTGCTTCCCACTTTTCTTTGATCTTTTATATTACTTGATTTTCTTTTCCAATAGTATTAATTGTATCGATTCGACTATAAGCTTTGTGGTTAGATGCACCAGCATTTTGTCCCCAAAATTTTTGTCAGAGATTCTCTTGAGACATGGAAGTTGAATGCTTGTCGACTCTTGAGGTATGTGTCTACCCAGGTATAGCAGGTGACAGACCGTGTCAGTAATTCAAGGCCGGCAATGCGTGAAAAGTAAAATACTTAAAAGTAAAAACACCACGGTTTGAGTAGCAGGTTCGATTGCCAAAGTAGCACTACGTCGAGGCGGTTGCAGTGAAGGATTCCCGATATGATCGAGGTACAATAAGGTCTTTACTCGAATCCTCCCGTTCTTTTTTGCCTGTTCTACTCCCGATGGAATGTATGGCTCGAACCACATTTATAACATCCCACATCGCTTGACTATCCACTAGTATGTGTAAACTAAATACTTTTCACTGGAATGGCTGACAACCGGGTGTCGAGGCGGTTATGCAAATACTAATGGAGTTTATAAATGCTTTCAGGTACATTATTTTCTGGCTGGTAATCACCGCTGAAATACATCTTGTCCTGATATCGAGAATACGCTCTCATTTGGCGTGCATCGTAGTCACATATTTAAACTGACATAAGATGGCCAGGCTGGCATTACAAGCGTTTATAGCCAGTGCTATAAATAAGAAACTTCCATCTTGTAGATAATAAATGCTTGGTCGGCTTTTGAGTTTTTAGGCGTGTATGCTTTGTTCCTTGATTGTGAGTAATGCCCATAGCTGGTAGAATCCTTATCTTAGGATTCTCAAGTGATCCTCTTGGATATAGTATTTCAAAATTTTTGTGTGAAAAGATCCACCATCGACTCTTGAATAGTTGCCGCGTCTATTAGGAATTTGTTGAATTCGTGACAAAAGCGAAACATGACAGCTACGTCTGTTAACAACTCTAATGGTCCATTTCCGTATATATGGAATGAAAATTGATAATGAAATTTAGGAGAGATATAAATCTCTTTTTCTTCACATGTCTATCAAATCAATTTTTTTTGGAGAGCATTAACCGTTCATTCAGAAATGTGACTTCATTTTTCGGGGAATGAGAATCCCCATGCCGCATGCGTCAATTTCCACTTTGTCTTATAAACTAATTTGGTATTTCTCGGTATAAACTACGAACATATTTTATAAGCAATTATTATTTCTTTTTATAATATTTAGATATTAAATTGTCAACACTTTAATTTAATCCTCGAAATTTTACCACTTAATGCTCGAAAGTTCAATGTCGGTTTTGCTTCTAACCCGCCTTCTGATTCAACTTTAACTTCATTTAAAATCCAAGTAAACGAAATGCAAAGGCCTGGTTATAATATTCCCAATATCAGTTGACATTTTAACCTCATAGTGATAGTGAAAAAGAATGTCGTATAATCGTCAGATGCTTAAACTCAAAGATAAATAATGTTTTGCAGCAGCTTATTTCCCAGCGGTTAATGGTAGAGCTTCCAAAATCCTACAAAGCTGACTCACAAAACCACTCCAAGTCTTCGTCCCCGCGTTTAAACTAAGCTTCCAGGAAAACAAGTTTCCCAGCTTGAGCGAATTTTGTCAGCAAATTTACTTTTCATTTCTGCATCGATTTCGTACAAACATCACTTATCCATGCCTACATGTCACGATAATATCGTAACACGAATATCATGTATGGACTACAAACCTCAAGCAATGATATTCGCTGAACCAACCAGAAATCTCTGGTTAATTTAATTTCAAAACTTTTCGGCATCTAGACTCGCGAGTGATCGAGCCAAAATACCCATAAAAGCGCCATTAAACCCAGTTAGTCTTTATCACGTATTAAGTCAAACGATATCTTATACCGTTATCATTTCAGAATTGGTATTGCAATTCTGATATAATTGAGCCAATTTATACCATGATAAGTATAGATGATTGATACAATATTATGCTTTCGTAAAATCAAGTAATCCGACAAAAAACTAGGTGCTTTAGAAGAAAAACTCCACAAACAATATTGGTCTTAGTTATATCCATTATCTGAACTTGTCAGCCAGTTGTCGAGACGCCGTGAACAAACCTCGTCAAAATATATCAAGCATCCTTGATTCCGTAAGTAAAATTATTAGTAATCAAATCCAAAAATAAGTCATATATATTAGCTTACATATTCATAGAAACTTAACTAGAATCATATATCCTAAGAAAGTCGTATCAAATTCCAAATTCCACCAATTTTATTAACCTCAAGTTTCAACACTTCAAAAATCTAGACAAGCGAACTTGATCGTGCACTTTTTACAATTGTCGTAGATCTTTGATTGTCATGTGGCCAGTATCATTCAAATTAAGCTGTTTGCGAAAATCAAATATATGCAATTCGAATATTATCCACCATCTAAAACAAATGCCACCATAGTAATGGCTTGTATCAAATACATTGGCGAAAATAAAAGAGCCAACTCCCGGCTCATAATCGGTATCTAATGTACAACTCTAACAAAATAAATTATCTTAAAGAACTCGATTCAGTTTCTACCATGAATATAAGCGACTCTTTACATTGTAGCATGTTAAATGCATTTTAATTACTATCTCCAACAATTCATTTAATCCAAAAATTACCAAACCTGAGAACTTAGCGACTTGAACTTCTACATAACATTCGAAAATTTCCAAAGTTTGTAGCTCGAAACAAGTCATCTAATATCATTATAAATCATGGGTGATCGCATAACTTCGAGCTCCGTTATCGCTGCTTGATGATGTGTTTTCTTAAGCTCCGTACTAAACCTTTAGATTCCCGTAGCATGGTACCCAATGATTACATATATGCAAAATCTACGATATTACTTACGAAAAGTAAATTAGCAATGTTGCGTAACGATGTCGGTCTGAAGTTAGTATGACTTGGATAACGTAATCTGAAAAAATAACAAGAACACCAAGAATTGTTAACCCGATTCGATTGCCAGCGGCTACGTGCGAGGTATGCGCCGGTAAAGATTGCGCTATGATGAGGTGTTCTGGCGAGGTCTTAATAGAAAGTATCAGCTTACGCCCGAAAACTCCCCATCAAATTCGAACCAGTACTCTCACCGTGCTGATCTTTGGTACATGATACCTGATGCTTTCAATGACGTATGATTAAGGGTAATATATGTTGGTTTGAACTGTCGCATCGATGTCAAGAACATGTGGCCTGTCAGTTTGAGTCAAAAGAACAAAAACTTCGGAAACCATTTATAAATTCAAAACAACTTCATTATATGGTGAAGAAAATAAAATGAGAATATGTTCTTTGTCTTGACCGATCCCGTCCATCTTCTTAAATAGCACAAGTGTGTAATGTGAGCCTTGATCGCGAGTCTTCAATCGATCTTGATCATCTTTATGGTTCTCACGTAACAAATAACGGCTTGTCGAAGGAAGAACTTTCTCAGAAGTCTTTGCCAATTTCGAACATAATATCTTCCGCGCCAAATAACCAATCTTGATAAATCTTTAAGACTTACATAACGAATAGTAGCTTATTTAAGAAGGAAAACTTTACCGAAATGCTTTGCGATTCGAACATAATATCTTCGCCCTTAAATAACATTTCTTTTTAGGATTGAGCGAAATCCTCGATCGCATCGATTAGTTGGGCGAATCAGCGGTAATAATCTCGTATTTCCAACAGGGTATGTCGAAGCTACGATATGATACGTGTACCTTGAAAAATACATCGATAAACACGCCTGAAACTCACTTTGGGTTTTGTCTTCATGACAAATTCAAACACAAAATATAATCAACATGCGATAGCCCGACCAAACAAGCGCTGACGAGATAATGCTCAGGTAGTTCCGAACTAGTAGTTGACATCAAAACAATATCCAAAACAAAGATAACCAAGTTTATCAAAGTACCGTGTTTCTCCCCCAATTGTTGCAAGAAACATATCCCGTGACATATCGAGAGCCATACCAAGCATCCAACGCCAGTACATTTGGAATTTGCCTCGAAATGAGGCCTTGACGCTTTTAGCCCAATAGCGAGGCCACGGTGAGGTAGTTGGATCGCCCCGTCGAGTGTGCGATGCAAATGCTTGAAGGATTTTTCCTTGTAGTAGTTTTCCACGATTACCTCACTACTGCGCTGGCGGCGGAATGAATATCTCGGCGTGGCTTATGGTGATGGAAAATGACTTGAACAGCGTCTTCATTGATTCGATCGGCGTTCGGGATGTTGATTAGCGGCGAGCTGCGTATAAGGCTAGGATACCACATAGGCTTGGCCGCATTAGATTTAAGCGTGGTCGCATGTCGATCAAAGATAACGGCTACGATTTAGATTATCGCTGAGACCTGTCACATAGCGCGAGAACTGCTTTTATGCGATGGTAGCAGTGGTTGGAACAGCAATGCTCCAATGGCGCTTATGTAGCAGCTAACGTCTTTTACGCTAACTTGGATGATCTTGTAGCGGAGTCACAGGGGCCGTGTAGTAGCAGGAGCGACTGATTGATGTACTGTGATATCGGACGAGAGCAAGCCCATCACGTATGTCGCGCGCGTGGTCCTCCCGTAAGTTTGATTAATAAGATAGGAAAAATTGAACACAAAATTTTAATGAGGTTACCTTATGATAGTTGTCGATACCGAATTAATCCTTGTCTAGGCAAGTTGCAAATAAATTCTCGAACAAGCTTTGGCCAATGTGGACCGATATTGTTGACAACCGATTCGTCAACCGTTAATAATTTTCATGATGGTGACTTCTTTTTAGTCACGTCCCGAAGCGGTACTTTCTTTCAGGAATAATCTCTATTAGATAAACTTCCACAGCTTCACCGTCAACTGTGAATTGATGCGATCCCGTACATTTGAAAGCGGTCGCTACATTCTTTAGAATTCTTTTGTTGTTGACTTCTTGTTCTAGTATCATTCGTTTCGTTTTCGACGCTTGATGCTAGCGAAATTTGATCCGTCTTCGTTCGAGATTCGGGTGCCTGCGTCTTGGGACTCAGAAGCGACTCAACCTCGCCCAGATTTATCATCTTTAAATGCTTCTCTTAACTTCTTTTGCTCTTCGTTCTTTAGGAAGCTTCTTTTCTTTTCTTTTGTCTACTTTCTCGTTTTCTCTATAATCACCTCGATAAATCGCTCTGGATTAAGTAGCCTCTTTCTCTCCTCCCGTCTGTCTCGTATTAACGGCGTTGAGCGATGTGAGATGGATTGACAAAAGACTCCCATGATACTTTCCTTTACAATTTTCCATGGCTGTCAGCCCAGCCAGGGTTGACTAGCGGTATCCCCATGACCTTGACATCTTCACCGAAACTCTTTACCACTTGGTAGAAAGTACTTGAGTTTTGTAGTCATAATAACGTCTTGAGTTCCCTCACAAATGCTTTTATGCGCGGACATTGAACTTCCTCGTTGCTTTGGCTGGCCAGGCCTCCTCACCGAGTTGCGCGATAGGGCCGAAATCGAGACATGGATAAATTTGGTCACCAGTGCTTTTCCCGTCAGTGATTACCACCGGGGGATAGAGATAATCTTGGTTTTCGAGCCATACGTTGCTGAATTACGCTTCCGCCGTTTTCTTCTTGAGGTCACTTTAGTCTGAGTCATGATAGAGAATAGGGTTTGGGGAGAACTTTTGGTTGGAGAAGAAGAAAAACAAATTGGTAGAGAATTTTGATTTAGAAGGTAATTGAAAGGTTTAACTGTTTTTTGAGGAAGGAAGGGTTTATGGAGTTTAAGAAAGGAGTAAAAAATTGAATAATGTGTTTCCACGTACAATAAAGCCGCGTCTGCTTGTCGGTCAGCTTGTTATAACTTAACCGTATCGTAGCGTCTTGAAGTGTTGCAACCCGTTGGTATTCTTGTTTATTTCTCCGTGAGACCACGGACCGATGAGGATCTTAAAACGGCCGGTTGTATGAGCTTGTAAATATATACGCGATTGTTTGTGTCCAGGGCTCGCGTGTTCCCGAAGCCCGCAGCTTTCTCTCGCTTTGATTCTACAATAAAATGATTTTGATGTCGATGTTTAGTCTTCTTATGTTGAGCAAGGATTCTTGGATGGATATATTTATAGCGCTCGGGGTTGTCGTAGTAAAGTGTCATGCTTGGCACTGTCGCGTATTCCTCAGCGTTGTTTAAATCCCTTGAGAGTTGAGTACAAGCGCCCAGCGACTATGTATTCGAGCCGATTGGTAGATAATGAACGAGTTTTTGCTTTTACTAAACCATGGAAGCAGATTGTTTTCCCGAGAAGAAAACATCCACGATGTACTTTCACTGTCTTGTTGCTTCCGGCCAATCGGCGTCGCGATAACCCGCCCAAAGTCTTTGTTTGTATCAAATGTGTACACAAAATACCGTAGTCACGTGATGCAGGTGCACATATTTGATTAATCTCTTCGCATCATTTAAGGGTGCTCCCCACTTGGGATTAGCTTGGAATCTTGTCACTTGGTGAGTAGAGGAGATATCGGTCCAGCTAGTGTTAAATAGAGAAAATTTGTCGTCGTCTTACATGCGTGCTTTCGCATCAATGAACTTACATACATGTTGATCGTTTCTGCTTTAGCGTATGTTCTGACGGAGGTGTCACTTTTGCTTTAGTATTTTCGAAACCACGTTGCTTGGCAGATGCTGGCGTACTTTGGTAGAGACGAGAGAAATATGCTATCTTTTCGTTTATGCTTTTGTAGGCCCAGTAATTTAACTCTCCCGCGTCACCGTTTCAAATTCAACTTTTCATACATTGAGCAATTTGTTGTTGCACCGTTTAATTACGGCGTTCACTCAAGCATGATATCATCCACGTAAATTTGAACTGCTCGTAATTTAACTTTCTGCTTATGAATTCCGCTGCAGTATAGCGAGAAAAAGTCGTGGCATAAATGAAGCATATCTTTATAACTTTCCACGCTGCGTTTGACCACATGCAGATCATGTCTTGACTCAGAAACGCGAGTTGTTACGCTGTTATGGCGGATGGTGTGGCAGCTGTGAGTTCTGGAAACGACATTCTCAACGTATTTGTACATTTACCTCGACTCTAGATAGACCATGTGACCTCCATTTTAATCAACTTTTGCATGTTTCGATAATTGGTATGACCCAGCTTTTATGCCATAAAATAGACTCTCACGAACCTTGCTTGTAAGCGATGAATGGCTTCCCAATTATGATTATCGTGCGAAGGAACCCCATGTGTCATTCTTGGTTATTTTTCTCATGTGCTATGTTGTCTTTTGTCTGGCCTTGTTTGTCATTCTGTTGTCGCATGGCCGGTGATGCTAATCGAGGATTGGCCAGATTAATCCTTCCGCTTGACAAAATATCCATGGCTTAGCGGCCTCTTATATTGATTTTCACGCCAATGATTTTCCGCCCAGCTCCGTCACGAAAATTACATGTTCTCACTTGATGAACTTCAGTTGTTAAAACCGATCCGTACAGTCGTATGTTTAGAAACTTGTATCAAAGTACCCGTCCGTCCAGCTAACTTCGGTGAGGCCTCTCATGGCTGAATGACAACCCTGCGTAGCAACCCGTTGAGTTTTGTAGAATTGAATACACCTTTCTTCCACTTTTCATCTGGGTTTGTGATAAGGTCTGAAATATGCCTCTCTTTCCGCGATAATAACGTACCAGAATTTTTCCCCATGCGAGTTACGTATGTTGATCCATGTGTTAGTGTTAATTATTATTTGGTCTGCGGCCGGCGCGTTGCATGGTATGATCTCATGAAATCCGATCCCGAGTTATCCGTGGTTTTCCTTTTCGTAGAATTTCATCGAAGACATTAAAATTTGAAATTCGTCGTTCGATACCGCTTCGAATCCGCGACTTTCTTTCCCGTTCAGCGACCGTTTCTCGATATTTAATGAGCTTTAACAATTCGCCATTTTCGCTTTGTTAGCACTTTCTTTCTCGGCTTACATTACTTGCGTGAACGAGGTTAACCGACCGTTCTTTGAAAAGTTCACGGTAGTTTTAAGTAAAATTTCTTCTTGAGTAAAAGATCTTCATCAGCTATCATCAAAAGTCAATGTGTTGCTCAACCGGTTGGATTGTCGGGTTATTCATCATCAATCTAAGTTCCATCGCCGTATAAAAGTTGCTAACTTTTTCGGTCGGCTTCTTATTCATACGTATCACCGTGATTGATAGCAATTGTAATAGGCTCGCCGGCTAACCCAACTCTGCATGTCAGGACATTCAACTTGTATGTGGCCGTATCAACAGCATTCGCTGACACCGTATTCCGCTTTTGGCTTTGGATGTCGACCATAATTTCCTCCGTTTTGTTGATTTTTCCGTCTGTTGTTCGCTTTGGTCCTGGCAATTTGCGCGCCGTTACCAAAAAGTATGTGTTTGTTAAACTTAGTAGCGGTTTGTTGAAGCTTTTGGCTAACGTGTTCATAGTTTCGACCCAGTTCTCTTCGTTTCCTTCCTCGATGAATACTTTAAGCGCCCGATCCATGTAACTTCCAGATGCTCGCCGTGAAAGTTAAATCTCGAATGTGGTTAAGTTTCCGATTAATGACTTCGTCGTGGTAAGATCTTGCGCCTCTTGATAAGCCGGTGTTTTGTGTCAAAATCTCTTGGGAAGGGTTCTAAGGATCTTACTCATAAGCTTTTTCGTTGCTTTCATTTAGCCTCAGTACAAATGACTCATTTCTTGATATCTTTAATCTTTGAATTGTAGGATGAAATATTTCATCTTCATAAAATGCTTGAAATTTTCATTAGTAGTAGTTGTTGGAGCACTTGACATTGAACTTTTTGTGTGTACCACTCGTGGGCGGTTTGCAAAACTTCCCTTGGCATCCTTGCTTCAGTGCATGAGAACATGGGTTTAAAACATTTGGATCCACCGCCTGAGAGAAATAGCATTTAAGCCTTATTTCAAAGATAGTTCTTGTGATACTCAATCGACTCGCTTTTTAACGGTTATGCCAATTTATTGTAACGAGTTGGAGGCGATCCCGTCCTGATAAAATAGATTTCCGCGTCTTAGTAAGCCGGATCTTAGGAATGATGTAAATGCTTGGCGCCCGAATATGGATAATTTGTTCCGTCCAATGACGGAAGGCGACTGTCGAGGTTTCGCTTCGCCCCGTTCGGAGTCGTGATCTTTGCCCTAACACACGATCGACAGGTGCGTGAGGTTCGGCTCGTGCGATTGAAAAGTAGATTATAGCGATGTTTAAATAACGATGTCGATGCGGAGTTGGTAGCAACGGATATGACAGTACAAAAAATAACAAGAACACCCGAGAATTGTTAGCAGTTCGATTACTTGGCGCGCTGCGTACGGAGGTATAAGCGGTAAAGATTACTTATGATGAGGTGTTCTGACGAGGTCTTGAAATAGAGCGGTATCACGACCCTGCGCCCGAAAACTCTATCAGTAGTCGAACCGGGCTCCCGCAGTTAACGTCGCTTTGGCTATGATCTGCTGATGCTTTCAGCCAGTGTGATTAAAGGTAATATATGTTGGTTTTAGGACACATCCTTGTCGATGTGTCGAAACAGTGCTCTGATGGTTTAGTCGAAAAGAACAAAAAGCTAAACAACGCTAAATTCAAAACATTATTCACATTATATGGTGAAAGAAAATAAAATGAGAATATGTTTAACATGTGACCGGTCTTCGTCAATCTTCTTAAATAAGCCTTGAGTGTGTAATGTGAACCTTGATAGCGAGTCTTGATCAATCTTCAATCAATAACATGACTCATGCTTGAATGGCAGAACACATTCGAGAAGGAGAAACTTGCTCCCGAAATTAACAGATTTCGAGCAATAATATCTTAAGCAAATAGCCGTCTTGTCATCTTTAAAACTTCGTAACAAATAGTAAAACTTCGAAGGAAAGCTTTTCTCTAATCTTTTTGCCAATTCGAACATAATATATTGCAATAAATAGCATTCGCTTTTTTCGGATTGGCCAATAGCTCAAAAACCTGACGATAAAAGCAATGCTTTACAAAACTTGGCGTCAGAAAGTGAACTTATAATCATTCACTACGAAAACATGAAACATATCCCGATTTTTAGAGCCCGTTAAGGGTAATAAACTCGTCGAAAAATAATACTACATGAAGTCGATGGCCAAAATCGATAAAATGCTCGGCAGTTTCAGTCTATCGCGACGCCCGTCCCGTGCTGTGCAGCCATGCTGGCTAAATTTTTCTATGGATAGAAATTATCTAATTGATAGAGGAAGCATCGTAAAGATTAATTAGCGGGTTTAACGTCCCCAGTCCACGTACTATAAGTTCATCGTTTGTCTAGACCCGTCTGATTGCATTTCGAAACACGGCGATTACTTTTCACGTTCGAAGGCAGGCACCAGCTAAGCAGCTATGTCGAATCGAATAGTCTTATTGATAAACCACAACATTTATGACTATAATCCCTTAATCAAAACCTAAGCTCGGGCATTTATTGAACAAATCCTAATAGAAAATTCTTAACCTTAAATTCACGTACCCGATAATCCGCCCGTTATATTGTAGCTTGCGTTCCAAAATAATAATGTTAACACAATCCGCGGTCTTACGTATAACATTGATCAAAGGAATCGTAACCTAAGCTCGATACCATAAAATGTAACATCTGAATCCCAGAGGCTGTCGTACATAACGCTCCGAGAGCATGTGGCGTTACAATTCAACACCTTAAGATACATACTATACATAATCTTAACTCGATAATATAACGAGCGTAACCTCGTAATCAAACATCAATACACCATTACATACTAAATATACTCGTAATATCTCAAAACATAACACCCAGCTAAGGCAACATGCTCTCAATTACAATTCAATCAACCAAAGTAAATGCCAGTGCGCCTGTTCTGTCTATGAATAACTGACTCACAATAAACTGACACGAAAACAATGAAAAATTGCACTAAGTCGGTGACGCTCTTAAAATCAATCTAGCGGCCCCATTAGAATCGATCACAATCTATGGAAGGTGAGTGAAGGGGGTGAGCTATCCATAACTTAGTAAGTAATCATAACCTGTCTAGTTGGTCAGTAGTCGCTAGCGTACATATCTGATACTTTTAAAACTATTTATATTATATATATTCAATATGAAGTTAAATCGACAAGTAGTGTAATAACGAGCCATTTGAAAACACTTGTAGCCAATCTAAGATTTTTAAAGAGAGTATAATAGTTTAAAACCGCTGTTAAACTTTGAAGCATAAAACACAATTTCATTTATTCGAACATATAAGCTTGCCCGTCTAAAAGAAAACACCGTTTTAAGAATATAGGCTTGATCTAGGTCGCGTGGTAGGATTCCTCTACACCTAAGGGGCGACTAAGACTCTTGCACAAACCCGAGGCCTGTCATCCTCCCCGGTGATTCTGTTGCTGTGAAGTTCAGGAGCGACACCTGCAGGTATCGCCCGATATCTGTAATGATAGATGCCATGTGTCCAAGGCAAATCATATTCAAATATCTCCCTGAAAACATCGCGTCCATGTATCCATATCAAATTATATATATAAAAGCAGTTTAAAAGCGTTGCATCGATGTGCCATAAAACTTATATAAAACAACTTCAACATCCGTCGATATTGCAGTATCGCGCCTTATGACTCAAAAATATCACATTTTATAAATCATTTTTAAATTGCTTGAGCGATTTAGAAAACATACATAGTGCTTAGTCGAAAAGAATGTTTATAACTCAAAAATATATTTTTCAAAATAAAATTGTCCTTACAGAAACATAGCTTCACGGGGAATATATTTTTAGATATTCAAATAAGCTACGCTAGATACGACCCGTTCACCTGGATTATTGAAAACTTAATGAGTAGAGTCTCCGATCCGGTCTCGAAACCGATTTCTCCAAAATCTAAATAGAAATAATAACGACGTTGTAAATATTAGATTTAAATATCGAGCCTCTTTTAATGCCATCTAATTAGCCGTAGACGCCTTTCAAAATTCGCCGTTACCCCAAACGTCCCATTTATCTTATAATATGGTTTGGGGGTTTAGCGAAGAGGTGGGTGTGGTGGTTTAGGGTGTTTTGGTTTCTGATGGGGTGGCGGGGTTTTTCACGAATTCGAGGACAATGGGTTTGGGGGTTGAGGAAAAATGGTGTAGATTAGGTTTTATGTGGTGTGATTTTTACCCCAGGCTTTCACCAAACTCATACTTTATGTTCAAATTTTTATTTTGTATGAGGTCCTCAGGTTCTTTCTCTTTTTTATAATACTTAGCCCGTAATAATATAATAATCTACCGATTAAGTCCATGTATAATATAATCTCGATTAAAGTCCATGTTAGCCTAAAATTTTCAAAATCGTTTAAATGGTACTACCAAATAACTCAGGATATTACCGAACTTTTGATCCAGGTGTGGTATATGGAGCTTTGATCTTGCAGTGCTTTTAATTTGGACTTGGTTGAACTTGGATTTGGATATGTCTAGCTTGGGTGTCTTGCCGGGCGATCTGGCGTGGGCGGACTAGTTCGGTGCTTAGCGGCATCTTTCTTGAGCAATGAGGCGCTATCTTTGTGGATATGTTTGTCACGCCCAACTGCGGAATCGGTACGCACGAGGTTACTCTGTGTTTTATTTTGGCGGGTGAAAGTGGCACTTAGCGGCGTGTATCACTGCTTAGTTCTTCTGAGACACTTGCATTAGACGATCATAGTGATTTGATGTTTGAGATCCCGTACTGATTTGCATTTTTGCAGTAATTCAAAATCTGTTCTTGATTTCGGTGCTGTTTGACTCACGAGGATGAATTTATCTGTTTTAGTAATTTGGTTTGGTAGTGGTTTTTGTGAGGTGGTTTCCACTTTGCCGAAAGCTATGGCTTGAGATTCTTGAAATTCTACGGAGCTTTTATGCTAAGTATCTCGAGTTGTTTTGTTGTATTTTTTTGGCTAAAGTCGGGGTATGATTTTTGAAAATCGGGGAGGGGTATTTATCGCTTTCGGGCTTTCTCTGATTGGTTTGTCGTTGTCAGGGTGATTACGATCACGAGCAGATTGATCAAGCGTTGTTGATCAACTGAATTGTCAGGAGATTTCTTTTGAGGAATTCCTAGGATTTTTCTAGGTAAAAACACTTACATATTAACCCCAGCATTATTGATATATTCATTTCGATGCCAAATGGCTTTCGAAAACTACATTTTAACTTTAAAATTAGGTTTAACTGGCTTAAATCCCTAACTTTAATTCAAATTAATTTCAGGGACTCAATTTCCGGGAACCTTGATTATTTCCACGTGTTCGATTTTATCGAAGCTGTCGAAAGCACTGTCATGCATGTAATCGTTCGATTTGGGCTTTTATTTAATTTTTTGAACTAATTCAAATAAATTGAACATTTAATCAAATAAATTGAATATTTAATAAAATTAGATTGTCTACAAAATCAAAGCACGTATTTTATACACTAGACATTTTATCTTAAAGAATAAGTTTGTGATATGATTTCAATTAATATTGAACCTATATCATATTGTATACATGAACCATTTTGATCATATGATATTTAATTTAATAATTTATTGAATGTTAATTAAAATCAGAAATGGTTTCGAGAAAATAATTTCCAATATAGAAGAAGATTCCATAGTTTATACGTGATGATCTTGAGCAGGTCGAGATGCAGCCCGAGTCTTTGGATTCTGCTTGTGGGATTTTCTCTTTCACGGCCGGGTAATTACCGGTACTTCGAGTAATGAGTAAAAAGAATGCTGAGTTTATTTCGGTGCCTTTGAAGCCCGGATTACTCGAAACTGCTTTTTAGTCGGATATGGCCAGATTAATCGGGTGACACAGTGCTTTAGCAAATTTGAGCAATTTTTTATATTTTAAGAAAATTATTAGTATTTTATTTTATACAATATATAATATTTTAAGAAAGTAGTATTTTTACTTTATATAATACTTTAAGAAACTTTTTTATTTTTTATAAGAATGTAGTATTTTATTTTATCTGATTTATATCTTTATTTTTTATTGAGTATAACGTGCGAGTGGGTTATCGGTAGGATTTTTCGAATAGGAGTAGCGAAGGGGTGTCGGGTAACAGGCAGGTGGCGGTTAGCGGGTTTTTTAGCAGCACCATACGTGACATATTTTTATATTAAAGCGATCCCAGACTTTTAAAAAGGAGTTATGTTTGTTTATATTTTTAGATATTGATTGTAGATAATAGAAAGGAGAAAGCTCAGTCGTTGTGAGCCGTGAGTTTCCTCTCCAATGTTGCAGCAACCATACCCCTCGCGCCCTACCTGCGTTCATCATTCTTCTCCCAAGGTAAATATCTCCCTCCATCTCTAATGGTCCGTTCCAATTCCGGTGAACTTAAAAATTAACGGGTAGTTGAGTTGAATCGAGGTGAATGTTTTAAAATATTATATATTGACTCGCGGTCGCTAATACACCTCGACTATCTAATAGGCTAATAGCCTGCAAGTCACATCTCAGGTAAACTATATTAGGACAAGTCTCGTCTAACAGGCTGGATCAAGAAAATGTTAGTAGGAGAATCGTTCACATAAGGCGAAATATAACTAAAAGTAGAATTCACCTCCATCATACCCCAAATTGGGGTTAATGAAAACGGGAGAACTTGGTGAATAATTTAACATGGATTAACTTAGTATTTACAACCCATCTTTATAATTTTGATTCAAATTGAAGTCGTGTTCGTGAATTTAGATCCTATATATCTATGTATAGGTTTACCGATTTCACTTTGAAGTTTTAATTTCGGAAACATGTCATAACAACTAGATTAATAGATTAGGAAAACTTACTAACCACGTTTTCATGTCTAGTTAAGGAATAGGGATAAATTAGTAATCCATATTATATGTGGCAAGCTTTGTGTTTATTCCTTAAATAAAAACATGAAGATAACATATGTTTTGGTTCAGATATAGGCACGCCGTAAATTGGCATTGTCCTGCCATAACTTTTTTAATTTGATCAAGTGTTTGGAATTGTTAGTACTAAATCCACAATTTGATGATGAAAGCAAATTAATCCGCAATTCACTCCTTAAGTGAATGCGATTATGTTCATAAGGGCAAATGTATTTCAGATTGATAGACTGGGAACTAGATCAGAGGTTGGGAACTCGGTTGTCATAATAGTGTGTTTGATCGCCTATATCGATGACTGTGTCATTTTATGTCACTCATATACTTATCATTTTGTCAGTAATGAGGTGGGAAGTTAATTTCCTATAATTTTTTGAATGTGTATATTAGAATAGTACACTTGTCATATTAATCTTCTTGTGTCAGGCATGAGGACATAGATCGGCACAAATGATCTGGAATATGAGAATAGAGGGAGAGAAACCTTCACTAAATTCAAGTGTCATGTTTTGGGATTTACTTTTGATCAATTTTGGATTGAATTATGAGGCATGTTGTTCTGTTGTCTAGATAACTAATTGTGCACACTGATTCTTTCGTGAAACAATGAACAGAGCATTTTTCTAACGAAAATGTGCAACTCCTAAAGTGAATGTGCAACTCCTAAAGTGAACTTTGCTATAAAGACTATCATATGGAGTATTGCCGTATTTGTTCAAATTAGTCCCACATGTGTCACTAGTTTTAACCATTTTTTATATTTAACTCGAATATCAATATGATAGGCTAATTTTCCTATATTACCTTTTGTAGTATTGACATCTTTTCAGATTTGTCCTTCATATCACTAGTTTTGAATTGGTCTTACAAATTGGTGATTCGGTCCAATTCCACCAGGATGGCTATTTGACATGCCCAATACATATAATTTTTTAGAAGAGTAATTGAAAACAAGGAACAAAAATAGTGAGAAAGGCATTTGGCCATTAAACTTATAGCAATGATTAGATATAATCCTAATTATGAGTGATGAATTCCATTGATTTTTCTTTACTTCAGTCCTAGGTCGAAACCCGAAACAGTAGCAATACTGAAAATGGATGTTTCCTTGTGAGGTTATATTAACAACATACAATATCATCACGTATTCGGTATCTTCTATGATGGCTGCATCTGTTAAATCTGTTTGTTGGCATATTGAGTCATCAACTAAGCACTTTTCATGTGATCCAATCAATCAGTTGCGTTCCGTTCTAACTACAAAGTATTTCTGTAATATTGTGTGTTGGGGGGGTGGATGGTGTAACATCTGCTTTCTCGTTACCTATATTAGTAATAGACTTCTTATGCTTGGCCTGCAGTCGGCTTATCCATTTTAGAGAGACTCGATCTTCCTTTAAAAAGAATGCCTTCATGTAACATTAGTTTAGATCATCAGCATTGCTCTAATTGATATTTGTTGTCCTTAAAAAATGCTCTACTTCTTTATTACTAATCTAAACAGGTTATCAATCTCTATGTTACAGCTTTGATACATCTTGTGCATTTACTCCTGCATGTCAGGTGCAGGCCAATTCCGACCATTTCATGAGGAAATTTAATACAGCATCTGTACTAAAGGCTCCATATTTGACTCTGTCTTCTCAAGAAGCTGGGATAAGACAATTTGTAAAAAGAACTAGGCAAAGAACTAGTGTTCTAGTTGCAAACAGTGATCGCCTTGAGACAGATATTAATGATTCAACTTCAAATTATGCGGAACAATCAAATGCAAATTCTAAGATACAGATCACAACTTCTGATTCGGTGTCAAAAGATGATGGTCTTCAATCAAGTGCAGATACTGAATTGAATCCTCAGAGAGCAGGGGTTCTTGGCAAATTAGCTGGTTCAACAAATTTGAATGGTGAGCTGTCCTCTTCCAACTTGAAGCCAACCTTGAAAAGATCTCCATTAACGGCAAGAGAGAAACTCAGAGCAGCCAGAGTTCTTAGCCGTTATACAGAACCAAAGACCTCTAAACCACTGTTAGGAAGTAAATTGCTGGAAGCTTTAAAAGAAAGTGACAAGGGGAAAAGGAGGCCAGGCCTTCCAGAAGCACCAACCAACATGCTTGATGATAGCAAACGAGGGATGCCTAAACAGGGGTTGACTTTTGACTTTCCAGGGGGCATAGATGCACTAGTCATCGCCTTCTCATTTGTGTTTATTAGCTCGGTCATGTTCGCAACAACTTATTTAGTCTGGAAAGTTGGTGCAATACATTTCAATGAGAACTAAGGAGGGAACTATGCAATTTTCGTTGACAGGAACCAACCCGACCTTAGGCATCATGAAGTTAATGTAATTATGTATTCCCTCGAACTGTAGGTACACCATAGACTGTCTCGAGTTATGTATACATGTTCAATGTTGTAATAAGAGGAATGTACAAAATTTAGTTTTGGCTGAATTACAAGATTGCTTGTTAACATGCCACTTTCTTCAGGTTGTACTCATTGAATGGATTGCTTCATGCGTTTTAGGTTCATTACCGAACATCTGAAAGGCTATATGATGGTTTAGCTTGGAGCATAATGTTTCACCTGAAGTTTAGTAACTATACCTTGTTTTGTGGTTGCAAGTATCTATGTTTGATGGTTATGCATATTAACTGATACATAAGGCTATCACTTTTTGTTGGTTATGCATATTAACTGATTCATTTTCCTGACTCACACGGTTGAATGTGTATGTATTGGTAAACTCTGAACCAACATGTTGGTGTTAGGATTTCAAGCACCTATTCACCATGACTCGAGGTCTTAACCGCTTTAGTGAAGTGGCCCTCATGGGTTTGGAGTTTAAAGTTGAGCCTTATTTAAGAGATGTTTCCTTTTCTTAAACACATTTTATGTGGGAGAAATTCGTTCCGAACAATTGTAATGCATTCAACTTCCAAGTAAATGGTATCGAGAATGAGAGCAATGTTGGGTTGAATGATATAATATAACATAAGTCTTAAAATTTTATTGAATGCCTTTAAAATTAAAAATCTCATGAAAAAGCTTGATGCCCAAGGGTGAAATATGACTGCACAGCGATCTAGACTTATTGAATAAATGGACAATTTCTAAAATTGAACCTAAAGTCATCTATAAATTAGTTGCCTTTTAAAGAGTTGGATTAAAACAAATAGTTAAAACCTCTTTGAAGAAATCGGGTTCTCGTAATGAGCAGATGAAAATTAATGCAATTAGAGAGTGAAAATGGCATTCTTAACATAAAGACGATTATAGATTAACTACATTGAACTTTATTAATCGGCGTTTAAACCTTTAACTGCTTGAAGGTTTACTGACTTTATAACATTTTAAGTGATAAATTTAGAGTGGAAACAATCCCTTATAGGGAATAATCGATTAAGTTTATCTAAATGAACCCCGTTTCTTTGATGTTTATCCAAACTGCGTTAATATCTTTGTCGATATAAATTTATTAGATGTTGTAACGTTAAATGTTAAGGCAAATGGCTATAATTATGCATGAGAGGTTATGTGAATATGTTGCCAGGACTACAAGCGGCTTTAGTTCACAAAATCCTCGTTGTAGGATAAGGAATGACTTGAAAATGAAGTACTAATTGAAACTAATTTCAGTATGTTTAGTATTCAATATATTTAGTATTACTCTTAGACGACAAGTAGAATGGGAAGAAATTGAATTTCAATTGGATTATTGAAAGAAATTTTGTTAGGCCTTTAGCCAGAGACTCCAAAATAGGGATTAATAAATAAACAAGAATGTTGGTCTTAAATTTGAGAGAAAACTTGATTTCAAGTAATTCTTCAAACATGATGAAATAGATGCATTGTCAGTCTCTCAGATTCCTAGAGTTTATCCAGTGGAGAATCGAATGAGTGCAGTGTGGCCTATGGGGTGGTGGTTTCAAATTGAAAAGACAATATTGTCGGAGATAATAATAATAATAATAATAACAGGTTTGTAGGCTTGGTATAAATAAGTTTTCTCACATAGATAATGGATTATAAACCAATCATTGATTTGATCCCTAGTTCTAAAGACTGATGATCATTAAAAAGAATTTCTTTACAGATGAGAATTTTTTTAGAAAATGGTGTTTTGATAATTTTGTAAGAAAAACTGACAAACTTTCAGAATGAATTTTATAACCTTTGTATAAAACAATGAAATTCTATATTTTGTGCCATGATTTATGACATCTTAATAATTATATTTAGATTCAATGAAAATTTACAAATTATTGAATGGACAAATTTATAAAAGATCTGTTATATCCTAGAAAGAAGAGTTCAAATTGTTAAGAAATAGTAAACATCTAATTTTTTGGCATATGCAAAAATCTTTGAAAACCAAACTCTTCAAACTACAATGAAACAGATAAATGTGTTAATTGAACAAAATAATTATACAAATCTTTTTATTAATATTTTGGGAGAAAATATTATTTCTTTAAATAAAAGATTGATAATATTACTGATCTTATGAATAAAGTTTGCCATGATAAGATTATAGGCCTAATCTGTCCTTTGAACCTAAGATGAACAATATGTGACGATAGGTGGAAAAATAAGCGATACACACAATTTATACGGGGTTCCCCGCCGATGTGAAAGGTACGTCCACATTCTTCTTCACTTGAGAAATCCACTAAAAACTGTGAAAGTTGTTTTAGTACCTAACAAGCTAGAATCTTGATTGAGTAATACTTTATAACTAGTATTCTCGATAACAAAGCCTACATGATATTATTGATGATGATTCAATAATATTCTCTCTAAATTGTATTGTTAATTTGTGATAGAAAACATATAAGAAAGAATCTATATATGGGAAAACTTCTAGCCTAACTTGAATCCGATATAGATAACAAAAATTCAAAGGCATCAAATTACTTTCGTCGATCCATTGAGACCCATTCTCATTGAATATACCTCGATGAGGTCTTAAATAACTGGCAGAGGGGCTGTTTTTATTCACTATCCAAGGAACCCCATTGAAGACCCCAGTTGATGATATAAGTGATCGTCCTTCTTGAAGACCGAAAATGGCTATGACTTGACAAATCTCGGCAAGACATTTTCAAATTCTCCATGCTTGAGGATTATTACTGCGGCTGACTCCCCCTCGAGTTTAGCAACTGCGAAGGTTAAGCGAAGTTGAACTAACCGGTTTCTCCTTCAATCATAAATATGTCAGGGTGGGTTGGTTCTAGAATCTTACCGAGAGCTTAACTCCGTTCTCAATCTAGTATAAAATGGTACTGATCTATATGCTTGGTTCTCGCTTGTGAAACAAGATTTTATGAGATAAATAGCACTCGACTATCACGGTAGAATGTATTACTACCACGCTCAGATTCAACTCATTGAAAAGTGCACTAGCCGTGTCGTCTCTTTGTGACAGGCCATAGCAGCATCTCGGCCTCGCTGACTAGACGATGCTACTATAGGTTGCAACTTAAGTCCTCAAACTATTATGGTACCCCCAAATGTGAACACATACCCACTAGTAGATTTTCTACTATCAACATCACCTCCATTGTCAGCATCCTTCTATTAACCCCATGCTCAGTTTTTTGGAAACACAAATGCTTTATTTTCTGATTATCTTTGAATCCTTTAAAATTTCGATGTTCTCTCTTGGATTAGGCATGTCTACTAACAGCTCTAACGTGTGCAATATAGGTCTAGTACTTTAATTGCATCACATAAGACTACTATGAGGGGAAGCATAAGGCACACTTATCATATGCTAAATCATTAGAATCTCGGTGGTGTTCTCTGGATAGGTGAAAATGAAGCATTGTCAGGGTGCCTGGGTTTTGTTTCGACGATCACATGTTCGGGTATTCTTCAGGTGTCGATACAGAGAGTCGATCATAAGATTATTCGTCCCGAATTTGTACTTTCTGGGTCTTTTATTGCAAATTCCACTAATAACTCTTTTTTTAACATATTTATCTTATGCAAATCAGCTCCCACTATCAACATATCGTCTACATAAAGGAGTAGAATAACATAGTCTTTTTCAAACCTCCTCATGTAACAACGATGTCAGTGCATCGCAGCTTCGAGCAACTTCATAAAATTATCCAAAGGTTATATTCATTTGCCTTGGAGCTTGTTTCAAGCCATACAAGCTCTTCCGAAGTTTGTAGACCAAATATTCTTTCTCTTTAACCTCAAAACCTTGAGGTTGATTCATAGATATTTTTTCATCGGTCACCGTGTAAAATAGGTTTTTACCTCCATCTGATGAGAGTCTTGATTGTCACTGATCGAGAAGCAGTTCGGTGTCATTTAGCTTGACTACGGGTGAGAATATTTCGGTGTAGTCAATGAGGCCTTTAATCTTGGATTTACTACCATCTGTTCTTCGCGTTTCGATAGACCCATTTGTTGATATTCTTACATTAAAGCGGTTTATTGACTCACATTATGTTGTTATAATGACTCAATCCTCTTTTCATTTACTAACTCAGCTTGTCCCATGGCTCGTCCACGTTGTCTTTATACGTCATAACTAACGAAGCTGTGCTTTGTCGATTAACAATAAAGTTAACAGTGGAGAATACATGAGTTGGTGCTTGCTTTCTTTCTGGTCTTGGGATGTTGTCTTGTATGGTATCGAAGTGTTTTCTAAATCCTCGGCTTCTTCTTTATCGATTGCCATTCTCAGGTGCATCTATAAGAGATCTTCGGAGGTTTACTTTACGGGTAGGGGCATGATCTAAGTTATGCCATTTGGAAGAAACCGAGTTTATTTTTCCTCGGAGTTGCAGCTGTGACTTTTTCTCCCACTTCTTTCTCTCCGGCGCTCGCATACATCTTTGTATAACACCTCTTCATTGAATGATCCTTACTACGTGGCAATCTTTTCGGTTCTTCAAATCATAGAACCGATATCCATCGGCGTCGCCATAACCAATAAAATAACAAATACTAGATTTTGCATGAAACTTACTTGGCGTTTGCATACTACGTGAACATCAACCCGAACAACTAAATACTACCGGGAAAGATAAGTTTATCTTCTTGATTTCCAAACTTTAAGAATTTTAAACTCTAGAGGTGAAGGTCCTACATTAATCGAAAGGCGCGATTGATTGCATCGGCCGAAACGTCGAGGTAATCGAATGTAACCTCGTACTCCGGCTGGCGTTCATTTAGCGTGCATTGGAGTATACCATTCTTTCAGTTACGTTGGGGTGTTCCCGGAATAGTCTACGCATTCGATCCATTCTTAACACGAGTATTGTTTGAAATCCTTGTCGATTATATTCACCCCAATTTATACGATCTCGAACACTTCTTTTCCAATCCAACTAGATTACTGACCATAGAGCTTTCAGTTCTTAAAGACTCACAAACTTCAAATTTGTGTGTTTCATGAAATAAACCCAAACCATTCCTAGTTGCATCATCAATGAGGTTACATAATATAATGAACCTCCGGAAATCAACCGGTGTAGGTCCCAGCCCACATATGTGAACTAACTCACAACCTATCGGACTTAGGCTTGACCAGGTTTAACAAAATCGACACTTGCTTTTTGCTTTATGACCTGCTTGACTCTCACGGATATGATGATCAACGGACTTCAATTAATTATTAGATTGTTTGAGACTAGCTGATTTCATCCTATACCATTTCATGTGACACAGGCGATTGCAGCTTGTCTTCTCAAAACCTCAATGACATTTATTACGTTTGAGAACCTCGATAAGGTACAAAGTACCCGTCTTTTGACCCGAGCCACAGTCATTTGCTCCCGCGTGCTAGTTTCGGTTGCCATGTGAGCGTTGTTGATAGCCATCTCAGTAGGCCGACCAATCAAACTTCGCGAGGCTTTGATGCGTATGCTTTGTCCAGATTTCGGATAGAACCATTTGTGACTTGATTTATACCATTACCCGTAATATTTAATGGTTCATAAATTGGCAAGATGAGCGAGTCATAATCTCCGACTATATAATTCACCATTATATCCCGAGTAGGTGTAGTATGAAGCGATGCACGAGTCGGGATCCAGTGCTGAGAACAATCCATTGTAAGTGGTACATGCGTAGTCGTGACAACAGTGGCGTCATTTATGTTGTTGTCCCGACATCGAAGCTTTGGGTGCTTACTCATGTGACTGTCTTTTCCTTGTGCTCCAGTCACGTCCTCCAATTTATTTCTCGCGCACCTGCGACTTTGACCTCTCCGTTTATTCTTGCTATTACCTCACATCTGGATTCTACCTCTTTCTATATTGATGCGAACGCTTTTCTCCCACGTATCGGTTTCTGGCTTCCTCGGATAAGCAGTAACTCTACTGTTACCTTAAGCTCAACATTACTAGCTGTAGCTACTTATTGAACCGACTATTTGAATGCAATAATATCAATACTTGTAACTTCGTCATCGAAATTCACAGCTTAATTGAATGGTGGTTTATTAAACTATTGAAGTCGTTAAGATGCCCTAGTTATAGGGGTATTTTCGACATCCCTCAAATGAAACAATGATTAATTAGCCGTACACTTGTTGTTAGTGGTAGGCACCTACATGCAGTTAAATCAGCCTTAATGGACCTTTTGTTGTAAGTCTCTTGGCAACATTAGCAGCTACATTGCGGACAAACATGGTACGTCCTTTTTAAGACTTTGTCATCTAACTGCTTCCATTCTATAAATCCATTTTCTCCGACATCACCTAATGGCTTGTTCATCTTACGTACATATAATCCTCCATTATTAGATACTGATAGAAATCTATCCCGTGAGCTTCTTTCTGATTATGTCATCAACTCATAATTCTTGACATTGAATCCTGATTTCAATCAAGAACGCACAAACTCTGATACCAATTGTTGTGATTATAGGCCTAATCTAATCACGAACCTAAGGCCAAACAATGATAACTGACAGTAAATCGCGGAAAATTAATGACACACACAAAATTTATACGGTTCCCACTTGATATAGAAGGTACGTCTGTTCTTTATTTGCAATCCACTAAAAACCAAACCGGAAGATTGTTATAATTACCTATCAAGCTAGAACACTCAATTGAGTAATACTTTATAACTTAGTATTCTTTCAATAACAAAGCCTCACAATATTATTGATGATGATTCAATAATATTCTCTCTAATAGTTCTTTGTATGTTAATTCGTGATAGCAAACATGGAAAGACATGCATAAGGCTAACTTGAGTCAAAATAGGTAACAAAAGAGTTCAAAACCGCCACCGAATTACAGCTCTGCGTCCGTCCGTGAGACCCCTGGTCTCGATGACTCTCAGCTTGACCTCTCGATGAGGTCTGAATAGCTTTAAGCGAGAGAGACCTATTTCCCAGATTGCATCGAGACCCCACAGTCTCGATAGAGCTCTCGATGATAAATCCTTCTTGAACCCGAAAATGGCCTTTAAACTCTCCAGAGATAAGGTAAACAAATTTCCAAAAGAGAAATGGAGCCATCACCAAGTGTCTTCCAAATGTTCAATCTCCTCTGAGGTTAAAGATTTTAAATTAAAAATCAGCTGATTTTTGAAAGACTAGTTGATAGAGAAATTTAAAAACTTCATGAGAAATTTAAAAAATTAAGTATTAATACTCTTGATATTGATCTGATTCAAAAAATTACTAGATGATGAGTATCATATTAATAAAATCAATAGTGATAAATGAGAGTGGGCTGATAAACCAACCTGAAGGTATTATTATTATAGGAGACCGTCTCCTATTGATGTTCTTAATGAAGAACATGAGCATATTTTAAGCAATAGCTATAGTGGTAAACATATTTACGAATGAAATATTGATAGTTATATTGATACACATATATATAATCATGCACATAGAATGCTTATGTATTTAATAATACTGAAAACAATATTGCTAATATGGTAATTGGGTTTTTTCTTTGGTCAATTAAAAGATTAGTGGGATAATTGTTTAACACTTGACAAAGCGGATAATCAGGGCCATCTTGTTAAAGTTGAAAATGGTCAAAATATAGAGAATGTTGTCTACATTCTTATTATTAATATAATTGAGCATTTTACGGGAAAATATTCGGATGATAGTGAAAATATCCGTACTCTACTTCAGAATTTGAAGTGTAAAACTCTTACTGATTTCAGATGGTATAAAGATACTTTCCTCAGTAGAGTTATGGAACTTTCTGAGAGTAATAGCTCTCATTGGAAATCTAAATTTATTGATGGTCTTCCTTATCTTTTTGCTGAAAGAGTTAGGAAAAATCTTAGGGGTAATTAGATTGCAATCCCTAATGATGATTTTACTTATGATAAATTAATAGGATCTTGCGTTAAAGAAGGGTTATCTTTATACGATGAATAGGTTCTTGCGTTAATGAAGATTTATCAATTTCAGGATAATGATATAAATGTCATTGATAGTAATACTATCATGGATTTCTTAAAAAGAATCAAGGATCCTGACTTAAGATCCAAAATTATCGACCAGATGGATAATATCGCGATGTTGTTCGTCGTGAAAGATAAATATAATAAATTTATCTCTAATAATACCAGTACTCTATGAGTAAAGTTTATAGACTTCTAAAAGAAAGAAGAAGTGGAAACACTCCGACATCCTTGAATGATATTCAAAAAGAGATTAATAATCTCATGGAAGAAATAAAGATTTTAAAAAATGAAAAGTTAAATTTTGATCTTAGAATCTCAAGATTAGAAAAGCTTTGTGACAATAATATTGTCCAAACCAACAATCCAAGTTTTCAAGATGATAACTTCTTGAATGAAATACTGTTAGCTCAGAAATGGTATATTAAATAACTTTGTTAATTGATAATTATTTTTCAAACGAATTTACTACTCTTATTGATAGTGGGGCAGATTTAAATGTTATACAAGAAGGATTGATTTAACGAGATATTTTGAAAAAACCACCCATACCCTTTCTCACGCCGGTAGACAAAAACTTGACATAAGTTTTAAATTATCTAAAGCATTAGTTTGTGTGGATAAAAAATATATTTCAACTAGTTTTCTATTAGTAAAAATATTACAACAAATTAAGTACTTGGCGTACATTCGCCAACAAAATCTATCCTTTCATGAAAGTAGATAAATAAGGAATTATTGGCACATATAATAATAAACCAATAATGCTTATATTTACTTCTAAACCTTTTTCTAAAGATCTATATTCAATTTTTAATAAAGTAATAACTAAAGAAAATCAAATGAATTTTCATAAAAATGAAATCAATTTGTTAATAATAGATGAAAAATTACAAAATTCTAAATTATAGGAAAAGATTAAAGTAAATTTTAATCGACTAAGTTTAGAAATTTGTAATGATCATCCTAATGCTTTTTGGGATTGAAAAAATATATTATAAAACTTTCATATAAGGAAGACTTTTCTGGTGAAATGATTTCTACTAGGGCAAGACCATGTCAAATGAATTCTCAATATTTGGAATTATGTAAAAAAGAAATTCAATCTCTCCTTGACAGGACATGTATGGCTTTTTATGTTAATAAGCATGCAGAACAAGAAATAGGTGTTCCTCGTCTTGTTATAAATTACAAACCTTTAAACAAAGTGTTAAAATGGATTAAGCATCCTATTCCTAACAAAAAGGATTTATTAGATAGGTTATATGAGTCTATTATTTTCTTCAAATTTGATTTAAAATCAGGTTATTGGTAGATTCAAATCAATAAATGAGATAGATACAAAACTGCTTGTAATACCCTTTGGGCATTATGAGTGGAATGTTATGCCTTTTGGAAAACTAAAATGCCCGTCGAATTTCAAAGATTATGAATGATATTTTAATTCTTTTAGTGAATTTATAATTATTTATATTGACAATATTTTAGTCTTTTCTAAAACAATTGAAGATCACTTCAAACATCTAGATATGTTTAGAAAAATAATAATTCAGAATGGTTTAGTTATTTCCAAACAAAAAATGGCTATTTTTCATACAAAAATAAGATTTGTGGGTCATAATATTGAAAAACGTAATATTATTCCAATAAAGAGAAGTATTGAATTTTCTTCTACGTTTCCGAATGAAATTTTGGACAAAACTCAACTGCAAAGATTTTTGAGCATCCTAAATTATATTTCTCCTTATTATCAAAATCTTGCAAAAGATAGTGCAATTTTATATAATAAATTGAAGAAAAAACCAAATCCTTCGACTGAGAATCATACTAATGCAGTTGAAGTATTAAAGAAAAGGTTAAAGACCTCCCTTGCTTAATGTTTGCCAACCCAATTAGGGCAAGATTGTTGCAGAAATAGATAAAGCTAACGTATTATGGTATAATTTTAAAACAAATAAACCCTGACACCAAACAAGAATATCTTGTTAGATTTTCTTTAGGGAAATGGAATAGTAGTAAAAAAAAAACTATGCCACTATAGCTAAGGAAGTTCTTCAGCATATTCCAAATTGTAAAGTGTGTTTTATTGGATGTGTTTTTCGGCGTGTCGTATGTTGGCAGTGGATCTGACAAGTGGAATATGGGGTATTATATTACCGTTGGATTCATTTCAACCAATTGATGTGATTGAAGATTTTGCTCAATTTGAAAAAGGAATATTATTTATGGTGGAAGATATTATATTCGAGTGGCAAGACTTTGGAGAAAGATTTCGCTTCTTGAATAATACTTTTTTATTTGTTGTGGAAAGTCTTAAAAGATTGAGATTGAAATTTGTTATGGTGGAAAATATTATATTTGAAATTGGCAAAGACTTTGGAGAAAAGCTTTCCTTCTTGAATAAAATTGGTATTTATTGGAAGTCGTAAAGATGATTGAAGATTGATTGAAGACTTGTGATTGTGTTAGCATTCTGTGACTTGGGCTATTTAAGAAGATGGGATGAAGGCGGTGCAAGACAAAACATATTCTCATTTTATTTTCCTCGCCCTTATAAGTAGTTGTTTTGAATTTAGTGTGTTTGTGTTTTTGTTCTTTTGCTCAAGCGATTGTACACATTGCTGACGTGACGGGCAATTTTGAAACAACGTATTTTACCCGTAGCGCTTTGTTGAGCATTATTATTATCATAGCCAAAGATTGTAAGAATCGAGGAAGTGCAGTTCGACTAGTTGTCTCAAGTTTTCTAGGGCGTAGAGTTGGGATCTTGTACATTTAGACCCTCGTTATAACGCCTCTTTATAGTGCGATGCTTTCTTTGGGTTTGTACACTCAGCGTAGGTGCCGTGGGCACCCAGGCTGAGTTAACAGTCGGTAATTGTTCTTTTTTATTACATTTTGTACTTCTTTGTTGTCCAAGTGTTACCAACTCCTGTACCGACAACATTCACATAATATTACTTACTTTTTCAATTGGTATCGGAAGCGGGCACTCGGCGTGGCCCAGGTGGATCATGTAAGGAAATAGCGTCATGAATGAATGAAGGAAGGAAACTTCGATTGAGTGATCTCTGGTTGTTGGATGAACAAATTATCCATATTGGAAGGCCAAGATAGCTGACATTCCTAAGATGCATCGATACTAAGGCGTGGAAATGCATTTTTAAATGGATGGAATTTGCTCCAGTAGTACTAACTTGATAGTGTTATTTGTTAAAAGGAGGCGATTGGGCGTTGTTGAAGAAGAACAATCTCTTGGGAAATAATGCAAGAGCTTTAAATGCTATTTTAGCGGTGGATCCAAATGTTTTAAAATGACTAAAGCTCATGCAGAGGCTAGGATGCGTGGGAGAGTTTGCAAACCACTTCTGAGGGTACCTGAAAAAGTTCGAATGTGAGAGCTCGACAAGCTTTTACCCGATGGGGAGAGCTCTCAGATGGAGGAAGATGAAAATATTTCATCCTACAATTGAAAGATTAGAGATATTACAAATGAGTCATTTGCACTAGGAGAAGCAATGAGCAACGAAAGCGTGAGGAAGATCATGGAACCACTTCGAGAGATTTGAGAGTCGCCAGATTTGAAGAGGCGCCAGGAATCTTCCACGATGAAAGTTGATGAATTGGTTGGAAACTTAACCATTCGAGATGACCTTTAATGAGAGGAGACTCAGGAAGAAGAATTGGCGCTTAAAGTATCTCTTGAGGAAATGAAGAGAACTTGGGTGAAGCAAGACATATTGCTTAGTTTCAACAAAACCATGCGCAAGTTCAACAAAAATTCATATGGGGGTAATGAGGGTGCAACTGTTGGTGACCGAGGGAACAACAGATGGAAAATGAACAAAATGGAAGAAATTGTAGTTGGGACTCAAGCCAAAGGAATACAGTGTCATGAATGTGAAGGATGTGGCCACGTACAAGTTGAATGTCTAATTACGTAAAGACGGTTAATGAGCTATTACACTACATTGACCGATGAGGATCTGATGAAGGCGAAAACAAAGTTAAGCGACTTTGTATCGTTTGGGAAAGATTTCTAATGACTGAGTCAACTTTGACAATCCGACTAGTGATAACACATTTGAATCGGATGATAGTGATAGGAAGATGCTTTACTCAGGAAAGGCTTGTGAAAACTACCAGGAACTTTTCAGCAAATGGTCGAAGTTAACCTCTGTGTTCATGGTGAATGAAGCGGAGAAAGAAAGGCTAACAAAGGAAAATGATGAATTAAAGAAGCTTGTTGAAATATTGAGAAATGAGGTTGTGGAATGGGAAAGCAAAGTCAAGGGATTCGAGAAGGGTATCAGAATGATGAATTCCAGCACTAATGTCTTGGATGAAATTCTTCTGAAGGAAAACCACATGGTGACCAACTGCAGGTTGATTTGCGGAGATCATACCATGCGACGTGTTCTTTGCACGATGTTCTTGTATGGATCGGCGTATAGAACTTCGGAATAGAGGTGCACGGAGATGTTATTCTTGTGGAAAGAGAGGGACACGTTGCACTTTGGCCTACAAACTGTATGGAAAAGGTAAAAGCAGATATTCAATTCACAGAACTCAATGGGTTAAGAAGGAAGCGGTTGTCAGTCAAGTTATACCATTTGGCTGCTTGACTCGATCAGTGGTACTTTGATAGCCAGATTATTCCCTATACATGTGGGTAAATGAGGATTGTAACAAATGCGAGTTCATCAGAGGAGAACATATGTAAATTTTGGTGATGGAGCTAAAGGGAAAAGGAAATCATTGGCAAGGGATAATTGAAGATGAAGTAGGAGGCTACACCTAAGTTGAAGGATATTTTGTTGGTGGAAGGATTAATGGCCAACTTGATTAGCGTCGATCGGTTATGTGATAACGGAATGATAGTGGCGTTGACAAAGACAAAATGTAGTGTGAGAAAGACAGCAGTAGTGATGATGTGGGTTCGTTCGAGGCGATGATTGCTATCTTGACCATTCACATGGCGCTTACAAGCAAGGTTAGGTGAGGTCTATTTTGTGGCATAAAAGCTTTGGGTCGTACGATTATCGAAACATGCAAAGTTGATTAAATGGAATTTGATAAGTGGTCTACCCAGTCGAAATGTGAGAAGAAATATGTGGAGAATGTCAAGTTGGTAAACTTCATGAAAGGTGCCACACCGTCGGTTACGGCAATTGGTAACTTGACTTCGTGTGTTAGAACTGATGCACATGGATCTGATGGGTCCAATGCAGGTGGAAAGTTATGGCGGCAAGAGGTATGTTTACGTATGTGTTGATGACTTTTCTCGCTACACTTGGGTGGAATTCATAAGGGAGAAATCAGATACATTCGATGTGTTCAAGCGATTGTACTCGACTTGAGATGGAAAAAGAGCGACTATCTCATGGGATCGAAGTGATCATGGCAGAGAATTTGAAATTAAGATTTCATGATTTTTGTTTGAAGGTCGTCATAGTATTCATCACCCATTACCACAACAAAATGGGAATTAAATCGAGAAAGGAAGAAGCTGAACCACATTCAAGAAATGGCACGTGTTATGATTCATGCCCAAAACTTATCAGTGGGCGAGGCTATCAGCCGCGGCGTGTCATGTGTAACCGTACCCTTTCGGGCCAGGGAGCAAAGCGCACAGAATATGAGAAATATGGGAGGGAGAAAAAGCCCAATGTTCAATATTTCCCACATTTTTTGGGTCTTTGTGCATTTTTGGCGGACCGTGAACCAAGACACAAGTTTGATATAAAAGGCGATGAAGGCATTTTTTCTAGGATCTCCAAGAACGTGAGCCTTAGAGTCTTCATGAGAAAACTCACACTTTCATTATGGAGTGCTTGTAAATGTTAAGGTGATTGACCAAGAAAGCAATATAGAAAAGGGAACATGGATGAGGAAGATGTTACGACAGGTGGTACTGCAGCGGTGAACTGCTGAGAAAGCTTGCCTTTATTGATAACAGTTGCTTGGCTTGGTGTCTCTTGGTGAACTTGCGGCATGTTGATAAGTTGCTTGAAGCGGTGATACCACGCGGACTGAACTTGCGGAGAAAGCTTAGGATGTTGATAGCAGTTGCTTGAACCGGTGACCCGCATTGAAAAACATCGTGTTGATAACATAATTGGGCAACTGGATGAAGGAATCAACACAAGAAGAAAAGAGAGAGTAGATTATCGAAAGTTGAGTGGACTGTTGGTTGAAACATGTTTTATCTCTTTGGTTGAACCTGCTAATGTCTCGGAAGCTCTCAAAGATGAATTTTGGATAAATGCTATGCAAGAGGAACTTCTTCAATTTCAAAGGAATGATGTTTGGGAATTAGTTTCCCGGACGGGCCATAATATTATTATTGGAACAAAGTGGATTTAAAAATAAGCGATAGGCAAAGGAAATGTTACACTTAATGGCTTGGTTGGTGGCACGGGGTTACTCACAAGTGGAAGAGCATAGATTTTTTGAAGAAACATTTGCACTTGTGACACGAATTAAACCATCGTTGCTATTAGGTTTGGCTTGCTTAATGAAATTCAAGTTATTTCAAATGGATGTGAAAGTGCGTTCTTGAGCGGGATCATTGAAAGTTTATGTGGAACAACCTAGAGTTTTGTTGATCACAGTTATCGGACATGTATAAACTAAAAAGGCTTTATACGAACCCATGACACCTCGGGCTTAGTATGAGAGACTAAATTTTGATGGAAAATGGTACACATTCAGAAATCGACAACACGTTGTTCTTAAAAAGGGAGAAAGCACAAATTATGATAGCTCCAAATTTACATGGATGATATTGTGTTTGGAGGAGTGTCAGGCCAAATGGTAAAACAGTTTGTCCAACAGATGAAAAGTGAATTTAGGCTGAGTATAAGTGGGGGTTAAATTACTTCTTGGAGCTTTCTGGTGAACAAATGAAAGATAGCATATTTGTCCCGGTCAAGTATGGGAGGAGTTTAGGATTGAGCTTCCGATTTGTTATATGGTTCCCGAGAGATGATATTAGGAAGATCGGGTTATGATACGAGATACGAGGCGTCTAGCGGCGTTCGGGGGCTTGACGAGCAAGGATAGAGAAAAACAAGCATTTTCTGAAAGGGATCATGAAGTTCTTAGGTTTCTTCGGTAAGGGTGAGTGGTCATCTAGTGAAGCTTAGGCATATCTTGATCACTCGGACTCGATGTTGAGACATAGAGCCACATAGACTACTACTGTGCAAGCTCTCCACCTCATTGCTACACACCCATATGAAGGTCGGACTTTCATCTTGGGTTTCGAATTAAAAATAACAATTATAAATAAGCCAAAACAGGGGTTCTGAATAATATAAAAGAATAACAACATACAAGTGTGTACCTTTCTTCCAAGGATGTTGCGGCGGGATATATCTGAGGAGACTCTGAACAATCACGTAGATTGAAATGCAGGGCCGTCGCTTTGATGTATGAGCGAACCCGTCGTGAGCTTTACTGAACTCCTTTAAAATATTAAAATAGGAAGAGATTGGGCAAAACACCATGAGGAATTTTCACGGAGGTTCGTTTTTCGATTGGTATGGACTATTCTTAGAGACAACCTCTCTTAGATATATTCCTTTGTAAAATCTTTGAAGAAGATACATTACTTGTATATTAATTTTTTTATATTATTCGTAGAAATCCTGGTTCTGGTTTATTTATAATTGTTATTTTAATCCCGAAAGCCCAACAATGAAGTCGACCTTAAGTGCTCGTGTATAGTATCTGAGTGGAGAAGCGTGTCTTGGCCGATGGTCTGAGGTGCTATGTGCTGATAAATCAATGGGCTGTAGAGCTATTTAGGCTCTCGCACTACGAACAGCGTAGAACTTCGTGATCACTCGGATGGCTGTTTTGTAATATCCTTGCTCCTCTGAGCCATTCATTGAGCGCCCGTATCTCAAACATCATAAATCGATGCTCTGCTCTCGGAACCTCGCGGCTGGCTTGATAAATCCTAAACTCCTCCCATTTCTGTGCATCCTCCCACGAGGCATCACCTGCTCGTCGTCATTATTTGCGGAGACCCGTTTGCGCGGTGCAAGAAGATGGACCACTTGCATTATCAATTTCAGGTGATACTGGCCGTGCTGTGCCTAAAGGGTAGGAGGGTGGAGTTAGAGCTACCACGTTGATATGAGGCCACCTTTTCACGATAAAGGAAATCAACATGCTGAGGATAACCCACATAGATACTCAATAGAATCAAATATGATATTACCGATCAATCCGGGAATATTGATAGGAAGCCATATCGAGACGGTATAACAACACGGTTTGAGTCGGGGATATGACTATCATTTGAGCCCGAGCAAAATAAACACTCATTGAGAATTCTTATCCATGAAACTATCCTGTAAATCTAAAAATTTGTCCCTATGGCTTAGTTTCATTTCTAATATCACCGGAAATGATGACCATTATTCGATGTCACAAAGCGTCCTCAAATTTTGGCATGACATGCAGCCCATGTAACCTTAGTGGCGAAAACCCACCTTGATTGAAGATGACACGTCATCTTTACTACTAAAAACTAGTTTCACGTTTGTATGACTTAAAATTAGCGAGATATGGCGTGCTCGTAGAACAGCGAACTAAATCGGATAAACGCATTTGAAAGTGAAATCGAGTCATACCTATATTTGAAATAGTCCCCGAACCATAGTACCTTAAAGATCAATTTGTGAACATGTTCTCCCAGTAGTTACAGATTTCGCGTTTCACGGAGCCATCAGTGTTGTCCATGTGGTATAGATTCGTCTTCTTCCGTCTTAGTGTTTTGAACCTTGTTGTTAGCGTGGGTCTCGACATTCGTACCTTCAAGGGTCCTTCGCCCAAAAGCGTGTAAGGTATCCCCAAGCGACCTTTGCCGTACGCATGTTGATCGGCTTAAACACATTAAGATCTGACATTGAAGATAACATTATTAGCCTTGTCATTTTGCTGAAACAGTTCACAATTGCTTCCAGCAGTCTTGATCATCCTCGCTTACGTTGTTGTTACATTTTTAGTTGAAAGTAACGGTTGAATGCTTGTCGCCCGACACGATAGCTTTCCATATGCTATGTCGAGGGCTTTGGAATCACGGTCATCCTATCTTTCAAATAGGCATAAGTTGGTTCCATCAAGAACAGGTGGTAGAGTGATAGAGCCTCCGCTTCCACAAAACCTTCCATTTGCAAAGATTACACCGATCTCGTTCTTTATGCGTTAGAGTGCGTCTACGTCTTTAGGTGAAAACGTGTAATGCGTCTCCGTAAATACTAGGTTATTAGATTACGATTTGTAACGACCGCCCTAGGTGGGCCCCACGAGTTGGGATGGGTCATCAACTGAACACTTGAGTCACCCGATCGATGAATATCGATATAAAAGACTTCATTTGATATTAATACTAATCAAACACTTTTGTCCATGGAATGAACCAACAACTACATGGCTAAACATGACATTCGTAACCATTTATACCTCAGTTTGAATAAATGGAGCCAAAATCATAACGACATAATCCCAAAATACATCATAGTAATAGTATGATGCAAGCCACCTCGAAATACAACATAAGTTTTGAAAACTTCGACAAGAGAAAACGATAGATGAAGGAGGCTGATTGCGGACTTAAAAACACATTTTCGCCTCTACGATTTTATTGGCCAAGCTGTCACTTGCGCTCCTTAGCAACCTCGGCAATCAACTCCTAACAAGCTAGGAATGAAATACTTAGCCATAGAGAAAAAGGGGTAAAATTGCGAGAACTAGTGAAGAAATCATAGCAGTGGTAACTAACAGCATACATGTACATGTATGAAGGAATATATATTATAGATATAATTTAAATCATAAACACGGGGCCTAATAATATATATCAAAATGAAAATGAAACTTATATGTATCAAATACTAACTTATGAATCAAAATTGAAGTTTCCATTAATCACGGTAAAACAATCGGCCGCACACACAATAGTACAATATCAACATTACTACTAACATCCGTCGCCATCTGATCAAGCCATTAAAAAAATTAAACAACGCATATATATATATATATATATATATACTTCTACCTACACACAGAGAACTCTTGTGTCCGTGAACAAGGATTTTATCTAAACGCACATGATGCAGGCGCGTCTACGTCTACAGCTTCTTAGGCTATGAAGACACGTTAACCGCATCGGTAACTCTTGGGCTATCGAGGAGGCGAAACTGTAGTATTTGTCGCTGCTTGGGCTAGCGAGCATTATACAATATCCACAAACCGCTGATAATCTCATTCATATGTATATCTCGTCATTACCTTCGTGATCCATTACTTAAACATGCCATTATAACATTTCATTTATCAAACACCTATACTCTGATATAGGCAACTATTTATCCTGACTCGATGACGACATATATATATCGACACGTAAACACCATATGTAATGATTTACTCATTGAGATATGTACTCGCCTTTATGCTAGAGCAACTAAGCGTACCTAGTTATTCCAAAGGTCGATCACAATGACTCACTTACCCGAGCATATTGTTTGTATTATTAATCATTTGCTTTATATTCTCTTTTCTTTTCTTTAATTTCCAAATAAATAACTAATAAAATCTATGACTTGATATAATTATCATAGCTTAAAATATATTTTAGAAATTATAAATACATCCAAAATATTTTATACCAATACAAATCCATTTTCTCTATTTAAATATATGTCTACTCTGTTTAACACCCGAAAATCAAAATAAATAGTTAAATCATTTTTTAAAAATTACCAAATTTGGTATGTGCTCCAAATACAACTTCAAAATTCTTGTAACATTATTAATTTTATTTTCAAATTCAATTCATTCACAAATATGGTTTAGTAATTAAATACTTAAAAATAGTAAACAGAATTCAATTATTCCAAATTTGAGTTATATACAGTACAGTAGAGAGGTATGAAGTTTCAATCTTTTAATTTTCTAAAAATTTTAGTATTTATTTCGTATTTTATACATATTCCTTCTTATCTTCCAAAATCATAACAAATACAAAAGCGACTTCAAAATCAAAACTTTTACTTTTATGGAGTCAACTCGAATGTTAAAAGATTATTCAAAAACTGAAAATTATTAAATTTGAAATATATTTACTATTTATTTTATATTTTTCTTTGAAATTCAATAGATGCAAAAATATTCAATGAAACTCAAATGTATCTTAGGAATATTATGATCGAATGTTCAAACATCATCCTTAATCTTAGATTATAAATGTATGTTCAAAGATTCTATTTTCAACTCTAAAACAAAGTCGACATAATCACGCCGTAGTCAACTTTAACTCAAATAAATAGATTTCGAATCAAAACTATACGCCAAATGTTTAAAGGTTGATGAAAAGATCCTTAAGCTTGGATTGAAAAACTAAAATGGAAATGGGAGAGGGAGGGGCGAACTACATGAAGGGATGAGGGAATGGTTTTTTTTTACTAGTTTCATGAAACCGCTTGGAAATTGCTAGGAAGTTTCCCTTTTTTGTATTTGCAAACTTAAGTATAAAGATGGTACATAATATTATCATGAAACAAATACCACACTCCATGTATTTAATTCGGGTTTCTCGCGATAAATCATTCAGATTAATGACACAACTACGAAATTATTTATACTACCGTGAAATTACATTACTAATTAACGGTATAAATGTTATTTTAAAACTTTCTCAATTTTTAATATCACTTACGTGTCGGATCACCGAGAAACTCTGATAATATAAGATTATATTTCCATGGGGCAGGTTATTTCACAATTGTTAATAACCTGATGACTAACTCGATCAAACGATTTAAACAAAGAACATTGTTGAAAGTAAAAGACAACAATACGGTAACATAGTTCGGTGCCGATACTTAATTGCACAGTCTTGAGGCGAACACTGCTTGCGATGAAGGATTATTTATGATATGAAATTACGAAATAGAAATAATTACACAAATGCTCCTCGTTCTTCTTGGCCTACTGCGATATGCTTGTGCTTATAGGATCCCTTGACGATACACGCATCACCATTTCTGGCTATTCTTATCACCAGTATATATCGACTACGTGGTAATCACTAAAAGCGGGGACTATTATTGCTTAGCAGAGTGTTAACTTAACGGTTAGCCTTATGTCTAAAGGAGTTTATATGGCGCTCTCAGTACATTGACCTACAATAAAATACACTCTCAGAAACTCTTTGCCTCACTTAAAATACAATGTATAGAATAGTCTATGGTTTCGGTAGTCTCTAGGTACGCACAAGAGGCCTTTATATAATGTAGGCACAAACAAGTTTATGGAAATAACTTCCATAAATAAAACTTTCATCTTGTAAATCATTAAATGTATTCGATCTTCTTTTCATGCTTTATTTTAGACGTGTAGATCTTTTTCTCTTGATCTTGCGAGTAATTCCTTTTTCATTAAACAAATCAAATTACGAGATCTTACATAAAAGGAAACTACAAATCTTCTTGAAAGATCTTTTATAATATCTTCTTTGACCTCATTTGTTACTACTAACTCTTAGAGGCAGGTTGATCGTGAAATACTTGGACTAATTTTTCATACTATGAAATTGAAGATATAATTATTGAAGATTAGAGGTGGAATTTCTGCAGAAAATTTGTGAAAATCAAAATATGAAAAAATTTGTTCGTGAAAAATAACATGTCGTCTGATAACTTTGTTTGTTCGGGATTAAACATCGAAAACCTTTTTGAAGAGTAGAAACACCAAGAAAATACAAGGTAATGGAGCATATTTTTTTTTCATGGGCTTACTGATGTTTAGGTAGCATAAGCATCCAAACACCTTAAGCATTGAAACTCAGGTTGATAATTAAAAAGCAATTCAAATAGACTGCATTTGTTAAAGAGATTCAGATGGCAATCGATTGATTAATAAAACATAGTAGTGTAAGACTCACCCAAAAAATAGGAGAGAGTTGTGATTAGAACAAATAACATCGTGTTTTTCGGCCAATATACCTATGTTTACGTTTTGACAACTCCATTTTGTTGTGAGTACTTGGGCGAAGTACCTATATAGAGACCATGTTGTTTCACATAAGGTTCTAACTTATGAAATTCACCGCCCTCGTCAGCTTGAAATGTAATTACGGAGGCTTTAAAAATATCCACAACCATTGCATGAAATTGTTGAAAAGCATTTAAAAGAATCTGAATTTTGCTTGAGTAAATATACAAAGTGTAAATCATCATCAATAAAATAATATACAGTAATACTTCTTTCAGTGAAAGATAAAATAGGAAATTCCCAAAGATTCAGTACACCAACTTAAAGGATTGTGAGCCAATTGTAATACCCGACGGCAAAAAATGTGTGTGTGTGATATGTTTGATATGATTTGATTGAGTACTTACTTTTCGTACCCGTCAAGATGCATCTTAGCACCGGAAAAATTTCAAATGCAAAGAACTCCATTGTTAAGCGTGCTTGGCACAGGGTAATTAGGATGGGTGACGCATTGGAAAGTTTTAAATGGCCGTGAGTGAGACCAACGTCTTTGGAAAGGCCGTGTGGTAGTTTGGCGGCTCAATCTATCAAATCTAATAGCGTTTCGGCTTCGGTCTTGGGCAGGCGTTACAATAATGGTATCGAGGAAGCGAAACCGTCGAGGGAATTGTGGGAGCCTTAAGTCTTTATCTTGTTATGAGGAGTCTGCGGGACCACTCTTGAGGCCGTGGGGCCTTTCAGAATCTCAGCCCGGATAGGCAGTGCTTGGATGTGTTGGCCAGCTCAGCGAGGGCATTGAGTATTTAAGTGGGGAAGTTGTAATACTCGGCCTTAAAAGTGTGTGTGTGTGTGTGATAAGTTTGATATGATTTGATTGGTCTTCTTAAATGCAGTGAGATCAAATGCTGATTTCGTCATGTAAGAACTCCATTGTTAAGCGTGCTTGACCTCGATCAATTTTGGGATGGGTGACCCATTGAGAAGTTTCTTAATGAGCACGTGAGTGAGGACAAGCGTCTTGGAAGGAGGTGGTTTGTGAGGCCGGTCTATCCAAATCTTATAGCGTTTTAGGCCGATTAAGTCGGGCAGGCGTTACACCTGATATTCTTGAATTTGAAAGAGAAAGGTTGTTTTGCTTGTTTACCCGAGCTGACAGACATTACAGTGATTGTCATTCTTGAAAGTACAATCAATCAACTTATTTCTAACTAGAAATATACGATAGGATGACCAAGTCTTTGATGGCAAATCTGAAATGGCGAAGTTGCAGTTTGAGCAGTAAGGCGACAGTAGCTGGGCAATTTATGGGATAGAATGAGCCACTATTACTGGAGTGTAGAGAAGAAGAGTCTTGGTCTTCTGATCATACGACAAAAATCAGAATGTGAGAATTCAACAATACAATTATTATCAATACACAATTGTTGAATGGAAATAAGATTTTTGTAAAGGAGTAATTATAATGAACAATGTTTGACATGTGAGTAATTTTGGTATAAACCAATACGAGTAATGGGAAGAAGAACACCATTGCCAACCATAACTTTAGTAGACCCTGCATAAGGTGAAACAGAAGAAAGTAAGTGTTGAGTTAGGCTATTTCACCCTCTTTGTTGAAAAATTTCCATCGAGAACCAAGGTTTCGATGGGGGAGGTCTCGATAGGCGGGGTGGCCATAGGCTGCATTCCGAGACCTGGGGGGTCGATGACTGTGCGGTTGAGGCGATTAAGAGTTGTTTAGTATTTACTAATTTGAGTATAGCTAGGTTATATGTTTTTGTCTATATAAATACTAGGTTGTTTTTATGAGTTTATTCATCACGCAAATACTAGAGTGAGCATAATCATCCTCGAGAGAATATTAGGGTCTATATAATATTCTTGAAGAACATAGTTTTGTTCTTGAAAGAACATAGTTTTGTTCTTGATGAGCTTGTGGATTGGCGAGATTTTCGGTGATAAGAAAATGCTGAAGCATATGAATTATAGCTAGTGGTAGGGCTTGTAACGATCTTCTGGTTTATTAGTGGATTACCAACGACAGCAGGGACGTACCTTTCCACGGTGAGGGGAACACATAAAATTGCCAATGTACTGTTTATTTCCGCACTTAAATTTCTGTCGTTTTATTGATTGCTTGAAACTCCGGAAGGGATTTAAGGGTCTTAAATAACAATTGGTATCAGTTGTAGAGAATTCGATAAGAGATAGATTTCGCGTGGAAGATAATATGGAGAGTTATGCATGCGAACTTTGAACAACCACTAGGGGACAGAGTCTTGAAGATGGATGAGGATGAATGAGATGGAATTGGATAAACCCAAGTCTTGGAGTGCGATCGATACTTGTTTGTCGAGGAACATAGTTGCTAACGTTCTTGAGAGACCGCCCATGAAGGGCTTTGAGAAGGCTTTATCGTCTGTGTAGAAACCTTACGCAAATAATAAGGTACTTCGTGAAAAAACATTTCACCTTAAGATATCAGAAAGTACATCCATAGCGAGACACCTTAACGATTTCAATAGCATTGTGTCAGTACTCGGCGGTAGATGTTAATGTTGATGATGAGATGCAAGGCCTGATTTTGTTGGCCGTTACGAAAGTTAGGAGCGATGAGGCGTGATTGCGTAATGTAGGTACTAACGAGGTTGAACTTAAGGTGGTTGTAAGCGTATCATACGAAATCGCGAAGCTTCGTAGCAAGTGAAGGTGGACGGGGGGAGTCAGTGCTATGCTTGGTAGCGGTTCTCGAGAAAGAAGAGGTTGAAGAGAGGATTTGGGTCTGGCTTGAGTGAGATTCGCATGAGGTTTCTGAAGAATGTGAGATTGTCGTTGGTGAAATTTTTGTTACGGATGTCTTTGAGGAAGCTTCTCGGGAGATTCTCGGGGAGGCATTAAATGAAGAGATACATTGAAGGTGAAAGATACCCCAGTGACGAGTCATGCCGTTTGGGATAGGTTAGAGGTGAAAGAACTGCAGGGAAGGATCTGATCGGTTACGTGTTGCATGAATAAATACGAGTTATGACGTGTTTGAAATCGCGGTGAGAGAGTATTCCCAAACCTCCCCAGTATTGCTTGTTAAAGGTGTTACGATCAAGCATTCGAGAAATTCGATGAATTAAATCAAGGGAAGTCGTCGACGTGGAATAGAGTAGAAGAGAGAGAAATTCATTGATGACCAATCAAACTTGGAGGTTTTCGAGGTGTGCGAGTTGAAGATCATGAAGATCAGAAGGAAAGAGAGGCATGGTGATTATGCGAATGAGGGAAAAGTCAATGGGGTGAAGTAATGAAAACATTACAGATTCTCTTTGGTAGTCGAGTTGGTGTGGATTCGGGGATGTTAAGAGTTGGAAAAGAAGATCTTGAAGTTGGGATCGGCAAGTGGGAGTTAGGTAGATGTTGAACTAGGGAGAAATTTAACAGAATGGTGCTTGAAGACGGTGATCAAATTTGTCTTGATGGGAGATTGTTAGGTGAAGGCACAATTTGGGAGCGGTTTGGCTCCCAGTATTTTCTAATTTGAGTGTAGCTAGGATATATCTCTTAGCCTTAGTAGATTTTTATTTTTAGGCGATTTGAAGGCTTGAGTCAAGAAAAGACATGAGTCTTCTGGGTTTGTTAGCATAAATATGGGATGATTTATTGAGTTTGTTATCACGCAAATAAATAGAATGAAGCATGTCGTCACAGAATAATATTAAGTCTTTAATATTATTGACGTGATTTTGTTCGAAGAACTTAGAGAGTTTATCTTTGTTCTTGATATTTGTGGTTGAGATTTTCGATTGTATAGAAAATATTGACATAGATTATAAATTTAGTGGTAGAGCATAACGTCTTACGGTTTATTCAAGTGGATTCTCTGTGGCCGAGCAAGACGTCACGCTTTTCGTAATGAGGGGAGCACGTATAAAATTAACGTTTGTTCATGCTTAAAATTTACGTAGTTTTTATTGATTTAACTACTTCAGAAAGGTTTGGGGAGTGCTTAAATTAGCTCTCATATACTCGCTCAGTAAATGAGGTTGTATTGCAGAAAATGTAGGCCTAGGAGGTTCCAGTGTAACAGTGATGAAGGGGTTGTGAAATTAATCCAACAAGGCTTGTACAATCAGATCAGATTCTTTGACAATGTCTCTAGCAGCATTGAGAGTTGAGTACATAAAATGCAATTATTTGAAGATAAATGTCCATAGAAAAGTGCTTTGGAGAAACTGAGCTTTCAGCTCTAGAGATATTTATTTGTGTAACATAAGCATTATCTTGATATAGTTGTTCAGAATAAGCCAATCCTCATGACAGTTTGGCAATCATAATTGAGCAAGTTTCATTAACATCAGAGACAAAGTTGTATGAATCCATCTTAAAAACAAAGGTCATTGCACTGAGTCCATAGATCATTTGAGGGGTAAGAGACGATAGGACAGGCATGATGTCATCGACAATGCCTAAACTTTGACCTCCGAGAAGATGATAAAGAGTCGTTTCAATTAAAGTGGTTGGTGTAAGTGCATTCCTAGTGACATGTGGTTTTGATATTAGTGGTGATAGGTGCTTTGGTAGGAAGATTAAAGAGATACAATTGGGAGTTTGAGTTGGCTTGGTGGTTTGTGTTTGACTTATCTGAGGTATTAGATGAGGGTGGATCATTGGCCATTGTTGAGAACAAAAGAGCAATGCGGAAGCAATGATTTCTGTTGTCGACCAAAGCCGCTGATACCATAAAAGTTTCATAAAGATAATTTTATTAACACTTGATATTGTTGGGTATATTATTATTAAAATGCTTCTTTGTTTTGATCAATTTCTTTAAAATATTTGATTTCTTATCAATATGTGTGATTAAGTATTTTTTATGTAATTAAGTGTTAGAAGATTTGCGGAGGCTTAGTAATAATACTGACCTTGGCCAGCGAAGCCAATTGGCATTAAGAAGTCGAAGATCTTGAAAACGTCTGTCTTCGAATGGATTGAAAGAAGAAATTGAAGTGTTAAGGGCGTGAGTGATGGTACTATGGATGCAAATCTCTTACAAAGGAGTTTGAATTCATTTTCTTAAAGGATTTGAAAGAATTTCAGTGCGTTTGAATCGTCAATCGGAGTTATAGCAGGCGAAATTATGTTTTATGGTCGTCTTAACCGTATACTCTCGATGCTTACTAGAAAAGGGCTTTGTAGCGGCCAACGTCGCTAAATGAAGCAAAAGGCATCATGTGGCGTTATTTTGGCCATAAATGCAAGTGAATTTGTCGAAATCACGTGAAATAGAGAAAAACGTCGCGTACTTGCGTTGCCATTATAAAACCACATCCAAGCCTATGACATTGATAAATCGCGTTCCAGACTAACCCATGCATGTCGCTAAGAACACGCCACACAACACTAAATTACATTTTTAGATACCGTTGCATATGTTTCGGTTATAAAAGCGCACTTAAGTACCTAATAATCAAAGCTATAATTGAGTAATAACGTGAGTGAAACAACTATCAGCATCACATAATATTAGCATCGTCGCGTTATAAGCACCTTAATTACCTAATTAGTAAAGTTATCATTAGTGTAATTAAGGAGCTAACACTCAGAAGCAACAGCTACCAGTAACGTTGCACGGCGTGCAATCCGTTAGAAGAAAACTTAGTACCCTAAGTAATCAAAGTTATAATTAGTGTAACTAATGAGCTAACTCTCAAAGCACAAATGCCACATGCAAATGTAAATAACGCCACAAGTATGTCACATCTTAGTATTAAATAATTAAATAAATATATAGTAAAATAGAGATTTTAATTAACTTACGTAACACCAACGTCACACTATATTATTTAAATAATTAATTAAATTTGATGGAAACGAAGTAGAAATGCCACACATTTAATTTCTATAACGCTAGCCAAACATCACTAATTTAATATTAAATAATTAAATATTTAAATAACTATTCTAGAGTTATTGATAAGCGTACTTGAGAGCATACAGTTTCGCCATGAAATATGTGATTTGAATTGGTTAAAAACAATACGCAGGAATAATTTAATTTAAAACATATTACGTTTCATATATTAAATAATTTAATTTTAAAACACTATATATATATAAGCAATATTATTAACTTGATAAAATCAAAAGTTTCTATAGATATTATAAAAAAGAATAATTAAATTATAAATATGGACTATTCATAAATAATCTATAGATATATAAAAAGTAAAAACAAAGATCTGAAAGTGTCATTATTGCAAGCAAAATGAATAAAATACATAATATAAAATACGAAAATAATAAAAATAAGAGAAAATACTTAATATACAATAAAAATAAGAAAATATCTTCATTCAAATATAATTTGATCTTAATAAAAATAAAATACAAGTTAGTAACATTATCGCATTAAAAATATTTTCATAAATAATTTTAATTGAAATAATAAAACAAACTTACCTGCTTAATTATACCTTCGATATTGCTACATAACAAGAAAAATTAGTTAATATGGAAATAATAAACAACATACAAACTAGATAGCAATAAAAAATTAAAATTCAAAAGGAAAATATACCTCATCAAATTTAATATGATGTAGCTACATAACAAAAAAAAAATTAGTTAATATATACGAAACAATAAACTTCGGCACCACAAGAATAGTATCGTTATCTAGCTCTAAGTGTTGGTTGATAGGTAGTGGCGCGAATTTCTTATTTCACGAAAGAAGTCGGCGTTATTGTCGTCGTCTTGTGAATGTTGGTCGAAATCAATTTGGCTTCTTACAAATGTTTTTGTTGCTTCACCATATTGAAGAAGTTCTTGCCATACGACCTGAAGTCGAGGTAGAACACTTGTTGCGCTTGTGAGGCGAGGATAAGGATCATCTTGTGAACTTGTGCTATTCTTTTTAATGTGATCCCGTTCTTAGGATGCATAAATCGGCTTCTTAGTGTCAAAACTAGCGACACTTGAATAAGACAACTGTTTTGTTCAAACCATTATAAGTCAACTCCCAAACTTGTTGAAGAACTCCGTGAAAGTAATCAACATGAGTACATTATCGAATATGAGACCCGCCGCTTTTAAACACCTTATTGTTCCGGACATTTCCTAGCGTTTAAATTGTCATGAAACAGGTACTTAACGTGTATCTCTTGTACTATTGATTTCCCTTCTTGGACCAAGAGCCAAGGTGAAGAGACGTTGGTCGACGTTCGACATATTATTAGAAAAATGCATTGATCAATCAGTTGAATTGAAGTTTCTCAATCTCGTACTTCATTATTGTTAGTGGCCAATAAGTACTGACAACACATAATTGGTAAAGTATTCTACAAGCGTGTCATTAACCAGTTGATCTCTCTGATTAGGAGTCATTTTAGAGTACTGATCCCCAATCATATCATGGTACTCTCTACACAAATTAAAATTGTGGAATATATATTATGGCATTATAGTAAATTTTGTCCTAGTTGCTAATATAAATTAAAGTAAAAGTACTACTTTATAAGTATTAAATTTAATGCCACAAAAGCTATTTTCTCTATTAGTGATGGAGAACTTCGATCGCAGTCTCGATGAAAATTTGAGTATGAGTTTCTACAAGTTCATGAGGGTATGGGCTTTCTACAAGTTCATCGAGGCCAACGTCGCTCTTGCTCTACGATAAAGCACTTGATGCGACTCTTGATGAAGCTAATTATAAGCTTTACTTAAATTCATCGAGGCTCCATTAAGTAGTCCTACACTCTACCGATGGAGCCCTTTCGATGACTATCGAGAATGACCGTTTGAGCTCCGATTTTACACTATAAAAATCCCACTCAAACCCATTTCTTCTAGCATTTCTACAATTGTATTTTCCAGGTAAATCTCTCTTATTTTACTATCAAATCTCTCGTGGAATAAACTTCAATCTTGATTATCTTAAGACCTTGGACTAGAGTTGTAGTTCACTTTTATATATCGAGATTGTGATAAAAGAAGGAGCATTCAACGTGTTTGTTGAATTGTTCAAGAGAAAAGCAAGCTTCAACTTAAATCCGCTCATTAAGGAGTTATATAGAGATAAAATTATAATACTCTTATCTAAATCCATTGAGAGTGTATCTTGTTCGAGTAAAACTTTCTTTGAGAAAAAGGAAGTTAGCCTGAGAGGTTCATGAATAGGTGGTTTTTCTTACTTGGATGTGAGCTTTATTGTGTGGGTTGATTAGCAAGATTGCTGAGTCGCTTCTAGTTTGTTGCTAGAAAGATTGTTCAAGGTTAGGTTGATCTTGTGAGCGGCTTGAGGGTTTTCAGTCGGCTGAGAGGTTCTCGACGGTTACCTAGAGGCGTAGCTAGTTGAGTGGTCGGTTAGCTAGAGCGGTATATCTTGAGTTGCTTGCGTGTAATATCACGAATTGGTTGAACTCGAGGATAATATATACGAGGTTATATTTCCAAAATCGAGGTGGAAAATCCGAGGTCGGCGCTGGGTTTGCGAGCTTCGTTAAACATCGTGTCAATTTTGCATTTCTACATCCACCAGCTCTCTTATTTGTTGTTACATATTGTTATGTTTTTATAATTGTGTAAATTGATTATTCATGATTGAGTTATTGGCTAACTAATAGAGGAATTTGACAAATTGGCTACGTGTTCCAGAATATTAGTGTGTATTCTCAAAATTTAATATTTGTCTAATAGATCAAATATGCATTGTTTATCTATTGCATGATCATATTTGTGTAGGACTATTTGATTGGACTTTGAATACTACATGATCACACACAAATTGCTAAAAGAGGTTAATTGGAAAAATTGAACTTAAGAATATTATAAATTCAAAAATTAGAGTATAATTTCATTTATAACCTAATTTATCCCCCCTCTTAAAAAGACTAAAAGTCATGTAATCCTTTAACTTCGACCCCGGGTTTCCATTCAAATCGCTAACTTTCCAAATGACCTTTTTCGTCGCTGACTTTAAACTAGATGACCAAAAATGGTCGATATTAATTTTTCCGTGAAACTTCGACAGTTCGTTATCATGCAATCGTGCTTGAGTAAAGAGGTAATTAAGTAAATTCAAATATTGGTAAATTTTAAAAAAAATCACAAAAAGAGGGGCAAAATCATATTTTCCTAACTTTAACCCCCAATCGATTATAACTTTCGATTAGAAGGCGATTAAAGATGGAAGGAAGATTAAAGCGAAGGATTTTACGTAAGATGGAGTATAATCGGTTGGGGGTTAAAATTAGAGATCAGGATTGGGATTGAAATGTAGTTTTGCACTTTCATCTGGGCCAAAATTCAATTAACAGTTAATTTACCCTAGTATCCTTGGTGGTCACGTGATTGACCGGTGATAACGAGGCCAGGAAAAAATTAACATGACCATTTTTGTTATCCAATTAAAGTTGGGTGATATAAAAACCATTTAGAGAATTAGTGATGGAGACCCAGAAGAAGCATCGGCTAATCAAGTGATAGTTACTCTTTCTTCCCCTCATAAAATGTCATATACTATAACACGCCTCTATTTATAGTACATCAGTATATCATATGGATTTACAACGGAGCATTTCAAATATGCAAGTTCTAGCTAACAAATTGATTCTAAGCCCCAACAAACTGATTCTATGCTTATCAACAATCTGAAATTCAAATCTTACAAACAACTTCAGCTTATTTCCAGTAATGGATAATGATGACTAAGCCATGAGCTGGACCACCTTCCTGCACTTGTGGAGGCTGGTTTATCAGTTGAGTTGGGCCGTATTGAAGCCGAAACCAATATCGGCTTACAGTTATCTTATAGATAGGCTGTCTTTAAATTTATTGTTAATGTTCATATAATCTATGGAGGCTATATAAAGCCACTTAATGAAGTCAATAAATCAAAGAGTTTCTTCCAAGCATTTGAGCACAAAGCATTGTTGAAGTTCTTTCTATTTGTGTTTAATTGCAAGCTTTGATTTCCAACGAGGAAAAGATGCTGCAAACATTACCAAACAGAAGGAAGGAAGATAATCATGGAGTGATACCTCAGGTCAAGCAGAAGATATCAACTAGCGATTGATGTTAGTTCTCTATATATGCATAATTCATTTCTGTCTATAATTGAGGGATGTAATTCATATATGAGTGTGTGAGCAAAAGATTGTTGGAATAATGTCTCATAAAGACCATTTCCGTTACATCCATTCTGGTATTGATAACTTTTCAACCGTTTTGTCCGTTCTGTGAATTGTTAATTAATTTTATTAGCACCCCAAATAGTTTAACTTTGTTGGAGCCTGCATATAATAAGGCTCTCTTAATATTTCAATAGAGAGATATAGAAAACATGATTCATCATATAGGTATCTTTCCTTTCATTCTTGGTATTCTTAGGTACAGGTTCCAAGCCAAGGGTCATGAGTGGACGTGTCCGTTAGGCTGCTTGTATTAGCAGGAGCTACCGGTATTAAAATTGCAGTATTCGAGGTGCAGCCGGTTTAAGGCACTGGTCAGTGGGCTACATGTACGACACGACATGAATCGATATATTTATTATCATTTGTCATTGTTTATACTAACATTATTTCCCTCTAGTCGAGTGTAGCTTTTATAAATAAAGTCTATTTCACGTTGAGTGGCAGAGAATGTGTGTAGGGAACTAATAGAGAAAATGGAACTATCTGACAAAACTTTTGCAAATAAACAATCTGAAACTCATATAAAGAGATTCTGAAGCTTGATTACAAAAAGCGAAGGACAACGATTTGTGAAATGAAACCCCGGATGGAGTCACGTTCTGGCCTTTCCTTAAAGCATTATTCGACCTCTTCCCTCGGTTCTAAGGGCGGCAGTGGCGTGCGCTCGGATAAAACCACCTCGCGTCGGCTTCACTATGTATGAACCGATCGACGAGCAGCCTACGAGCTTAGTATCGCAGAGAAAACCAATGGAAAAGAGATGGGGAGCTGCAGTTTTTTAATGGCTTGTGTTTCTTTTGATTTCTTGTGTCTTGTGGTGATGGATCATTCGGATATATGTAGTATTTCAAACAAAGCGTCTTACCGTTAAGATTAACATTTAGCACTTAATGAGCAAATAAAAGCGATATGTAGCGCCATTTGATTTGAATACCAAATCAAATTAGATTCAAGTTTGAAATGCAAAACCCGAACTTCGACGACGAAAGTTGTGCTGAGCCCCCACCGGAACCATTCGTGTCGGCGGAGTTCTTGTGCCTTTTTCATTTCCTGATTTCCAATTTCATTTACCCAGTTGCACCCGCGGGCGCTGGGTAGACATTTTGCATCGGTAGTCGTCGCATTTACTAAATTTCACTAGGAGCCTTACTTATAAAAAGTGTCACTCTCCAGCATTTCAGCATCAATGTGATCTGACAGTTTTCGAACTTTATGGTTTGATCCCGTGCTTTGCGCAAGCTCATTGTACACAAATGAGAGGCAAATTTTGTTTGGAATATCCGTACGGATATAACTAAGCAGATATATCAACACTGACCTACGAGTCTAATATCTCAATGTGTCCCGAGCAGACAATAATTGAAATCTGGAAAGTAAATAACACGAGATCTTTATACGGGTTCCCCGCGAGGTACGTCTGTTAACATTGTGGGAAATCAATGAAAGAACTCTGAAAGATTATTTTAAAGTCACCTCAATCACTTCTCCAATTGAGTAATACTTTATAATTTAGTATTCTCAATGATAAATCTACCTCTATATTTAGCTTAAAATGATATGGGATATTTACAAATCAAGTAGAGAACAACTCTATTGAATTTGGAACAAAGAGAATTTAGAGAAATTGGAAAAAATTTGATACAAAGAAAGTTGTGACTTTAAACCCTCTTTATCTTCTTTAGAACCGTCTTTAAATGAGACACCGTAGGAGACCCGGGTCACCGATGGCGATACCGATGACTCTCGATGGCCTCTCGTGGGCTCCATACGGACCCGGCTCCAGTGCGTGCATCGAGTCTTCGCCGAGACCACAGTACCGATAGGATCTGATCCTGCGTGAAACACTTGAAAATGCCTTGGCTGTGTCTCCCACTTGAAGCCTTTTCAAATCACCAGTCTTCAAGACCTCCAATTCCACAACAACACCCCAGCCGAGGCTACTTGCTCCGAAGGTTAAGCAGTCGAACACAACTTGAGCTTATACTTGTTTACAACTTTTGTAAACATATCGGCCGGATTCCGATCTCCTAGAATCTTGTCGACTTGAGGACCCACGTTACCGATACAGAACGTATGAAATGGTACCTCGGTCCTATGTGCTTGGTCCTAGCATGAAACAAGGGATTTTTAGCCAGATAAATCGCTCGACAATCGCGATGCAGTGTTACATCAAATGCCGAATTGATTCTTTGAAATTACGCGACCAAATCATCTCGCTTAGCGAGCAGCCGCCTTGGCAATACTACGCCTACGCTAGGCGATTACTCTTGTGGTTGCAACCGATCTCCGACTAATAGCGGTACTGACGTGAATAAATATCCGATAGTAAAACACCGCCATCGGCATCGCCCGTTATCGGCGTACACATATCCAGCTAACCCAGTACTAGATTTCACGGAAACATAAAGGATTGAGCCTTGTTCGGGTATCTCAAAATCCGCCCGGCTAATGTTTATAAGACTTCCTGCTAGCGAGCGTAAGGCGCTTTTTATCCGTATACTCACCGTCATGCGGTCTCGAGGTGAATGTTATGCGATAATTGAAAATGAAATGAGAATTAACTACGAACTGCGTCAGCGTGTTGAATACGACGATTACGCTTAGCGGTATTCTTAACATTGTCGATCTCGAGAGAATCCCGATCTACGATTGTCTGCGTCCCAATTTGCCCGGCTTGCTGGGTCGCCATTGTAATCCAGCAATGACTCTTTCTTGGCTTGTATACGCTTTTTGTAATCGAACATGATGACGTATCATTGACATAAAAGTAAGATAACGTAATCTTTGAAGCTTTCGCATGTACTTGACAATGGTCGATTACCATGACTTCTGAGCTTCAACCTTTTGATAAAGTTATCAAGGTAATATTCCCATTTGCCTCGGGCGTGTTTGAGAGCCGTCTGGTACAACTTACCGAGTTTAGGACCAAATCTTAACTTTCCACCAACCTCGAAGCCTTGAGGTTGCTTAAATGTTCTTTCTTCATCCCAGATCGCCATGTAGAAGCGCGGTTTTGTTCATCGATGAAGTGCGGATCATCTGCAAGCCCCCACTGATCCCAGGCAGTTACGATTGTCTGACTTGACTACGGTTGAGAATATTTCGGTGTAGTGATTCAGCTTCCTACTGTTGGAATTCCTTGACAACGAAGCGAGGAAACTTTATAGCGTTGCTTCCATCCTATTCCTCACTTGATTCGGTAGACCCATTTTATTCTACAATATTCTTCTACGGCTTCTGGCGGTGTTTACAGCTCCCGTCATGTTTATCAAATAATGGCTCCATCTCCTCTTTTAAGTATTGGCTCTGACGATCGACACGTCACGTTTGTCTTTGTGACATAACTAACGAGGCTCGCCTCTGTCAGTTAACGGAAAGTTAGCGAGAGGGAGGGCTTCTTTCTACTCTGAGTTGGTTTTCGACACGGATACTTATGCAGTGTCTACAATGCTGATCCTTTATCGAGGGACAATCTCTTCCCGGTTGATCCTTGCTGAAATATTTATCATGAGACTTTGTTGTCTCGACTCCATCGAACCATCTCTTCTACAAAGGTGGCATATCGACAAAGGATCTTGAGTTGATCTTGAGGCTTGAGGTGATCTAAGACATGCCATTTGGAAGGAACGAGTCATGCTCCTTACTCTGCATTGACTTCCTCGGTATTTCGGTTGTGACTTCTCCTTCCCTTTCTGCTCCTCACACAACACTTTTGTGTGTCTCTGCATGTTCATTGAAGACCACTAACTTTTGCTTCCCGATGATCTTAGGTTCTTCAAATCATAGAACACAGCGCCCGTACCAGCGTCGCCGTAACCAATAAAATAGCAAATGTTAGGTTAGCTTCAAGCTTATTTCTAGCATTTCACATCAACTATAAACATCAGCTAAACAATAAATACTTTTGAGGAAAGAATAATTTTTAACTACTTAGAACTCCACTTCTCTTCGGGGGTCGAAATTCAAAGGCTGAAGGTCTACTGTTGTTTTATCAAGAAGCGTGAAGTACGGTGATTGCGTCCTCTGAGCGTTTGAGGTAAACGTAGTGTAACCTCGTACTTGCTGCGTTCATTAAATCTGTTCATCTGGTATTCCGTTCTATTGGGGTGTTCGAATGAATTACGCATGCTATTCCATTCTCGACATAATATTGTTTGAAATCCCATATCTTTGTATTACGCCCCCATTTAGCCGGATCTGAAAGCGAAACTGCTTTCGACCCGTCACCATTCTGACCGCTGCTTTCTCTCCATTTCTTGAAGACAGCCTGCCGGATTTATTTTGAGGAAATAAACACATCGTCAATGAAGGTTACATATCTGATGAACCTCCCATGAACCAACGGTGCGATTTGAAACATGCATGTGAACCTTTCGAGCTACCGGATTTAGAGCTATTATAAGTTTTAATAAAAGCGACTTTCTTATGCTTCCCAGAGGCATGACTCTACGGATATGATGATCAACGATTTGAGCTCGGTGTATTTGAAACAAGCATTTATTTCATTCGTAGCCAGCTGACTGATTTGTGCAGCAGCATACGGAACTATCAATGGCGGCTATAGTCATTTTGAGAACTCGATGAGTACAAAGTACCTATCTTTGAACCTCGAGACTCTGATCGTTGCACCTCGAGCTGCGCTTCTGGTGCCTTCTACTAGCGTAGTTCGGTAACCATCCTCGTCCGGTGGCCAGCCAATCCAAATGCGCGGCCGGTGCATGCCTCGCTTTGATCGATCTCGGGTAGAACCGTTCAGCGGTTTGAGTTCCATCTCCCGTACCTTGTCTTGGCTCACGTTAGCAAGATGAGGCCAACCCGTAATCTCGACCATATAATTCCAGCATTTATATCCACAGAGTGGGTGTAGTAGCAAGCGATAACTCTGAATCAAGAATCCAGAATTTATCGAGCAATCAGCGGACAAAGAGTAGAGCATCCGTAGTCATCGACAACATTGGCATCGCTCTTGTTTATACTCTGACTACCGGATGCTTGCATTCTTATGACGATGTGACGGTCTTGCCATCAAGTCATCTCGACAGACTTACTCTTTCCCTCTTGACTTTGACCTCCATTTATTCTTGTCGCTTCATGGTCCCTTTCTGTATACATTCAATCGCGAGCGCTGTTCAATCGTTCTTAGGCTTGGACGGACAGCTTCTTGACCGCCTTAATTTAGCTTCATTCAGTGAGATTACTCGCGTGACCCTCATAGGCTCCGACTATAAAGATACCCGATAGTATCAAATATATAATTCATCCTCGAAGTTAACCTCAGCGGTAGACAGAGGTGATTTATCATTGTGAAATCGTTAAGGTGCCTAGCAATGGAGTATTCGTTATTTATCGCAAGTAAACGATTTGCTTCATCGACCGTACCTTGTTGGCGGATGGTTTACCGTATAACCCAGCTATCCATCAAACCGCTGTCATTGGTCTCGCCCTACGTTGGCAATAGCGTTTCTAGACAAGCAGATGCCATTTATGCGAAACTTTGTCTGCTAGGCTCGTTCATCTTCAATGCCATATTTGCGAACTACCGCCTAAAGGCTTATGAAGGCTTGCCCATTCTAAATAATCCTCCAATGTTCGTCTTCGATGGGCGAAGTAACCCCATGAATTTATCTCTGACGTATCGTACTCGCCCGTGTTTGCCATTAGAATTTCGGTTAATATATATCTAGACTCATTTCAATGAAACTCGTCTAGGTGTTAGGATAATGCAGCGAGATATAGCTAGCAGATATATCAATGGCGGCCTGCAATTAATATGCAAATATGGCCGAAGCAGACAATAATTGAAAATCTGAAAGTAAATACTTGCCCAGGATCTTTATACGGGTTCCCCGCCAGTCGGTCACTGTTCTTTGTTGAGAGTGCTTAGAAACTGCGAAGATTGTTAGTCACCATCGTCTGAAACACTCGATTGAGTAATGCTATAATTTAGTATTACCGATAGCCAATCTATGACTCACAGATTTGGCTTAAACTTATATCTGAGATAATCTGAAATCAAGTAGAGAAACGACTTCTATTGAATTTGAACAAAATGAATTTAGAGAGAGAAATTGGAAAATTTTTGGATCTGAAAGAAAGTTGTGACTGGCCTCTTTATCTTCCTTGGGCAAATGCTTTTAAATTGACCGCAGTCTGCGATAGCCGATCTCGATGACCTCTCGATGGCCTCTCGATGAGCTCACATCTGAGACCGGCTCCGGTCATTAGTAGAGACATCGTCCAGAGACCAAACCAGGTACCGATGGAATACCGATCATAAATCTCTGAAACATGAAAATGCCTTCAACTCAACAAATTTTGGTTTTATGACCTTCCAATATTCTCTTTATATCCAACGAGAATGTAGTGAGAGATTATCCTAAGCTATTTGAGCAGTCTTAGTTTATTTCTTGATCATGTGATAAATTTTCTTATTTTTTTTTACTTGATCGTTTACTTTTTTAATGCAATCTTTTGCATTGAACTTTTAAAATTTGTTAACATCATTGGTTTGTCTCTAATGATGCTTATTTTAAATTTAATTTATAATTTTACCGTTGAAAATAATAAAATTAATTATTACTGCTTAATAAAGAATGCTTTAGGCTAGTAAATTAAAATGAAGGGGTATAATTTAGTTACTCATGTATATTCATAATTGGCAAGACCTGTATATTGTGAAATATCGTAGGTCCAGGAAGAAGTCACACTAAAACTTATGCTCAACTAGTATTAAAATTCATTTGTGTATTTTTCTTTTCTTTTCCCTTTGAGTTACCTTCAAATTTACTCTGTGACCTATTAAGGACAACAAATCAAAATTCAAATCTACTGAAGAACTCACGAAATTAATTTCATCTCCACTAGCATAGCCATCAAATATTTTGCCACAACTGAACCCTGCAAAATAAGCCGCCTATAAAAGAGACTCAAATACTGATAACTTTTGATGGATGACGTTGTTGAGAAATGATACCACCAAACTATAACACCATGGTAAGGGCAAGGTAGGTCCAAGATATTGGAGGTCCAGTACGATATATCTCTCATAATTTTAGCTCAAATTTTCTGATTCAAATTGTTTAAATAATAATTTTTTAACATAAAATGAAAACTAAATTTAAAAATATTAAAATTACTTTCAAACATAGTTAAATGATATCAAAGTCCGATCGGGGGACTTGGGGAGGATCGGAACAATTTGAGCCGCAAAAATTGGGGACTTCGGGAGGGGGATCGGGACTTGGGATGTCCCGACCCAAGTCTCGACCTCGGGAAGAAAAAATGGGCAGTCGATTTCGGGAGAAGATCGGGATGAGTCGACGAGTCGGCAGACTCCGGATGCGGCTATTTTGAGGCTCCGGATGCAGCTATTTTGAGGCGGTTTTGAGGCCTTTTGGCCCAGGTTTCCTATGTTACGCCCGGCCCGGCTCATAGGGTCGGTCACGTTGATAGATGACCTCATGGCCAGATTAACTTTCAGTAGCGTTTGTTACCATTTCGCGCGTCTTCATTTGAGAAGCTTACAGTGGAGTCGCTGTCTTAGAATTACCAGAATTGACATGACTTATGATAGGTTAACATGGGATGAGCTTCCAAAAGAAGATGCATATTGGTGATATGAGTAATTACATTGAATGCGTATCAAACATATCGCGCCCATCTTTTTAGATTGAATTATTCACGTCTATTCGGTTTAGGTTTTAGACCTAGGATGCTTTTTAGCCTTTATATATATAGTATTGTGGCGAGTCTTTTGGCAATTAGAAGCTTGGCAATTGAGGATCAAAATAGAGAGAAATCATGAGAGATTGAGAGGTTACGTATGAGGAGAACTTTATGAGTAGAGGTTTTCGTATACATGAGGAAACACTCAATTGAGAGATTTGAGTCGTTAGCACGTGATTCTTAGATGGTAAGAATAGGGTTCTTGAGTCATTCTGGTCTTAGGTGATTATTATTAGTGGATGCAAATGGTGAATTAATTCTGTGTAGAATTAACGTAGCCGTTTATTGATTTCTCTTTATTTGTCGTAATACGAATTGGCGTAAATTATCTGCCAAAGTTTGGTTATAAATGCGGGCGAGATTAGGTGTTGTGTAGTGAAAGCCAGCTTTGGTGGCTGTAATAACGATGTAGAATGCAATACTCTAAAAGTGGGGTCGAATTAACTGTTGCACTACCCACCTTACTGTAGAACCGGCTATGGGAAAGGGTAAGTGAAAATGGATAACCACACGTTGTTAATGAGATAATACAAAGAGGAGGGTGGTAGATCACTAAGTAGTCGTATCAATCTTTGGGATCCTCTTTAACGGTGGTGGAGTTACAACTAAATGGTAGTGTCCCTACACCAATGACTTATGGGTGATCTTAATTGAGCATATTATGTTTTTTAGCGAAGCCAATAATATAAGTCCTCATCTTCTCAGCAAATCGGACAGAATTAAAGTACCATGACTTGTTGATTGAAATGTGGAGGAGCCCATAAAGATTTATAAGGTTATTTCACAGCTAAGATGAAATATATTACTAATCTTTCAAATACTCCAACTCCCACTTTGTATATTTTGTTTGAATTTTGATGAGTGATTTTACAATAAAATCAATTAGTTTTAATATATAGTATATAATATTTTGTAAAAAGACAATGAAGTGATGAAATAAAGTATAAAAGAATTAATTAATACCCGTCTTTCTTACATACTTAAAATGGGCGTATTATTCGCATGTAAAAGCTTAAAGTCTTGTGACAACTCATAGTATAAAGCTTTTAAATGTTGCTTGTATGGCCTCTACCGTGTTCTATTTGGTGTTAAAGTTAGCAGAGAATGTAATACTTACTAATGAAAGCGAAGTCTGCGGTGTCTTTAATTTTTAAAAATCTTTATTAAATGATAAATAACACATACTAATCTCTTAAGTTATTTTAGTTGATATTTTGATCATGAAAACTTTTTTACTATTATAAATTTAATAAAAAAATCTAAGTATACCAATTTTATATTTGTTAAAATAATTATTTAAATTAATAATTCATGATAATAGCTTAACACTAAATCCAAAAATAATAATTTAAATGAAATGAATGCAATATTTAACTTTATAAAATCAAATGAAATGTTTAATTATTTTTAATGATTATATTTCTTTTTAATGTTTAATTACAAGAATTCCTTTTAGTGTTCAATGTTGTAAAAACTATCTTCTTTTTTTTCTTTTAAAGAAAATTATATATTTATATATTCTTTTATAATGATATATCATGCTTTATTAATAATGTTAGATCATTTAAAAAAATACAAAATTATAGTTGATTTTAACAATTCCCGTTAACAGCACCCGAGGAGAGGTGTGAATTTGCAACTTTAAAGTTTATAAGGAATATTGTGCACCTTAAATTTCTGGTGAATTAAGCATTTTAAGAAGTTTAAAAGGGGGTATGGTGCAAATTATCGATGTTATTAAAATTTTAATTTTAGTTTTATTGAATACTCAATTATTATCAGTGAGCCTAAGAGTTCGCTGGTTTATAATGATTTTTTATCCATTTTTACACTCACACTAATTGTAAATATCAGTGAGCCTAAGAGTTCAACTTTTGAAGTAGTTCCTTCTTCATCACTAGATAAAATTGTTAGGGAAATAATTTTTACATTTCATTTTTTATTATGATACTTCACTTTTTTTATGCATCAATTATTATACTAAAATTAAAATATCATTATCATGTAGGAAAGTGCCAAAATCATTAGTCAACTTTATTTGTACAATATTTATTCATTTACTAGTTTATAATTACCAAAATGATCATGTGAGTTGTTGCATCCAATAGTTATATCACACACTTCTATCCAGTCTATCCAATTTTAATCCTGGACAAAATCATAATATTCATAAATGTTACATATTAATAGATGGTCTCTATTCCCAGATTGTATTCAGAATCTTGAAAGATGTTATGGCTGATGTAGGATGGAAGAAAGTACTATATGAAGATTGTAGTAAAGTTTGTAATATTTTGTGGTTCCCAACGGATTAAGGATGTTTCAATAATTTGAAGGATGTTCATAAGTCAGGAATATTAGTACTAGTGATATGTCTGTTAGTGTAGGTACTTGTACTTCCAATGTATATAATGGAAATCTAGAAATAGAATCTAAATATAGTGAAGCATGAAGAACTAGTACTGCTTGTTCGTTTCATGCTAAATATGTAAACTCGTATCTTATTTGATCAATACAAAATAAATTAATTATATATAAAAAAAGAATTCGCCTTTGGTACCAAGTGTATGAAAATAAAATACCTTCTAGCATAAAAACATATGTTCCTTTTGTATATTTCCTTGAAAAAAGGACAAAAATACCATAGCACTCCCTCATTGAACAGAAAAAGGCCATCAATAATATACAAGCATGGTCCACAAATTTAAAGGCTCTCTATGTCCGGTTTGATTTTCAGTATATTTCAGTTTGAGTTGATGGCATTGGACATTAGTACGTTTTTTTTTTAAAGTTAATGAGATCATTAGTTTCGCATCGGCATTAAATCGTGCTGATGTTTAAAATGAAAACAAACAAAATTTACTCCATCAAATTCTCTGTTAGTTTGCATGAACGGTTAGTTTTAATAAAATTTATCAGCAATAATTTACTCCACTCAATGAATCATACCTAGAAATAGCTTTTGGGATATTGTTAAAATGTAAAATGTATTTGTTGGGGGTGGGGGTTGGGGGAGGATTGAGAATAAAGGGTTGTGGTGGGTGTGGGTAAGGGTGGGGTAGGGGGTGGTTGTGTGTTGGAGAAGAAGTGCTTGGAAGTTTTTTTTATTTATTTAAAAAGATGCAAATGCTTTTTTACATTTAAAATTACCTCAGAGTTATAATCACAGGTATAATTCAATGAATGATACCATAATTTCATTAAAATTAATGGATCACTGCAAACTAACGTTTAAATTTGACGGAGGTAGTAAGTGATTTTTTTAAATATTGATTGAATGTGATCGGTACGAAGCGAGGGAAATGTCTATTAAACTTTTTTTTTTTAAGCGTTAGTCTTTGTTGAATCTTAATTAACCCTTTCAGTTCTGTTGAGCAAAAGAAACATCGGCAAAAATCAAAAGATTTTATGTTGTTTTTTGCATCAAACTTAAACAAGATAGCCGCAATCCCCAATAACCCAATAATACTTGACATTGGCTAACATTTTCTTTTTAAATTAATGTTGTGAGGGTTAACTCCGTCCATAAACCAGGAAGAGCATTGATTAAATATAGAAAAGTCCATGGCGAAACTAAAAAAAGTACAAATAAAAAATATTTACTGAAAAAAAAGTATTAAAATTTTATAAATATTTTTTTTTAATCTGATCTGAATGGCCCAAACAATATGGAATTTGTAAAAATAATTGAGCAGATTGTGACCACGGATGATAACTTATATGACAATTTAAGAGGGATTTTAACAAACGTGCAATCACCGATATAGTCTTGGTCCATGCTAACTTTCAGAAAATGTTAATGGAGTTGATGCATTTAGGTTAGTGGAGGCTTGACCATCTCATCGGCCAGAATTTGACCAACGTTGATCGTCCCGTAAAAATTCGTAAATAAATCAGTACATCTTAATCTCCAAATTTCTCGATGTTAGGTATTTTGTAATTATTTTGTGTTAAAAGTAAATTTAAATTCTAGAGTACATTTGTACATCAAATGTATTAAAGACTTTAAAATAAATCCAAAAAAAAGTTAACTTGATTTCTTGTATAAATGTGTTAGCACATGTTAAGAGCGTCCATTTACTAGTAGGTGGGTTTAATTTGTTTTTTTAATAAAGTAATTTGATATTCGTTCGTAGATTGTAGAAATCTGTCATCTGTTGAATGTGGGGTGACACCTTGGCATCCAATTGAAAGTTAAATACGAATGATAACTAATCAAATTAAAAATCTGATAGATTACATATTGAATGTTCTCACAATAAACTTGATAGGCAATGATACAGTGATATCAGCCAGGAGGAGTATTTTCTCCATACTTCCTCGGTTTCGTGAGCTTATGTGGGACTTTTCGAGTCTTCCCTTTCACGTGGCTTTTAGTAATACGGCTACGTAGGATTTCAGCTTTAAGCGATTATGTGGAGTTGGTGCGATATCAAATGAAGATAGTGTTAATCTGATGAACTTGAAGGAAAACATGGCTTGTTCTTTAGAGGCTTAGGCTACCAAATTTATTGTAATTTAGAATTTAATTATAGTTTGATAACGTATGTAATTTATAATTGCTATTTTTAATGAAAAAAAAAAGCTCTACCAAAAGAAAATACACTATAGATAATTGTGATCTAACCCTATTGATCTAACTAATCCAATTAAGTGTACAGCTAATTAACGTTTTTATAAAATAAAGAATTTATTTTCAATTTGTCCCATGAACTTTTAATAAATGCTTTTTTAGCCTTTTCTTTTTTGTCTTTATTTATCTTTTACAGGATTCTCCCTCGAGCCGTTTTTTAATTAAAATATATAGGGTACTGTAACCGCGAGTAAAAAAGATTACAGTCTTAAATTTGTGAGGCAATGTAAGTGCTGGAAGTGCGATGACCTGGATTACTTTTTAGAAACTAGTTTATGATTTTATTTTCCTAAGGGGTCATATCACTTGTCTCACATTATTTCCTCCATCATATAATCTAAGAGACCTTTTTCTTTTATACAAATCCCATCATTGATTCCTTTTTTACCAAATTTGGTAAGAAAAAATAGAGGAAAAACTTGATTTATGAGATAAATTAAATTTTTTCTTAAAATTAAATGGACCTTTGAAAATGGGATGGAGGGAGTATTATTTTGTGTTCCTATTTCATGTGATATATATGTGCTTGATATATAGTATGTATTATATGATAAAATTGAATTTTTTCTAAAATAATTGCAACTCTCACCTTTAAAATCAAACAAATTGTGATAGCAATTTTAAAGTTGTCGAACAACTTCATCCTCGTAATGGATCGCATGTGTAACAGTTATTTGGATAAGGGGAGAAGAAATGAAATTATTTGAACGATTCCAAAATGAGGAATTGGGCTTCAGATTTTTCATTTCAAATTAGTTTTTGAAACTGATTTCATAAACGGTGATTTTAAATCAGGAATTGGGAATCTTGGCAAGGAACGTAGTTAAGATTCTTATCAACACCAAAAATTACATATGAGATGTAGTTAGTGAATGTCACTTGAAATGTATAATATTTGAGATAATTGCGTGTGCAACTTGGATGTTAGTACACGGACGATTTTGGTATACCAAATATCTTTTGTGAGATTGTAAGTGATAGTATTATAAAATATTTTTTTACATATATGGCTGAGTAGTTATTGTTGGAATTCTAAGTCGTTTGAATGACGATTATGCACTTGGAACAATTGTTGACGATTTTGCTTAGGGGTAATTTTATCAGATAGTTTGTAATTAGTATTAACTAATGCATAATTACAAGTAAATGAAATAGTTCAGAGCGTATTAATTATATTCAATGATTAATGATGCATTCTATGACAATTATAAAAATTGTGATGAAGTGTTAGAACCTTCATAATCGGTGAGCAAGGAAAGATTAAATAAATTAACCCTCTCATAAGATTATGAGGGTTGCTTATCATTGTTTTAATTGATTTTTATTATGACGATGAAGAAAAAAGACAATATTCTAGAGAATTTTAATAAAATGGATCAGGAAGTAACATGGAAAGGGGGGCGTATAGCCAATGTGTGGTGAGATGGTGGTAGGTGGCCCAAGATGAAGATGATGCAGGGGAGAGGGTAAAGTTATGCATGAGAGCAGAGCTAAACCAGGCTATTTCGGCTAGGGTGGTCGGGGCTCGAGAGCTCGGTTTGGTTTAAATGGCGCCATTTTCCTTCTTGACTAATTAGCTCGGTGAGCTAGCCAATGAGAGAGCAAATGTTAAATGAATTCTGCGATTAAATCTTGATATTTTATTATAAAGATTTTGTTATAATTTTTTGTGATTTAAATTTCGTATTATTATTTTGTTATGAATATCTCTTTTATTAGTGTTAAATCTAGATTACTAATTAATGTTTTGCTTGCCTTGTTTAATGTTAATTAATTGATTAAATAAAATATTTTTTGTTAAATCGACTGAAATCGGGTTCAGCTTGATTGAGCCAAATTTAAGAGAAATTTGAGGCTAAGGGATTAGCTCCTTAGATGGAAGGCTTTGCAGGCGAGCCTAAGGCTCGTTTAGTGTTTGAGAGTCGAAGCCAGGTATTTGGGCAGGCTGCTGGTTTATAGCCATAGGTGGGGGTGGGAGGGATTTCTTGTTTACTATTTTGTTTAATTAAACAAGAGACGAACACATTTCTTAGTTTTAAAATTTGACCATAAATCTAATTCAAATAAAATTTTGATTTTGTACTTATGTGAAAAATAAAATATCCACCGTTTTAACTAAAAATGTAATATGGGATAATTTGACATGTTTTTTTTACTTTAGAGAGTAATTTGAACAATCCATAAATTTAGTCCCTTACTTAAAAACGCACCATAGTTTAGGAAATCAAATGAAATTAAGCCTACAATTAAATGTTTATTAGAGGACAAAAGTTTCCAAAAAGTGTGAAAGCCTTGAAATCATTGCTTGATGCTGAGGTTCCTGTCTTTGAATTTAGCGGACGAAATTGAATCATGGGATATCTTTCAGCCCAATTCGAGGGGGCAAACACAAACAGCAAGCAATCTGAGATTATCTCTGATATTTCAGTCAATCGCGTAGAAGAGGCTAGGATGTCGTCGTTTTATCGAATACCATTTCATTCTGGAATTGAATTATATCTCGGGGCAGAGGACAAAAGTTTCCGAATCGTCATATCGCTGAAGAAAAACGATAAGTATCTAGTTAATTATTATTGTTCCTTATATCACTCCTTATACCGACTCTTGCAGACTTGAAAACCTTATCTAATAATCCTAAGATGTCCTACCACAATTGAATACAACCAATCCAACCCCAACATTCAGTTAATTATTTTCTACACTACTACATTATACCAAAATACTATTTCTATTGTCATTAAACATCCTTCATAGTATAGGACTATTTGTTTGATACGAGAACACTTTCTACTTGAGGTGACTGCAGGATAAGGCCAAGGATGCATGACTCTCATTTCACCAATTAAAGAGGGTTACTCTAAACCACACCAGTCACCATCAAGATTTGAAAAACCAAACACTCCAGCAACGAAATTTGGACCAATATTGAAGAAGTTAAATAATACTGGAATTCGATCTAATGCTAACATCAATATACACTAACGGTGTTAACTTTTTTAAATGTTGACCGGTTGATCATGGGAGTTGGAGAGATTGCCCATCATCGACCTGGGTGACCTTGACCAGCTTTGACCATTCGACATAAAAATTCATAAATATATACATAATACTAACCCAATTATAAACGAATAATTTATATTACTAAGCAGGGCTCATTTTTTACTTTTATATACTTTTTTGAACTAACTTATAATTGCATATTATGATTAAAAAAAATTCAAAATTGACGAGGAGTATCGTCTTGTTAGTTGTTATCTCTATCAAGCTCTGCCACTGTGCAAACTCCTCCTATATTAGACATTTTCATGATATAAAAGACATTAGTACTTATATAGATTTTATTTGAGCATGGAAGATTTTGTTTTCTCTGGTGGATGCTTTGAAACATCTGCAATGAGCCAAAACAGTACCAATTCTTCATCATCTACATTGTATTTCCCAAATCACTATCCAAATTGGGAAAGCCTACATGATAATCAAAGGGTATTACCAGTTGAAGAAGATAAAAGCAGTGCTTCGAGAAGCCATAGTGAAGCAGAAAAACGGAGGAGAGACAGAATTAATGCACAACTTGCTACACTTAGGAAACTCATTCCTAACTCTGAGAAGGTACCTTCACAAAATACAAATATATTTTGATATTAAGTTTTTAATTTTTTGTTCTTGTTTTTTTATATATATCTTGCAACAAGATCTGTCTGCTCAACTTTATGTTAAAAAATAAAAAATCAACAGTGGTCTACTTTATTTTAAGTTGTAGAAGAAAAGCCCTGCCACTCAATCACAGTGCTTGTATGAATATAGTACTCCTTACATAGCATAAAGATGATTTAGTTTTGACTTTTTCAGAAATTGAAGAAATAACTAGTTAAAGTGGATCTATCTCTAAAAGTAGATGCAAAAGTTGGTCAAACGATACAAGTTCTGAGAAATTAAAAAATATATATGAAAATCGAAAATCTTCATAAATAAAGGGAGTATTATTCAAGATCCTTTGGAATTGAATTTATATGCATATATTATGAGATATGGTGGTTTATATAGTCATGAGCTAGTTCTCTGGTGCCAATTGGTATTAGGCGAAAGATGTAACCAGAGATTTAGATGAAATTAGTTTTCATTGGTTAGAGAAATATACTACACATACCCCAAATTTCTAGTGCACATTTTAAGTTGGATATGCTACATCTTTTAAAGTATTGTCATTCAAAATTTCTATTAGTAGTGTATTTTTTCGAATTAGTCAAAGTGATCAGCTACAATGTGGCTGATCAGTTGATGTGGGATTGCATTTTTTCATATTTAATTATTTGGAGAGGAATTTGAAGGAATTTATGATGTAGCCGGTTTTATACTATATTAATTTGTAAAAATGAACCCAATAATGCATTTTAATAATGTATTCGATACAAGGGAATAAGTTCAGAACCGAATTTGTCACTTTGCAGATGGATAAGGCCGTGCTACTAGGAAGTGCAATTGAGCAAGTGAAAGAAATGAGGACGAAAGCAATTGAAATCAATAAAGTCATCACCATCCCCAGTGACATTGATGAACTAATTATAGTAGATAATAATTTGAGCGAATCCGGCTGCAAATTGAAGAAGAATATCTCCATCAAGGTATCTTTTTGTTGTGAAGACCGGCCTGAGTTATTTTCCGACCTAAGCCGGGCTCTTAAAGTGCTAAAACTGCAGATAGTTGAAGCTGAACTGACTTGTTTAGCAGGAAGAATAAAGGGTGTTTTCTGTATAACTGCCATGCATAGTATGGATCAAGAAAAAGTTTGCATGGACAATCTCAAGAAATCTCTTAAACTATCATTGAATAGAGTTGTTATGTCTTATAGTACATCAAACTATATTATTAAAAGCAAAAGGAGGAGGTTCTTTTTTCCTCAATCTGATTAATTTTGTAGAATTGTAAGTTATATACTTGTTGGATAGTTCAGGATTATTATAGTAGGTCGATTTCATTTTTTATCAATCATCTCTCAGCTTTTTACTGGATGATCTATTTGACTTTTCTTGATCTTTATATCAATTTGCAAATGAATAAATGGTCAGACAAGTTTTTGTCTATAGATGCTCTACTCCACATATAAAATATCTTCGAATACATAATTAAGTCATATGGTTCAAGTCTTATGCTTGCATATGGGGAATATCAAGGATCAAACCTTGCACCAACAAAACAAATGTGTGATATATTTTCAAATGGAATTTAGCTTTGCGAACATTCGTTGGGCTTAATGTACATCTGTTTGATAATTCATATACGTTAAAGATTATCAAATTTTAAATTTTAATAGTTGAGTTTTTTTAATTTTTAGTTCAAATAATTTTTAATGTGTTATATATTCCGTATTTGTTTGGAAAAAATATATCGATATATAGTATTTTTCAGCGTATTTCTTATTAAGCTTGATAATTTTGATTCGAATAAAAGTTTGAATATCGATGTCAATCTTTGTAAAAAGTTTATTAAATTTTTCTGTGAAATAAAAACATGATATTTTGGAATAGAGATCTTTTAAAATATAGGTAAGACCAAATAAAATTAAAATCGAAGCTAGAACTGGTCAGATATACTTGGTGGGATAATGAAACAAACATGGGCCTAATATACTTGAACCGAACTCGAGAAGAACTAATGGTTGGGCCAGTTGGTGGTCTATTTTCCACGTTTAATTGGACAATTTATTTAGGACCGACAAACATCAATGCAGAGGCAACAAACGGCACAAGGAGAGGAAGTGATGAACACATGAACTATGAATGAACAACAGTGCGTAATTATATTTGTAAATAAAGTATGACCAAGTGATGAACGAAATAAGGTAAATGACAGCGAAGATGTCACTGTTAATACAATTCCACTAAGCATTTTAGATCACTGAAATTCGCATATGGAGGATAAAGTTATTCGTTGTATGAGCTTTTAAAATTTGAAATTGAATTTTACGTCTTTTTCGCATTTTTTCGAAGGCGTTTTTATATTTCGTTATTTATGTGTATAAGTCATGCTCCTCTATTATCTTCCCCAAATCATCCCACTTCCATCCCAAACCGTAGCCCCCCACCCACCCAACAACGGATATCCATCTGCACAGGGGTATAAAGTAAATAGAATTATAACGAAGTTTATGCACAATATGAAATATTAAAAATTATTTATATATATATATGGGATTAAACATGTTACTTGACCTCAATTTCTGCGGATTAACACAAATGAGCATACATTTAGTAAATGCTGAGAAATTTTCTTATGTCAGATCATGTGGATGCTGGTGGGAGCTTTCGTAATGAGATTAATTTCTATACAAGGATGTTGTAGCAGTGAAGCATTTCAGCTTCTGAATGACCGTACGCTAGACATCTTATCATTTCCATTAAATTTGTAATATTTTCAATTGTGATGTATTTATTTAAATGTTGCATCACTGAACCAGATTCTTGAATATGAATTCCCTGGAGTCAATTAGTCTATTATTCTTCTAGTATTTGCCCAATTTAAGATTTTTTCAATAATATTCTTTGGTTTGACTTGTTGTATGGTGGACTGTTGCCATCAATGTCCATAAAAACTTACCAGAAGGTTCTGCAGGTGAGTTAGAACCAAACATCTAAGAGAAGTTGGGTGGGTGAGGGCAGGTTTGGGTTGGAGGTGGAATGGTTTGGGGAATAATAGGGGAGGGGTATTGATTTATACATAAAAGATGACAATCACTGGCCAGGCTTTCTGATAAATGATCGAAAGCAGTCCCAGAAGTGGAATTAGGGTTTGAATAAGGATTTTTAATGACGTGAGTGATTTTTGAGTGCCCAGATTCAGTATGTCTGACCTGGGGATGAAGTATGTCTCGAACCCATAAAGTGGGTGCCTGATGATAATTGCAATCCCATTTAACGATGATAGATTCTGATGATCAGAATGACTCTGGTCGCAGGCCTGTCTGTCGTCGATCTTGAAGTGTATTGGAATGATCGCAAGCATGTAGGCTGATGAAGTTGAGTATCTTGTATTTTAGTGAAGGTACGGAATATAAGAAATGTCTGTGAATAGTAATTTGGAATTAAAGGAGAGTGTCTTATTAGTGAGGTAATTATAGGCGGTGCCCATGAGTGTCGTGAATGCCTACACCAGAAAGGATGCATCTTGAACTTGTCAGGATCTTGGATAGCTACAGGATAATGGGAGCACTTATCGTGGAAGCTATTAACATAAAAGTGACCCGTATATGAGTATATAATTTGCCCTTGATGGTGGTTGAAGTGGAAGAGAATGAGCGTTGATCCGTTTGATGGCGAAAAGCCATTTCGTTGAATAACGATTTTGAAGATAAATATCGGGTCTTTAGAGAATCTGGCGGTTTTACAAATACGGCTTTGATTTAAAGAGCGACGCTTTGGGACGCAATTCGTGGCTTGATTTGTTCCTACTTGTGGAATAACATCGTGTCTTATACGGTGTCTACATGCATTCGTAACTTGCGGCCCGTTGGGTTCTAAGTCTATAAAAGGTACTTTCTCGACATTATTGTACTTTACCTTTTTTTTATCAATTTACTGTAGTACATGCTTTTCTTCTTCCTCTGTCTTTCGTTCTTGCTCTGTATTTAATTTCATATTCTCCACATCCGATTAAATGCTTACTCGTTTCCTTAAGATGCGTTTCTGGATTTCTTTGGCCTTATTTAAAACACGTAGATGCGTTATTTAATTATGAATCTGAGGGTTTGAGGCGTTTTGAAAGTTTTAAGACCGAAATCATAGCCGTTAGTGTGAGCGTGTCTTGATTGGTTGGTATGTGTGGATAATGAGGTTATTTTGGATGGGGTGTTCTTGAGTGCTCTTTCATATTCAACTCCTAAATTTTGAATAGATTCTGAGTTCCGTCCGGTTTCTTTTTGGGGTTTTAAAGTTTTAAATTCGAAAGTTAAATTGCGTCTTTCTTCCGTATTTGACATGTTTGGGTGTGCTCATTGGAGTAATTTAGGGAGATAGAATTGAATTGTAGTTCATAGCTTGAATGTGAGCAGTCATTACATGCTAAAGAGTTTAACAGATGTTTTTGAAAGACTTTTTCCCGAAAATGTCGGTATTTTGGTCCAAGATTCTTGTAATATTCTAATTTGTTGTTTAACCCGCTGAGTTATATATTTGTTGACAACACCATTTTTAACTGTTAAATTTAGAATTAAATTAGGTGTCGAATAATATAGATTAAGATTAGGTGTCGAATAATATAGTGAATAAGTGCGAGGTATCGTGTGTAAATTCAATCTAATAAATACTGGCTACATTCTTAATCCTTAATTGGTTAATAATAAATGAGTGAATTCTTTATCTAGAAACTCAACTAAATTGTTAGAACTTAAATTAACTAAACTAAGCTGAATGCAAAAATAGTAGGTTGTACTTAATATGTAGTATAGCGGGACACACGATTTAAATCGGATAGTGGACTGATTCAACTTAGTAGTTCTTTATTAATTCATGGCGTTACTAGATAATTGATATTCTTACCGATTCGCGCGATTAAAGTCCCTAAGAAGAAATTTAACTATATCTACATAAGCGCTTAAAATAGGAGACCTTTAATGCTGACATAAACATAAAATTGCAACGTTACTATATATCTACATGGTAAATGAAACATGTGTTACGATTAGTAATTCCTAAGTGACAACTTTATTTCTAAACGATTAATTAATTATATAAATAATTTAATATTGATATCGAGGATATTAAACTATACTTCTATTCGATAATGAGTGTAAAACTATGAATGAATTAACTCCAAGAAAAATCAAATCATCAATCCAATACACAGTACGATTAATAAATTAGTTCATAATAACAAAATAAATACATGAAATTAATGGAAATCTAAGTAATAAAAATAGACTTGAAATAAAATTATTCAAACCAAGCGGATCTTGTCTTAGGGCCATCACATGTTGCATAAACTTCAAACAATGAGTAAGGACAAAAGATTGTCTTCTTTGTTGTTTTTTTCACGTGTGACTCCACTTTTGACTCTTGTTTTCCGATGGCTCCACTTTCTCTTTTCATCCACCTTTTTTGTATTTATTAATTCCATGCTAATCTTGATGGGCGGACATTCTTCCTTTTAGGTCGTAGAACACACTTAAAATTTCATGGAGTATTCAATGCTTGATTAAATGTCAAATTACTTGATTTAATAGATAATTACCTAAATCCAAATTAAGATAAAACAAGTACAAATTATACCATTTAAAGGTAAAAATAACATCAATTATTCAAGCTAGGCCACCGAAATACGATATAGTAAGCCTTCATCCAGCCTTTAAGCTCTTTGCTTTGTCCTCGAAAATGACATAGAAAAGGAAGCAATTCAGCGCTTGAGGATACCAGTTAATTGCATATCAATAAATTACGATATAACAATCAGTCATTAGCAATGACTCTTCTACTTAGCTAACATGTATAAATCAATTCGTGAAAGTAATTAGTGCAATTTAGTGAATTTCTCCTTCTCGCGTCAACTTTATTATTATCCCGAGGGGTTCTTAACTACGCTCAAAGATCTGAATCATGAATGTTTCTACCATTTTCTTGGTTATACATCTGCTCCGATCCATCAATGATACATCTGACATAAGTCGGAAAGATGCTTTTGTAGGGTTGTAGCGGGGCTTCGGATGAAAGGTAGGCAATATATTTGGTATGGACTTCAATACTCAAAGGAGATGTGAAACTCTGAATTAACTATGTTAAAAGAGCATGTATATGACTCTGACCTTGACATGACATCACGTCCCGTTTCCATTACCGTCATGACATACATTACTTATTCACTTTTTTCTTTTCCATTTTTATTTATTATAGAAATGCAACTGGCATAAACATTAAGGATATTTTTCTATTTCTTTTGAAATTTCTTTCACTTTGAAATCATATTTCACGTTAATACGCTTTTATCTTTTCCCTTTTTTTTTTTGCTTATTTTTTCATCATTTCTTTGATGCTACTCACTTTTTCCCAGCAATTACTTGATCTATTAACAGAAACATGATCCAGCATAGATAATTCAGAGATTCTGTGACTCTAGAATAGGAATGACATAGGCGAAAGTGGGCTTATAAAGAACTGCTCAGTGTGGTATAATCTAAAAGAAATGTAAATTTCGACGAGGGCTCACAGTGGATAATATATTGGTTAAGCATATCGGAGAAAGTATAATATAACCCTAAATGCCTTCATTATTCTTATGCATGCACACAAAGTAATCTCGGTTTCGGGCGGTTTATGATCGCCAGTCCGCAGCAGTATCCGAGTAAGCGTTTGAGTCCGAGATTCGAGTACAAAAAACTGACAAGTTCTATGGAGTATGTGAGAGGCTCGAAGTTAATCGGCTGCTTGGGCTGAAAATCGATTTATTCTTATTTGGAGAGAAAATTAAATTAAATATAAATACATCTTTATAGATAAAATTAAGAATAGCTTGCATGTCCATGGAATTCGGAATATCTAATTATCATCATATGCAAAGTACTTCTAATAGCGTATTTCGCATAGTTTTAGAAAGTCTACTAGTAATAAGTTAGATGATGTCTATGAAATAGAGTATGTAGATGAAAGTAAAGTTCTATTCTGGTCTTCCTTTGTTAAACCGCATGATCCTTTGCAAACCCAAACACCTCGTTTCTCAAAAATATTTATGGTAAAACAAGTCATGCAAGAGAGCTAATTTTAGGTTCTCGCCAGGCCATCCTTTCGTCCCTTCAATGAAGGTGAAGAGTCATTTCCTCACAATTTCGTGGCCTCAATGATTAGGCAATGGAAAAATAGCGGGTATTCACATTACGCTTTGGGTGGTTCTTAGAATGTGCTTCGTTCTGAATACAAATATTGTCAGCATTAACTTGTAGCCTTATTCGAACCAACTTTAAATATTTGGAGTAGGGTTTTGTCACCACCTTTGAAATTCTAATATAGCTTGAAGACCCTAATTGCGAAACCTACAAATCCATTTACAAATTAGCGTGCACCCCGAATATCGATAAATGCAATCGCTTTTGCTGACTGCGAATGGTCTACCGTGTCGAAATCATGTCGTGGGTTTGACCCACTGCTATCAAATAATGAAGAAGCCTTACTCATACAAGTAGGTCGCAAAGGATACCTTCGCGTGTTTCGGAGACAAATCCCCGAGTAGACTACCGAGTTATTTCTGGCGTGGATTACAAAATATGAAAAGGTGCATGAGAATGATACTTCCATCCAGTATGATAATGCTATGTTCACCAAGCTAAAAGATGGTTCAATATCCATTTCCTTGAGGAAGCAGAGGTGAGTATGAAATCTTTCATCTTGACCACGAGGATCATTTAATAAATAAGGTAATCCAATCTATGTGTTCAAAGACGAAGATGATCATCAGTACTTTGACGTTTGCTAATGCAAATATTGTATCATGCAAAGTTACATTGATGGGAAGATATTTTTCAAACCTTCTGAGAAGAGAAAAACAAGAAGAAATCGATGCGTGATAAGCTCAAAGAGATATGAGCGAAGAGATCAGGATGTTGATCTTTTTGGCTAACCATTAGGCAGAGGTTTTGAATACTATGTATTATATTCAAAGCCAAAGCTTCCAATTCATACAAATGATGGCATGCCTGAGATCAACATGTTTCAACGCGTATCTCAAGATTTCACATCTTGTGATTTCGAGAGAGATGACATTAAACATTCTTGGAAAGTCAAGAATCCCTTGGTGAGGAACTCGGATGGTTCTACCAGACAAATCTCTAACTAGAAAGCGGCGTTGAATTCCATTTAGCTTATATCACAACTTCTCAAGCAGTTACTACTTGATGAAAAGAAATTCTATTACTTGAGGCAACGACAAAAAGTATCCGTCGTAGAAGCGTTAATTCGAAATACAACGGAAGATGCGTGACTTTTTATACGAAATGCCTTCGCTTTGGCGACTTGAGGTCCGATGAGCCTCCACTCATCTCCCAAAAGGAAGTAAAATTGAAGTTTCTTAAGGCACAACTTTTCTCATTACAGAATCCTCCACCAATGCCTACAAGTATGCCATATGATTCATTCTCTCCATTTCCTCGCTATCACTTGCTCAGTAAATTATTATTGCTTCGCCGACTACCTGAAATGAGAACCCACTTTTTTGATTCATGCTATTTCGCACCAAAAAAGTCAAAAATGCCTACAAAAAGACAAGCACACTCTGCGAAAAGACAAATCATATTCGAAACCACGAAGCGAGGAATTCTCAAACAAAGGCAACACACAAATAATGATGGGAATCCTAGAAAATCCAATTCTACTTTCCTTGAAAAAGTAAGCGATAGAAAAAGAAAAAATCTAAGAGACATCCTCGCCTTACTTGATGATTCAGGATTTTTCCTCTGACGATGATAGTATGTCACCAATAATGATGGTTGGTGTTTTTCCACAAGAAGATGAAATTGAAAGTGAAGCAGACAATTTAGCACCTAAGCAAACTACTCAGTCTCATGTTGAACTTCTTCCAGAAGCTATATCATATTTTGTAGGAAGTCGCATAAGCTTCTCTTTTGATAAAATTCCACCGCTAAGAATAGAGGAATAAAGTTTATAGAGATGCTTGGTGTCTGAGCAGCTTTTGCCCCCGAGGAGCGAGCCTCTGATAGTCGTTGATAAATTCATGGCTAAATTCCATGGAAGGCCGACGGTGGTGGATAACTCTTGGTCATCACAGTGACAACACGTCAGACAGGACTGCTACTGACATTTCGCTTGTACATCCGCGTGAATTTCTAGGAAGCGTGGATCATTATACAACAATTTCAGAGAATAATATCTAGCCATGAGATGTTACTCTTCGAGAAAAGACAGAAAAAATTACGAGAGAATGTCGAAAGATTACAGGCCACTTGGAGGAATAGATGATGTCGATCTGACGAGAACCGCCAGTTCTTTTCCCGAGGAACCTCTCTTGGCAGTGGCTATGAGGCTACTCTTTATGAAGAATATGGCACTCCATACAGCAACATTCGAAGAATTGTATCAAACCTCTCTTCCCGCTCTTGAAAAGCTTTGCAATCACCAAAAGTTTCTTATTGATTGCAAGAGCGAGGCAAATTAGTACGACTTATGGCCGTCTGAATTGTCCGTGAGCTTCGCAAAGAAATGTGCATTTGCATTAAAATTTACTCTGTGGCTATCAAAAGAAAAGGTTTTTCAAGCAGCGTTTTGTTTCAATGAAGCAATCAAAAATGGAATTTGAGAATAAGAAAAACCAAAGGAATTAAGAAGTTAGAAGATCTTTATATTTTCGAGACAAAGGCCATTATGCTGCATGATATACGAATTAGAAAGAAAAAAGAAAAACCGTTGGCTCTCTTTCAAAAATCAAAGACATTGAATGATGCGGACATTGAATCATTATTACTGCAGAGATGACAAGCCCTCGAAGAGATAACATCACGGCCGCCCAGAGATTCAAATATGAGTGATGCGATGACTCGTCAGATGACTTTGAAGATTTCCAAAATAAGTTTGATATCTTAGACCTTTGTCGATGGAGCCTTGGCAAGGAAAAGTCGTGTTTGAATCCACCGTCTCACAAATGCCAAAGTCTCTGTCTTTCACAGATAAAGTATGACAGAGTCGATCCTTGTCATAGCTTGATATTTTGACATGGGAAGCAATTTGATCATACAACAGAAATCCTTCAGTAGTGGTAAGGAAAAATGCTCCAATAGAATTCAAAACACAAATGGACAACTTTTCATGTGTATTTCATTATTGACCCGTATATATTCAAATTTTCGAACCTCTTGTCGAGGCTAGAGTCATGGGTGCAGCCTCGCGATAAATTACCTACTCTTGGATTTGATATCTACATTTTCTCAAAAGAAATATCCACGACATCCGAAGGCCTTAGATACCAAAATAATTTCTCGATAGATTACATTAATAACTTTTTACCAAAAAAATCTACCATGAGTAACCATATATAGTCCACTTGGCCTCGAAGACATACGTCAAAAAACATGAGCCAAAAATTCATACATGTTATATGGCTTGCTTAAATTTTATATCCAACTCTTAGATTGGGGTATAATTAAAAATCTACCATACCACCCACAATACCCCTTCCTAACCACATTTGAGCTGAATGACGATTTTATTGACAGATTCTCAAAAGATGCTTATCTTATATTATGAGTATCTGAAATTTAAAGTCTGCTTAAAACTACATATTTACTTGATTTCTTACTAAGATACTTAGCCAAATACTTTCATTAATCAGATAGAAATTCAAAGTATTCCCACAGTGGGCGACTCTGCTTTGCGTCTGACACAGTGGCGAGAACATATACAAGGAAACATGAGCATAAATATGCATGAGATATCCTTTTAGAATCAAAACCCACAAATTTTTCAAGAAGGTACATGACATGAAAATCCAAAAGGAGTTTGAAGCAAAGATGGCCTCGAAAACTTTGAATTTGTGCTCTGATTGAAAGCAGAGACCACTTCTGGACCCGACATCTACCGCTCAGTAATTTAGGCGTCATCGAAGCAAGGCTCGAATTATTTTCCTCCAAAGCAGGACAAAATTAGATACATTTGGCGATTCCGATACACAACATTCCACGGGTCTTGCTTTCAGACTTTGGACCAGGCACTCCATTCATACTCCATGACTAAGCAAATCGCTCCTTTTTGGAGACAAGGGGAGAATGACAAGTGTAGTCTATATAGTTTGCCATGTATATAGGTGTGATGAAGCCCAAAGCTTTAATAATAAAATGAGTCATGTAATAGTAGCCAGTAGCTCATCATTGTATCGAGACACGTAGCATGATGACTAAGCATGTAAAGAGATTAGTAAATCTGGATTTGTTATAGTTCGATGTGTGTGCGTCTTGCGTATGAACCACGTATCGTGTATGATGTAAGCTTACTTAATTAATACACTATAAATAGGGACTATGGCGTAAGGAAAAGTTATTCTAAGTTGGATCCTAAGTCTTTCTAAGTTCTAGCTAAGTCTGAAAGAGTCTTGTATAGTATCTTCAATTATGAAATAAAAGACCACTTGTCATAAACACTCTTATTATGTATATATCTTACGATAGTACTTCTATCAAAGATAGTGGATATATCTATAGTACAAACACAATAATTAGTATTCCGTTTCCATCATGTTAAAGATCCGGAAAATCTCCTTAATGGTTGTATCTCCTATGTGGTTGTAAATTGTAAATCAAATTCACTCATTCATCTAGATTTTATATTCTTGATTTCTTGTCTCTTTCAGCTTGATTTTATTCCACATGTGGGTCGAACAAACTAGGCCTAATAGTTATGGCCTAGTAAGAAATGGCTGCAAAAGACACATGCATAATTTTTAGTGGGTCGGCCTGATAATATCCCCATTAGAACGAAGCCAGAAGTTTATAATATGGTGGGTAAAATACAAATACAAAATCATGTTGATCTAAATTTAACTAAAGAGACAAATTATAAATCAGGGTGGGCCAACCTTTAAATAGCACTGCAGTCGTCATTAAGATAATATTCGGTCCCGGCCCAACCCTAGACCCCCGGTCTTAGCAAAGATCCCACTAATTTTTATATACAATGATATATTGAAGGTAAATTTAACAGTAACATAAACAACACACGATCATTAACAAATCAAACATGTATGAAGTAAGATTGTAGGAAGTTGGTCATTATCCATTGTTAACTATAACCGTTAAATATGAAATTGTTCAAACACGAAATATAAAATTATTCAAATACTAAATAGGAACATGGAACATGACCATCTTGGACAAAGCCCATGAAATCTGACGTGGCGGTGACGATGCTTCAACGTAGTAGTTTGCAACTTTCAAGGTTCAACACTTCAACATAGTAGTTTGCATGCCAGATTCAAGTTGGTTTAATTTATTTATTTGCAATAAAGTCCAAATTCATAATTCAGTCGGAGTATATAAATATATAAACCGTGTTGAACGTTTACTTCGTCTTTGCGCAATTTCTTGTAGAAGTGTTTTAATCTCAAATGACCAACATTGGTGCTAAAATATATAAACTCCAATGCAAGCAAAATAATCCAGAACCTGAATTGAATAATATACATAATACTCATTCAGAAACTTGGTCAGCTCTTCGGTCCACAAGATGTTTGATTAAACCAAGAATGAAAAAGAAGAGAATATACATTAATCAGACTAAATGACCTAGAATAATATATACACAAATAACATAACATGGAGAAGAATTCTTCTAAGAGTATGATGGAAGTATCGAACTAAATATTTGATATTTCTAGTTGAAATGTATCAAATTTGTTTCTACATATAACTGTGTTGACAAATCTTAACTTAGGATTAATCCATCATAACCCATAGTCCCATTTTAATCCACTTCTACCCCCAATGAGTTCATAGCCTACTAGTATTTGTACAGAGTCATAGTTCACAATCGATCTCCGATTCCAATTCTGGCTATGTTAAGCAATTGTAACCCAACTTAGCGAGTTGTAGCGGCGAAGTGGGCTTGGATATTGCCGAGCTTGAGATGAAGATGTTACACACATGGTAGAAAAGATTAATCGTTTAATGTCAACGTTTTAGATGGCCAATTATAGAATAAAAATATTGAATTATATATTTGATAATTTGTAACAATTTCTATCTGTTTGTGAAAGAAAAATATAAGTTACACTCCAAATCTAACTCTTTCAATCCAAACACAAACTAGTTTATATGCGATTCCTCTCGTGATGTCGAGGTTTGTATGACGGAGGCACGAGATGTGAGGGAAATGATGGATTTCTGGCTTAGTTTATATCAATATAACTACAAAGAGCTGTGATTCTGATCCACATTTTGTCATATGGCCATATAAAGAATCATAAAGCATTCTTACAGTGATGCCAGCCTGATTTCTACAAATAAAACAGTGAGCTATAGTCCAGTGTAATTGAAAGCGAATAAAGTTTAATACTAGTAACAGATGGAAAGAGACTTATTATAGTGATTGCCTAAATAAAAATTCATATTGACAACAACTGAAAGCCAAAAGCAGGCATTTGACAAGACTCATTCAAATGTATACCACATTTAGAGTTATGTACATCCTCCAAGTGGCAGCATTTGAAGACCATAACCAAGACCATAACAGAACAAACAGATGGAGCCAAGAAACCATTCAAATAAAGAAAAGGGTCTTTAAAAAATTGAATGATGTTGGTCTTTCGGTGTTATCTAGATATCTAAAACAGCATTGGTCATTATTCACTATTCATTGGCCAAAGAGAAGAAATTAATACTGTAGGTTACAATATGGTTGAAGCCTTACCCCCTCTTGGAGTCTCGGGGCTACTTCCGGCAGGGACTTTGCTTGAATCACTTATCAGCATTTGTTCTGAAATAACATCGATTGAGAACTTTCCTCCTGTGCAGCTGAAGAATATTTCTACGATGGTTCGGAGGATCAAGATTCTTTCCTCATTGTTTGAGGAGATGCAAGAGATGAGCAATACACTTCCACCGTCTTCAATCTTGTGCCTAAACGAGCTTTACTCGGTGATCAGAAGAGCGAAGGTTCTGACAACGAATTGCATAGATGGTAGTGCCTTATGGAGCATTCTCCAGATGGAACTCATTTCCCAACAGTTCTACGTAATTGGTAAAGAAATGGGAGGGGCACTTGACATCTTACCACTGAGTTTGCTCAATCTAACAGTAGATGTGAAAGAGCAAGTAGAACTTCTCCACAGGCAGGCGAAGAGGGCTGAATTGTACGTTGATGCCCGAGAAGTTAGGAGGAAAGAGGACTTGCTCCAGATGATGACTATCAACAGTGAGAAGGGGAAGTTCCAGGAAGCTGCTGATCTTGAGAAACTAAGAGACATTGTAAACAGCATTGGCTTGAATAACCCAGTCGAATATGAAGGAGAAATCTCAAAGCTCGAGGCAGAGGCCGGAAAGCAGGCGGGTACAGGTGGAGTCATTGTGGTTTCAAACATTAAGAATCTAATTTCATTGCTTTTAATATCCAAAAGCACAATCTTCTGGGATAGTCAAAATGCCGAAAGTAGTGAAAACCATGAGCAGTCAAGATCATCATATAATCATCAAGATCAAACTTCATACCAAGGAATGACTCTCAATATCCCTGATGAATTCCGTTGTCCAATTTCTCTTGACCTAATGAAAGATCCAGTTATTATAGCCTCTGGGCATACATATGAGCGACATTCAATTGCTCAGTGGATAAATTCTGGCCATCACACATGTCCTAAGAGTGGGCAACGGCTGATACACATGGCCCTCATCCCCAATTATGCACTGAGAAGTCTAATCCAGCAATGGTGCCAAGAAAGAAATATCCCAACTATGGGAACATCTACATCTTCTCCGGATATAGAAAGAGGCAGCACTAAACGAAAGGCTAGCGAAAATGCAGTAGACCACGTTTCAACAACCAAAGCAGCTGCAGATGCTGTCAAGATGACAGCAGAATTTTTGGTAGGAAAACTAGCAACAGGGTCATTCGAGATCCAAAGGCAGGCAGCTTATGAGCTTCGATTACTTGCTAAAACAGGAATGGATAACCGGAGAATTATAGCCGAGGCAGGTGCCATTCCATTTCTAGTAACTTTGCTTAGTTCCCAGGACTCGAGGATCCAAGAACACGCAGTGACCACATTGCTTAATCTTTCCATATACGAAAACAATAAAATGTTAATAATGGCTGCTGGTGCCATTGAAAACATAGTAGAGGTCCTTCAATGTGGGAAAACAATGGAGTCTAGAGAGAACGCAGCTGCAGCAGTCTTCAGCTTGTCATTAATTGATGAGTACAAAGTATCAATTGGAGCCCTTCCTAGAGCCATATCAGGTTTGGTAGGCCTCCTAAGAGATGGAACTTCAGCAGGGAAACGAGATGCAGCAACAGCACTCTTTAATCTCTCTGTTTACAACGTCAACAGAACCCGTGTTGTAGTTGCTGGAGCTGTTCCATTGCTTATTAACCTTTTGATGGATGACAAGGCAGGAATTACTGATGATGCTCTAACAGTGCTAGCACTTTTGTCTGGGTCCACTGAAGGTCTGGAAGAGATAAGGAAAAATCGGGTTCTAGTACCACTTCTGATTGACCTCTTGAGATTTGGATCTTCGAAAGGAAAAGAGAACTCAATAACCTTACTCGTAGGCCTCTGCAAGGATGGTGGTGAGGACGTCGCAAGAAGACTGTTAATGAACCCGAGAAGCATTCCTTCTCTTAAAAGTTTGGCTGCTGATGGGTCTCTCAAAGCTCGGCGAAAGGCTGATGCTGTGCTCAGATTGCTAAACAGATGCTGCTCTCAGTCTCTTTAATCATAACATTGTTGGATGATAAGAAAGCAAGAACAATCTGAAGATAAATAAAAGAAACTGAAGTATGTCTCGTTGTATTCCATAAATTGATTTTCTTACAACTTAAAAATTCAGATAAACCAAGAACCATTTTTTCACAATTGAACCAAATTAGCTGCTTCTACATTTTTTTCCTTTCTCATCCAAATTAGACGACTTAGCATTAAAAAGTTTAGTTGATCAACACTACAAGGGAGAATTTTGGATTCAAAAACATGATCAAGGTAAACAAATTGCAATTTAAGGAAAGTTGAAATTCTTTTCAAATTTTGACATCGCACTGATTTATACAGATTCTAACTTACATGTATCTTAACTAGTATCTACCTTGTTTGTCCAAACTTTGAAGAAATTATAGAAAACAAATTGTCCAGCTTAGCAATTTTTATTACCCCCTAATAGCAAAATCTGGTTCCGAAACATACTGGACATGTTATCAGTATAGCACATTCATTATATAGCGATTATTTAAACATGAAACAGTTAGCAATAATGTAGAAACAAAGTAATGAATCCCTCTAAAAGCACACCGTAACTAAGAAATACTACGGAGTAAAAGGTAAGTAAAGTATCGAGACTACAATGGAATTTCAAAAATTTAAACTTAACCAATAGGGAGTAGGGACATCTTAATTTGCACAAGAAAACTAAATTTCATGAAAAACAAAATTTGTAGATAAACCAAAATTATCGATAGCTCCAATATGAACGTTGTTATTATCGAAAATACTCTGGTAATGCCGACCAACCAAAGCTAGAAATTAAACATCATACTGGACATGTATATCAATTAGAATGCAACTATGCATCATTGTATTTTGAGACAATCTTTTACTTGAAAAACATCCTTAAAATGTCATCTACAGCATTGCAAAATACCATCATGGATTGCCTTGATGGAATTCAATCTAGATCAGAAACAAAACAAGCGAAGGCATTACAGAATTTAGTTTCCTTAACAAAAGTAAGTCCACAAAACAGAAACTTTGTTGTCCAAACAAATGAACTTATTTTTACCCTTTTTATGGTCACAAAATCATCATCATCTTCCCCAACAATCCAAAATCTTGCACTTTCTATCCTCTTCAATCTCTCGTTGAACCCGAATTTGAAACACCCTTTAGCAACAATGGAGAATATCATGTCCCTCAACTCTGTAATCCTCTCCCCTGGTTCCACAGAGTCCAGTAAACTATCAGCTTCTTTAATTTGCAGCTTGGCTATGTTGGACAAGAACAAATCCAAGTTTGGCGTGGCGGGCACCGTTGAGGTTCTTGTGAAATCTGTTTCGGAGCAATGTAGCTCTCCTGCTGCTCATCATTTACTCAGCTCGTTGGCCGAGTTAGTGCAGTTCCATGGGAACTGCACTGTGGCTGTTCGATCTGGGGTGGTTGAGGTACTTCTTGGGGTGGTGGAAAGCATTGATAGCGATGATCTTGCAGGCACGTCGTTAGCCATCTTGTGTTCGATTGCACGATTCGAACAAGGGTTGGTTGCGTTGTTGAGTATACATGATGAGATTATCAAGAAAATGCTGGAGGTGTTGAAGGGGAGGTCCATGTTTAGTAAGGAAGGTGCAGCTGAGATTCTTCTTCGATTGTTTGATGCAGATGAAGAGTGTTTGTTTGAGGCTTTGAGGATTAATGAATTTTTGTCAGTTGTTGCTGATCTTTCTGTTAGGGGTTCAGGAAGAGCAAGACAAAAGGCGGCGTTGCTCATGAATAAGATGATGGAGGCTGGAAGTAAAGCAAGCAATCAACATGATCAATACTTGTGAGGATGGAAATAATTTATCATGTTATTTGTTAGAGAAGATGGTTTTGTCATTCAAGATGATTTGCATGGTATTTGTTTCATTTTGGTTTAGTTGTTTCCACATTCATTCTTCAATTCCTCTTTGTATTTTATTGTGAAATAAGCTCGAGAATATTGCCTTGCCTGTTTCTAAATCATATAAATTTTCATATTTTTTTATTTTTTCATTTTATCATTAAAATCTGAATTTTCCTAGCCGAACCTCAAACTTCAAACTTTCAATCTAATCGAACCACGATTTTTCCTATTCGCTTCATCCTGCTCAACCCAACTCGAATCCTTCTACTCTAAGCCGTCTCGCTTATGGGCCTACTCTTAATACCATATACACATCTCATCTCAAATTATCGATAGTATCATTTTGTCATTAAAAACTCTCATCATGTGTTTCTTTTCGAATATGATAGACTGCACAAGTAAAGCACAACCTATTGAATATGCTCCTAAGACTCTTTCTCAGGCCTGCCGGTTGTCACCATTGTATTTCCTTTAATTCCTTGTCCCATTGTTGAGGTCTATGATAATGGCACAAATGCATTGTATGTTTTCTCCATATAGCAGATACCTCCTTGTCACACAAAAAACACACTAATTGAGTTGTATTACCCCCCATTGCCATGACTTAGCCATGTATTAGTTTTTAAGCGGCGCATACAATGCCTACACTCTGCGATCCGAGACTGCACCCAACCTACCGATCGATCTCTGCCTCACACATTCATCCGAAAATGGAGACTGATCCGTCCCAGATCCAAGATTCGATCCTAGAGTCTGAATCTGATCCTGACCTAAGACCCCGAAAACCGATCCGAGCATTCTAAAAATAGCACAACAAATAACAAATAAAAAACCTACATAAACAAACCGAATCCATCAATTGGAAGTCAAAGCCTCAACAAGATTATTTAAGAAATTGCCTGGGCCACCATATTTCTCGGGCCGACTCGCCTCTTTCCTCCGGCTCCAACGGGCGAGACCAATATCCCCATCCTCTCACTATTAATAGTTAGTTTTCTCCTTTAATTTTTAAAATTGGAAATATGTTTGATTCTCTTGGTTTAATTAGTTTTAATTCATGTAAATGAGTTTGATTTTCATACATAGTTTACGAATTGTTATTTGATTTTTGTGTTATTAATTTATTATTTTCGAATTGTTTTTTTTTTGTATTTTCGATTTTTTTTTGTATTAGGTTTAATTATTTTTTATACTTTCGAATTGTTAAACATGTTTTAATTAGTTTATTTTCATTTATTTTTTGTATTGTAATCCAGAGTTAATGCAACAATAATACAAGATTTAAGCGATATGTTGTTCTATCATGTTCAACGTTGAAATTCAAGTACGCAACAATAATACCGGGTTACTTTCCTTAACGCAACAATACATCACTTTCTCAAAATATTGTCTCATTAAATTGACAGTGCTACTATCAGTGTTCAAATGCTTAAATAAAGATGAAGTCGGCTTTTTACATATTGAAGTTGGTTCTTATTATAAATTTGTAATTAATAATGTGTCAGATGGTAATCGTATTAGTTTGTAATTGATAATGTTTCGATAAAGTGGTAATTAATATGTCTTTTCAAGATTCTTCAATTACTCCTACCATGGATTTAATATGATATGCTGACAAGCTGAAATCAAATGCACTGATTCCTTTTTATTATGCCCGTCATGTATTAATCAGGTATCAATTCATTTTGCCCGCTGGTTAAATGCGACATCGGAACTAGCTGTTTCACCTTTAGCAATTGATATGGCCATTGTGGCTCTCATGATAATTTAAGGGTTATGAAGCGATTGCTAGATCTACTTATTAATCGTTATAATAATAAGAATTGGTCAATATTATACAACTTATTATTATCTCGAGTTTGGTTATCACGCATTATATGTTTATTGGATTATATTTCATGTATGAAATTAAACTACATTTGCTAAATTGAGAGTTGATTTTAATCTCAACGAATATTCTCACTGGGATTTTTACATCGATAATGTAAAATAGAATGGATGAACCCGAATTAATTAATTAGTCAATTGAATTAATTCGATATTAGTCGAAGTTCGTTAGTAACTTGTTAGTTACTATTAACAACTTTGTTAAGTATTTGATTTTACTTAACGTTTAGTTAAATTCTAACAGTCGGCTCATTAACTATTCGTCAGCTTTTGTGTTTGGACATATAATCAAACCTACAGGCTTGAACATGTTTTCATTTAAACGGAAGAAAACAAAAGCCTCATCTATACGCTCTAAAAATACTGCGGAAGAATTGAAAATTCTCTTGATTTTCATCCAAATCAACCCATGTTCTGGGGCCAGAACACAAACGAGGGATTCAACCTCTCTCTGCGCGTAACTAACTAGAGGCACCAGCATCAAGTGCTCAACGATGGAATTCAAAGGAGGCTTCGTGAAAGAATTTGTTGATAGACTTTCACTGGCATCACTGTAAGTGCTCTGTTATTCATAATTGTTAATTGGTGTGTTTTAGATTAATTTATATCATTGGTGGGATCCGGGGATGTACGAATTTGGTGTTTATCAAATAAAATTCATACTAGATTCTATCAAATTGGTACTCATTGTTGATGCCGAGACTACTGGGGAATGTAGAGGTTATTGGGAGTTGAATGATATCAATATAACAGCTGAAAGTGTCAGCGGGTAAACCGCCGGGCCGATCACTACCGGAGTTTACGGTAAAGTGTGTCCGGTCAAAAAATTCCATTGTCCATACGAAATGGAGATTATAGTCTACCAGACGGTACAAGAAAAATGGAAGTGTGAAATGGCGCGCAACCATGTACGTCATTTACGAGGAAGTATAAAAGCACTTCAAATGCAAAACACTTACGTAATCAAGCGCTGAGAGGAAGTCGAATCCTAGTTCGAGGTGAGAAAATTCCTCTGCCAAATCTAAGCTTAATCTTGCGATGCAAGTTACAAGGTTCTTCTAACTTGGCTACGTGGCAATACAATCATGCTAAAGTTAGAGAACTAGCTTCTGCTCATATGGTTTTAGGTCATTTATTTCCTTTTAAGATGGGCGAAATTATCTTTTAATAAAGCTTAAAGAAATATATCCTTGGAATCAAAGGATAACTGTACACACTTTGAAGAGTGATCAGGAGACTTTTTATGACGACGCAGAAAGTTAAAATGAAAATCTATGTCTTTGGGTTATTAGGATGGCGTTTGACCACCACTGGTGGTCTGGGGACAAAGGATCGATATATGATCATATCGTCATTTTATCGATTCCAAAATGCAACTCAACAAAGAGTCTTGTCATTTACTAATGTTCTCCACCTCATTCTCGAGAGGTTATCATGAGAATTGCTTTCAGGTTATGGATGATTGGCACATCGTGGAAAAAGTTGTATCCATTTCTCGTTGGATAATGCTTCTCGCCAATGATAATTGCATTGCTAAAGTTAAAGGCCCATTTTAGCAATGAGAAATCTACCCTCGGTGGTAAGTTTTACGGGAGGCGTTACATATATTGAACTTGTTGTTCAAGATGGTCTTGGAAATAATCAAGCCTATAGTTGGATCGATTAGAAACGCGCTACGATATCTCGGTTGAATTTAATTTCAAAAAGTAAAAGCATTTAAGAAAAATAGTCAATTTAGCCACAACTCAGGTGTCCAAGTTTTGGATACTAAAACTGGGATGGAACTCGACATGGTTGGATGCTTGTTCACGCCCACTTTTATATAAAGATGTCTCGCTCTAGATATGCGTAGGAAAATGTGCAAAAAGCTTTTGCCCATTATTTGCCTCAATGCATTTTGACGGGAGACGGTTTATGATGATTCCGCCGGGCTTCGGAGGTTTTGTTGATGTTACAAAGAATTATACGGCACTTCTTATCTCAATCGTGGAATTTGTTTCTAGCCGAACTCTATAAAGTAAAGTGTTACTTGATGGCCATTGCAATGGTGGGATCGACTAAGCCCCACTTACAAATTCTTGTAAGTGAAAATTCAAGACTGGGCATGAGTAAGTATCAAGCACAGTGAATACATCGATCTCCCATTGAGCAGCTTCGATCCAAGGTATTATTTGTAGAAATTATTTTTGACTTGTTGCCTTTATTTTACTTTTGCTTGTTTTACTAAGTTGTATAATTCCATTTTTTGTTGCCTACTACCTTAGGGTATAAGATGATTTTTATTTGGGTTTATCAATTCTTGTATTCACGCTGGGATGTAAACAAAACTTATCAAGACGAAGCTTATATTTAACTTATTCTCCTATTTAAGCCTCTATGAACAAGCTTTCAAAATGATGATGCTCAATGCGCCAATCTAGTCAAGCAGCGGCCCAAGTCTTAATGTCTGGTCAAGAGGAGTTTTGAGTTGCACTTCTTTTTGAAAAAAATTGGAGGGCTTAATTAGTTAGAACAAGTTTGAACTTCAGCAATATCTCTCAATTTAATGCATCCATTGAAAGTTCCCTGTGTATTAAATTTTAAGAATTGTGTTTAAATATCCCCTGCTCTTTAGTAAATGGCAAAAGATATTCTATCCATTCCACATCACCGTTGTTTTAACTCCTCATGGTGTAAAAAGTGGTTATTGATCCAAAAGATCCTCCATGAAAACTAAGACGTTTATGATCACAGATGATTACTAAAAAAGGATCGAACAAGTATCATGAAGATTACTATTTCTTCTTATTTATGTTCGCCTGCTAATTTTCAATTGACATTCATTTACTGCCAAATTTACATCATGCTGCAATTTGATTTGAAGTATCGGCCTAGTAGAGCAACAACATCAACCATCAATTTAACGATGTATTTTACTAATGCATTTTATTTTATATTATTCCATGTTTGCTCATCATTTTCTAATTGGAGTATATTTTATTGTAGCCCAAAGAACAAGAAGACGAGGCTATAAAGAGCAGCCTTCAACCGGCTTGAAATTCGGAAGCAGTCTTCACAACCCGAACACTATAGTTTTATGCTTTACAACACTGATTGTTTTTAATACTGAATTTGGACATTTCGAATTTTGGACTCGATATTATCAGCTGAGATGCTTCGCCGTTTGGACTTTGAACATTTTGACATACTGTTATTTCTGGGCTTGTTTTTTTAATATCGAATTTGGAAATTTTGGACTATGGAGTTATGGAATGGACTTAACGGTGAATTTTCCGATTTATTGTAATTTTCTGCAAGCTTCGGTTTCAGTACCAAATTAAGCTTTAACTCTTATATTTTCATTTATCCTCAGTTTTACATTTTGATACTATCTAACCGGAGGAGTTTGAGACGATACTATCTGGATCTTATTGATTTACCTTACTGCCTGGGACGACCAAACCACTGGTGCTTGGACTTGATCCTGCCCTGGCCCGAATCTCACTGAGATATTAAGATTTAACTAACTGTTTCATCTTGGAACCTGACCTGTATCATGGGCCAGGCATACACCCATGTGATGATGAAATTGAAACAATTGACATGTCCCCTAAACCAGATGATTTTCTGACCACAATTTATCCCCTGCACGCTAAAGTATTCCTTCCAAGAATTATTGACAGTGAATTCCTTTTTATGAAACCATACTCTCCACATCCTGTAATTACTGAGATTAGAGTCCCTCCTTGGAATTTCTTGATTTCAGTTAAAAGCTTTATTCTGTGGGCCATTTTCGCTTCTCCAAAAACTATGCAACAGATTATCCTCCTCTAACACACATGCTCACTTAATCTGTCATAGGATGTCAAATAGCATATAGGAATTGGCTTAAGTTTCATTTCCTATTCTGGTCTGTATATTCTCCTTTATGAGCTCCAGCTAGCTGCAGTAGTTTCCTCCAACTCGACGAATCAGTCCTCTTAGGCTTTACACTCCATATACTATACTCCCTCCTTTTCAAAATCGATGATTATTTAAACGAAAAGCCATGACATGATTATAAAAACCATATCGACATAAAAGTTCTATATCAAAACGTAAAAACCATTAAAAATGATAAAAAGATATATAAATCTAGAACAATTAACTGTCATAAAATAAATTTTTCCACAATCATCTATTTCAAATTATGGTTATGTGTTAGATTATTCTCTATATAATAACATAAATCTTAATTCATTTTGGTCCATAATATAAAAAATACTAATTCTAATATTAAGGAATAAAATTAGTGGGTATAACTTCTACCCCTCTCTTCTCTCAATAAGGATAACAAGTTGATCATTAATAGTATTAGACCTTTGAGTTCATTAGTACTACTATATAAAGCGGACAGACACACCTGAAACATCATCCAAAAATACAAAATAAAAGTTTACAGTTATGGGCAGGCTATAAAAAGAAAACTCTTGTTCATCTTCATCAAACTTCACTATATCAACCAATCGCCGTGATGCCTCAGATTGCTATTTTACAAAAGCTTTCATATAATTAGAGTGTAAAGATCCTAAAATATTAGTATTATGCTAATAATTGGTATCATGAGCATAGTTGAACACTCTTAATTATATGTAAAGTTACAAGGAATAATATAACATGCTGTCATGGCCATAATCATTCAATTCTAGTATATATGGAATTTGAAATTAATTTGTAATTGATGAGAATGTTAATAAAGTTCATTTGTTAAATGCATGCCCTTGGATCAAGTAAATTGATCTTTCATACCATTAGATAATACTAGGATGTAATGATTACTAGTAATCTGCTATATGTAATATACGAATGATGGTTAATAATCTACTACTGTGAAATAATCTTTATATGAATGGAGCTGGTTGAGTATGTAAAGCCCCTATTAATTTTGGCCTGAATGTATCACATCTATTAAAGTATTGATATTTAATCGCAATGTTTTCCTTAAATATTCAAAGGCTTCCGCTTAATTTGTATTTATCATGAAAAATTGATAGATGTATTAAAATTGACATTATAAATTTATTTAACATAAATAAATTGTTAAATATCTAATTGCTTCCGCATTATGCTTTAAAATAATAAATTTTAAATCTTGTATATTTTAAGTATTATAATATGACTGACATATATGAGATATATATATGTTCGAAAAGTTTTGCTATGCAATATTATTTTGATTATGGACATGTTTAATGTTTTGCACGATTTATTTATAATGAATATCATTGATTTGATATATGATGGAAAAGAAAAACATATTAAATTTAGTTTTATGGCATATATATAATTTGAGATAAAAAGTTAATATCTATTTATTTAAGGAACTTGTTAGTCACCAAAGTGGCCAAGTAAAATGTCTAAATAGATATTTGTTATCTCATACTCCCTCCGTTTTTTTTATTTGACGTTTTCACATATCGAGGTGTAACTTTGACTATCGATTATTCTTAAACTATATGTTTAAAAATTATAAGAAAATAATATTATGAAATTATTTTCAAAGACGAATCTAAAGATATAAATTTTATATTTATTAAAATAACGAGTAATTAGTAATGAATGGTCGAAATTTCACCTCAATATATGAAAACGTCAAAAAAAGGAGGTACTATTACATAATTATGCAAAATTTGAGAAATTATATTTATATAATTTAAAGTGTTTGTTAGTCGCCAGAGTGGCCTAGCTAAATGAGTAAATAATATTTTATCTCAACTAATAGTTACACCAACATGAGATGTTACGGTAAATTAAAAATTATCTATTTTGTAATGCTTGTTAGTCACGAAAGTGGCCAAAAGATAAAAGATTAAATAGACAATTTGTCTCATGTTATTGCTTAATATTCTGGATAATAATATTTTGAGATATGATTAAAGTTGTCTATTGAAATTGTTTGCTAGTCACTAAAGTGGCCAAACTGGTTGTTAAATAGCCAATATATCTTATTATATTTGGAATGAAAAATGTCTAAAAAATATTCAAGCTTGTTAGTCACCAAAGTGGACTAGCTATTGAATTTAATTAGACATATTATCAATTATACATTCTTAACATTGACATTTGAATTCATTATTATTATGCCTACTTGTAAAATTTTGCATATGATTAAAGTGTTAACATATTTAGTAATATGTTTGGTTAAAGGTTACATGTTTAAGGATTACCCAAAGGTGAACTAATATATGTTAATAAAGCTTGTATTGTTTGAATATATTATAGTAACTCAAAGTCATAATGTACAAGTTTATATCATGTTTGCAACTTCTTCAAATTTGATTTCTTTAGGCAATTCCTTGATCAAATATAATGGTCTAAACGTTGATGAATGGTCCGAACAAATTCATTTTTATCATGGAGTAATGTATTTGGATTTTGCAATAGTGTCAGACCATATTCCTGCTGACATTAGTGATAATCTTTATGAATCTTGGGAAACGTCTAACAGGCTCGGCTTCAATTTGATGCATATGCCGATGGTTGAAAATGTTAAGTAATCCATGCCTGAAACTGATAATGCAAGGGAATTTCTCATGAAGATTAAAGAGTACTCCCAATCGGACATTGCCGATAAGGCCATTATGGAAAGTCTCATGATTGAGTTAACGACCATTAAGTTTGATTGGTCTAAACTCATTCATGATCATGTAACTAGCATGTCTAAGAAAGCAGCAAAGTTAAGGATTATGGGGATGGAACTGAGTGAGACATTTCTGGTTCAATTTATCATCAACTGCCCCTAATTTGGCCGCCTAAGTGAACTATAACACTCTAAAGGAAAAATGGAAATTTTCAAGAAATTAGTCATATTGGTTAAAAGAGGAAGAAAGGTCAAGAAAATAAAAGATCACTAATCCATCTCACCTGCCCATGAAGGAGAGCCACTAGCAAAGAAGACTAAATCAAGGAAAAATAATAAAAGGAATGACAAAACTTCAAAGAATGACAAAAGCCCAATGAAATCCAATGAGGGTCAAGTCAAAAAGGAAATCAAGTGCTAGTTTTGTAAGAATGTTGGACACTTAAAGAAGGATTGTCCCAAAAGAAAGGTACTTACTTTGTTTCTATTTGTTTTGAATCAAACCTTATTAAAGTTCCTAATAATACCCAGTGGTTAGATTCTGGTGCAATTACTCATGTCTCTCATGTTACATAGGAATTCCTTTCAATCTAGCCCATAAAAAGAACTGAAAAGTATTTGTTCATGGGGAACATAATGAAGACACATATAGAAGGAAATAGGACTTGCAGATTGATCTTAGATATTGGTTGTCATCTAGATCTAGAAAAGTGGTTTTATGTTCCAGATTGTGCTAGAAATCTTGTTTTTGTTGGAAAGTTGGATGAGTCTATGTTTAATGTCAAGTTGAAAATGAAATATTTTCTTTGTTTAAGAATAAATATTATTATAGTTGTGGTAGATTAATGAATGGAAAATATCATTTTAATCTTGATAATAAATTTATGGAGTCTTTGTTTAATGTTAAACATGGTGTTGGTAGTAAACGTAGTGCACAACATAATAACTCTATTTTAGAAAATCAAGTGGAAACGGGAGGGGTTCAAGCGGCTATGAGGGGAGAAGGAGATGGATTTTTTTGTTTTTATTTTAAGTTGTTTGGTATGTGGGAAGGAAGAAGGGAAAAAAAGAGAGTTTATGCCGTGAAAACCCGATCGTTTTAGTTTAAGCGATATCTCTCGATTTAACTTATCTCGACTATTAACTTCCAACATCAACATTTATAGTCCACGAAATATAAAGTGGGTCCAATTTACGCACTGAATTAATAACTCCACATTTTAATTCTATTAATTGATGAATCGCTACCGGTTATTACAAGATCAAATCCAATTAATTCTAAAAATTCACCTCACTTTTATAATATCTACTCAATCAAATTCAATTACAATCATATCTACTCAAATAAATTCAATTTATTTTTTTCACTCAAACGATATGATTGCATTAAAAAAGCAAGATGGTAACAAAAGAGTTCAAAAACAACTTCCAGTAAAATCCAAAAAATCCAATTAATTCTCAATTTCAATTTCATCTTATCTACTTAATCAAATCCAATTAATTCTCATATAAATTCAACAATTTCTTCTTATCGAATAATTAGCAACACAATCAATTGCAACTAAAATTCAAAACTAGACAATCTTTATGAGAAATTGGACAATCATTTTGGGACAAAGCTAAAATTTTGTAGCTAAAATTCAAAAATGGAAAATCTTCATGATAAAATGGACAATCTTTTTGGGACGAAGCTAAAATTTTTGTAGCTAATATTCAAATTGGACAATATTTATGAGAAAGTGGACAAATTTTTGGGACGAAGCTAAAATTCTGGTTGCTTCTATAATACCGTCCTGTAATAGGTGGCTGACATTAGGGGGAGAAGGTGGCTCACGGAGTTGCTTCACCGGAGATGAAGAGGAGAAGGAGGTGGAGATGAGGCAAAGGTGTAGATGAGGCGGAAGTTTTGTTGGAGATTAATGATATGTTTGGATCTGGGTGAATCAGGGAGAGGGAAAATATTTAAAATTATCCTAGAGGAAGAGAATCAGGGTGAACGAGGGAGAATAAATTAAATTGTTATTTGCATACAATAATTTTGAGAAGGGAGAATATATTAAAATTATGTTGTATTTATCATTCTCTTCCATTCTTCCCCAATTTGGAGGGTAATGATTTTAGGGGGAATGAGGGGGAATGGGGGTGAATGAGGGGTAAAACACTCTCCTAGGAAAAACTCATTTTTAAGTTCCCAAACAAGGAAAAAATTTAAAGTCTCCTTGATACTCCCTCATCCTCTCCAAAACAAACAAACCATAATGGTACGTTTAGATTGACGTGAATCAAGAGGAGGATAATCTTTTAAAATTAACCTTGGAAAGGGGAATCGAGGTGAATTTCAGTGAATGCATTAAAATCTTGTTTGGATAATATTAACCTTGACCAGGTGAATACATTATACTCCGTTTTGAGGGTGAATGATTTTAAGTTGAATGTAGCCTATTCTAGGTGAATCTAGGTAAATCCATTTCAGGGTAAAATAATTTTTTAGAACCACAAACGAGATAAATGAGGATATTATCCTCGATTTACCTAGATTTACCTTAAAATAGGGGTGCGATCGGACCGGATTTACCGGATTTTTGGGGGCAAAAAATCCGCAACCGGATTTCGGATTTTTTGTAAAAGTGTAAAAAATCCGAAATCCGTTCGGACCGGATTTTACCGGATTTTGGCCCGCTTTATTGGGCCGATTTTTTTATCAGATTTGGGCCAGATTTTTTATTTATATTTTGGGCTTCCTGGTTTGATTTTTTGGGTTTATACAATATTTACAATAAAAATAGTAATAAACTCCAAAGTCCAAAATAATAACATAATAAAGTTCAAAACTCCAAATATCTAAAAACATGAATAATAATAAGTTCAAATGTCCAAATACTAATAATAAGTTCAAATGTCCAAATACAAGAATAATAATAAGTTCAATTGTCCAAATACCAGAATATTAATAAATTTCAAATGTCCAAAATACAAGAAAATATCGAAATAAATCGATACATTCAAAAGACAATTCTCAAGAAGCATCTAAAATAAAATTCACCTATACAAAAATTAAATAAATATATTAGTGTTAAATATAAAAATATAAAAGAATTGAGCAATTGGCAAATGGAGGAAGTTATGGTCTGATGGGCAATTGGCAAATGGAGGAAGTTATCACTTATGGTCTGATAATGCATAAGTGATAATGAATTGGGCAATTGGCAAATGGAGGAAGTTATGGTCTGATGGGCAATTGGCAATTGGGCCACGTCGGGCTCGGGTTATCATTAAAAAAAAAAATTAATTATCGAACCGACCGACCGGGTTATAATCCGAAACTGCTCGTAATCGATAACCTGATCCGTCCTGCTCGGGTCAAAAAAATTCATTTCAAATAACCGGTGCGGTCCGGTCGATTTTTTTATCCGAAAATCCTGCCGGACCGGACCGGATCTCACCGATCGAATAAAAATCTCGAAAGTCCAACTGCCCCTACCTCAAAACAAATGCATAAGGACGAGATTGGAGTTGTGACGTGTGGATTGATGTGCAAATAGTTTTTGGATAATTTGCAAAAAGGCCCGTTAATGAATGTTCATGAAGAATGTCTTAATGGACCGAAACCGGACTCTTTATTATAATTCACACAAATTCAAATCTGGATTAATGATTTTTATAATTCATTTGTCGATTATGATATTTTATCGATTTGTTATTTTTCATCAATTTTTAGATTATAATGTAATATTATTACCACTTTTTTTCAAGTATAAAAATCATTGAAACCAAATAAAATAACCAATCATAAATTCGTGTAGGTCCAAGCCTCTGCAATATCATTAAGGTTTCTAATCAATCATAGAGGGGCAGGGCAGGACGACTTTTGTTCTCATCCAGTGAGGGTGCGACAAGTGACAACAATTAATGTGGTATTACATTCCATCCAATGAAAGGCAGTCGACATATACATTTGATTAACGAACTTGCTACATGTTGAAAAATCAAACAATTTCTTGTCAATGTCGACGTTGAATAGTTTCTCATCTTTTTATTTGATAAAATATGTTATTCTATATTCATTTTATAACCGCTATCCAATTTATTTTATAATGATCAAAATTAATCAACATTGAAATTTATTAATTAAAAGTTGAAACATAACTTTCATTTAAATTAAGATGATTTATGTTAATTATAGAATACATAAAAATTTATCTTTTGATATTTTTTTTTATCAAATTTTATAATATTTATTTAATTATATTTGAGACCAAAATTTATAAAGTCAATCACCAAAATTTAATATCAATACATGTATTTTTGAAATGGTTGAAGAAAATGTTCCGATTGTATTTAGAAATTACTTCACAAATTAAAAACATACTATCACTTATGATTATCTTAATGGCTTTTTGGCCAACATACCCCCGAACTATCGCTGGGTATTCTACGCCATTCCTAAACTTATTCATCTTGTCTAAGTAGGCCCTTGTACTATTTTGTCTGACACACCCCTAAACTATCGTTTTATTCCGAGGAATTCCATAGACCCAATTTTCCACTTTTAAATAGTTAAAATGACTATTTTACCCTAACACTACACAAAAGAATATTGGGCACATTTTAAAATATTTACATAATTAAAATAAGACCCTAATCCTTTCTTCTTTAACACATCTCACTCCTTTCTTCTTTAACATTGCCTCTACCTTCCACTTCTACCCCCGCACCCCCTCCTCCTAAATCCACCAACCCCCAACACACCATAGTCGCTTCCCCTTACACCCCACCACCACCCCCTTAAACCCTCGTCCCAAAAAAGAAGCCCGTGATTTACCTCATGTCAAAAATCAACTAAAATCAAAATCAACCTCATGTCCGAAAATTCAAGAAATAGAGAGCACTCCACCTCGATGATCAATGGATGGCAAATGTTAGCCTAGATATAACCTGTGGGGGTGAGTCAAGGTTTTATGTTACGTTATTAAATTTATCGAGTTTTTAATTTAATAATGCGAAATTAACAAATGATGGGAATAAAGATTAATGTGATAAACCTACTACCCAAGCTCGAGAATGATTAGTCAACAATTTAACAATCAAAAAATGATTAACAATACACAAGAATATTTGAAAGTAAAGAGTAAAGAGAGAAAGCATAATACACACGATTTTAATCCAGCTTTGCCTCTATCGCCGACCGTCGGCTTTCCAACCTCGGGATTTTGGCAAAGATAACTAGCTCTTGAAGAAATGTTTGAATACACACAAGCAACTTCTCTCAAGACTATTATCAAACACCTAGCCTCCAACTAAGTGACCCAAGCTACCCGCTAAGGATTTCAACTCCTAATCAACCTAGATTAGGAACCCAAGAACACCTTCTTAGGATTTCACTTTACTACTCAACCTAGAATAGCAACCCTATGCTTCACCACACAAGGATTTCACTCAAACACAATATAGGGATTGAGAAATACAATTTTCGCACAACTAGGAAACTCTCTACAAAAGATAATGAAGATTTAAATGTAAGAGTTGACTTTTGCCTTTTTGATTTGGAAGGAATTGATTGCTCAGAATTAGGTCAAAAAGAATTATCAAAAAGTTGCTATTGTTTTAAAAAGGAAGAGGCTTTATATAGTGCACAAAATTTTAAGCTGAAAATCGGCTCAAGATCGTGACCTATCGAGACCGGGGGTCTCTCGATGGTTCTCGATGGCTAAGTGCAAATGGCCATGCTCGCCTCAGATGTAATCTCTATCGGCAGGTCGTGGTCCTGGACTATCGGGACCGTGAACCCTCGATGGGGTCTCGATGGTTCGAATTCTTCTTCCAAAATAAAGATCGCTTCAAGCCAATTCTCCAAACGAATGACACACACTACTTGTACGAGACTTAACTATGAATAAATCTATACTAGATTAAACTGGTGACCATCGATTTTAAAACACAATAAGATTAAATCGCAAAAGTCATTACTCACATATTTAAAACGACAATATACTAGAGTGTAGAGTTTCCTTACAAACGCCTATAAACAATAAAGAACACGAGCTCCTTGAAAGGCTTGGCGTTTGTTAGACTCATCCATGAGCCTCCGAACATCCCGATCAACATTTTAAGCGCTTGAACTTATTAAAGAATAAACCTGAATACATGTTCACTTGAAAACGGGATTAGTTCGATTAAACAATTTGTTATCTTCAAAAATAGGTTTGAATCGAATACCATTATTCAACAAAGAACGGTATACCTGCTAAGAAGTCCAAAAAACACCCACGGCAATGGGCGGAATTTTCTCCGGCGGTGGAGGAATACTCGGACGGAGGAGGGAAGAAGATAGTTGAGGCTCAAGCTTTGAAGGAGGAGAATTTGGGTTTGTATAATAATAATAATAATAATAATAATAATAATAATAATAATAATAATAATAATAATAATAATAATAATAATGGTTTCATGACGATAGATGATGACGGGGGTGGTAGAGGGGTGGAGAATGGGGGAATGATGATTTAGTTTGCATAATAATAATAATAATGGTTGTAGCAAGTACTGGTGTAACAAGGCAAGGACGCGGAGGCAGCTGACGGGGAAAGGGGTGCGAAGCGACAGCCAAGGGGTGGGCAGGGTACGGGTAAAGGGGCAACGGTGGTGCGTGCGGTAGTCGAGGGCGGAACGGGCGAAGGCAGGTGGGGTGGTGTTTGGGGGTAAGGGTAGGGATACGGTGTAACAAGAAAGTGGGCGGGTATGTTAAAGAAAAAAAGTGTGGGGATTTTATTTTAATTATGTAAAATATTTAAAATGTGGCCTTATACTTTAGTCCCTATACTAGTATAGTGTTAGAGACAAAATAGTCATTTTAATATAGGGGTAATATAGTCATTTTAATGTTTTATCTCTTGTGGTATAATGTAGGGATAAAATAGTCATTTCACTGTGTATTTTAGGGTTAATATAGTCATTTTACATGTATTTTAATGGAAAATTAGGTCTAGGGGTGTACCCACAAGAAAAAATAGTATAAGACATGTCCGCATAAGAGAAAATAAGTGATAAAGACATGCTCGCATAGCATTTATAAATTTAGAGACCACATAAAAAATTACGCGATTGATCCGACTATCTTAATATTGTATCAAACTTACATTCATTTACAACTAGATTAATTGTCTATCACCCCTGAACTTACGATTGTACGAAGCAACATTGAGTTTCAATTTGATCGTTAATGTTGATGGACATCCATTTTAAAGTTAGCTTTGAAGTAATGTTTAGGCTAATTCGCTTTTTGGTCATTATATTATACGTATCTTTTTGGGCTTGATCCTTATATCATGCTCTTTCGACATGGGTCTAAACGTTTTATCTTTTCTCGATGGTCCATATGGTCCCTTTATATCGAAGTTTTGCAATAAAATGACTATTTTGCCCCAAAACTAAACTAAAGTATAAGGGAGATATTTTACATAATTGAAATATAACCCCACGCATTTCTTCTTTAATACACCCCACCCTATCAATTTCCATCCCCCTAAACTTTAGTCCCTAAACTTGACGACACCCAAAACAAGAAACATAACAATAAAATAAGAAGAACCAAACACCAAACAATGAGTTAATAATTGATTACAAAGGGCTACTAATTGAAAATTACACAAAAAAAAAACCCATTTTTTTGCTGAATTCAAAATTGCAGTAAAAAGAGCCAAATTTTTGCTCCTTCCATATCCAACTTCGATTAGTTACTGTAACTATTGTATCTTTATGGTGGGCAATAATATTCCACTAGGTAGTTAAAGCTCGATTTATTTATTGAATCAAGGCCAAGTAGCCTTATCGATGATTTTGATATGTGTTACTTGTCTTATAGAATGAGACAATCTTCGCACTAGAATATTTAATGTCTTTTGTGAAAAGTATCGAGGGTGACGTAACCTTTGGAGCAAATTGAGGTCCAAAACAATGCTCTTAACTATCAAAATTTTCGAATGATTTTCTTGCAGATTAATTTTATTTCGATAATGGTGTGGACTTTGTAGGTTGCGCCTCACGTACGCCTGCATGCTAATCGGAATTACCTCATTTATCTCCTTCATTAAGGGTAACTAAAGATTTAATTTCTCGCCCACTTTCCACCGCGCTAAGTTACAACTCGCCCGACCATTTAGAATCTAGTCATTTCCGAAGTAACACCCCTACCTCGTAAGTAAGGGTGTTCGTAAAATTTATTGCTAAAAAGATGCAATAAAAGCTTGTTTTTATTGTTTACAGTGACTATCAACATATGAACAAGGCCTAGTCCATATCCAATCACACCAGATCAAAGCAACTTGTACTAATTGTACCTCAGTTCCAGGTGGATTTGAGCAAAAAGTTGGCTCTTTTACTGCAATTTTGAATTCAGCAAAAAAATTGATTTTTTTTTTTTTTTTGCAATTTTCAATTAGTAATCAAGTAACAGAATCAATTGTGCCGATTGTTTGGTGTTTGTTCTTCTATTGTGTGGTTATGTTCCTTGTTTAGGTAGGGGGTCAGAGGGGTGGGGCAGGGTGGTGTGGGTTGTGTCAAGAAGAAGCGTGTGTGTGGTCTGTTAAAGTTTAAGAACTAAAGTTTAGGGGGGAGTGGGAAGGGGTAGGGGTGGGTGTTAAAGAAGAAAAGTGTAGGATTATATTTCACTATGTAAAATGTCTCCTTGATACTTCTTTAGTTTAGCGTTAGGGGCTGTAAAATAGTCGCTTTTGTGCAAACCCATAGTATAGGACCCATTAAGTTGTTAAAATGTGATGTAGATCATCCGAGAAAAGATAAAAAGTTTAAGGACCATGCCTGAAAAGAACGGATAATATAGGTACCAAAAAGCGAATTAGCCTAAAATTTATAATTAAAAAACATACGGACCTCTTTTAAAGTAATTTAAATAATTGAAAAATACTCCTCACCCTCATCCCCCACCTCACCTAGACAGAATCATAGTTGACCAAGAAAAGCAAAGCACAAGCTTAGCAGATCCTCTCAGAAGATTACCAGTGAGGTTCAACCCATAGCTAGTTCTTAAGGAACGACAAGTCAAATTATTGATCATGTCCAGATATTAGTTACAACTTGTCTACACTTCCGAACAAAATTCCTCATCTCTTCTGCTTATGTTCAATGCTCTTAATTATGGAACTATGTGGATGAGGTTATTATTGTTGGTTGGTGTATTGAGGAAGATGAAGGAGTAGGACTAAATCCACACTGAAATAGTGTTAAGAATTTATCGAATGACTATTTTACCCTAACAGTAAATAATACCGCCTTTTTTCTTATTGTTCCAGTGTGACTTTAGCTGCCGTGAAGATGAAGGGGTGGGAATGGGGGTAGGAGTGGGGGTGCATGGCTGCTATAATCACACTCCAAACAGTAAAAATATAAGTGTAAAATTACTATTCTAGCCTCCGTATTTGCAAGTGTAGTGTTGAGGAAGTTTCATTTAGGGGCAAAATAGTCATTTTACAATTTGTTTGTTACGATTTTGAGTGTACTTTTAGTCCTTCTCGTAGGGGTGGTTGAGTGTACTTTCTCCATCAAATTTTCTATGCGACTTTTGATTTTTCGTCCACTGCATCACTCATAAATTGATCAAATTTTGATATTTTTATTTTGGGAAAAAAATGATAGGATCTAAAAATTACTTTATTTTATCTTTTATTATCTACATCCCAAATTCTATTTTTTTTTAATAATTTCAAAATTGTTTTCCGTTTAGTTTAAAAAATATAGGAAAAAATTAGTTTGTAAGACAAAATTTAAATTTAATAATACCTTTGTGAAATTGAAACCTCCCTTTAAAAAAAGTAATAGAAAAAAAATGGGACGGAGGGAGTATATTTTAATATTTTTATTATTAGAAGATATCTAAATGTTTAATTATTTGAATATATATTTTAAATCTTTTGGCTTATTGAAATTTGTTAACCTTAATATCAGAAATGGACGGAGGGAGCAAATTGTCAAATTAAGAAGTATAGGGGATAAATTATCGCATAGCCAATAGTTGGAGGGCAGGTATACAATTAAGCCTTACAATTACAACCACAAGCACAACTATCAAACTCCCAAACCTCATAACAACCAATTCACATTCCACCAAATGTGTCCCAAAATGAATGTCCAATTCCTCTCAATTCTCCTCATCTCAACCATATTCACCATTCCAATTTTTGCATCCCCAACCCCAAACACCTACCCCTCACGTTTCCTCAAACACAAAACAACCCAAAATGAAAACAACTCCTCAACTTCAGCCCCACAATACTATTTTGAAGTAACCCAACCCCTCCCAACCTCACCCCTCACACCCTCATGCACCCTCCCTCTTTTGAACCACAACTTCAGCAACACATATGGGCAACCCCCTATTACCATACCCTACTCCCCCCCTAAAAACTGTGCATGGACACATGCAACCCTACAATTCACGTCTGCATGCAAAGGCAACCAATATGATCGCATCTCCGCCGTCTGGCTTGGCGGCGTTGAGCTCCTCCGCACCTCCACCGCCGAACCAACCGACGATGGCATATTCTGGAAAGTGGAGAAAGATGTTACGAAATATTATTCTCTTCTTGTTCAAGAAAATATCACTCTTGCTGTTATGCTTGAGAACATTGTTGATGATGTATTTACTGGTGTATATCAAGTCAACGTTAGCTTCATTTACTACTCTGTTCATCAAAGGCGGAGCTCTTCAAGAAAGGTCAAGGTAGGACTTTGTTCGCTCGGAATTTTTAAAATTCTATACTAAAACAATTGGTCCAGCTCGTATGATTCCACATATTTAATGTGGTCAATTAGTATGATTTGACATATTCAATGTGACAGCTCCTATGATTTTGACATTTTCAATTTTCAATGTTTGACGGATCGTCTTTGGATAATTTTACCTTTAAACTTTAGAAAAATGTCGTATTTATGCTATATTTTTTATTAAAATTTTGTAACTCTATATTATTTGGTCCACCCTGATATATATTGTTAATCCTTAGTTAGACCAATGTAAATTATTGTGTATTTGACCAACCCTATTATTAATTTGTCGGTGATGATAACGACTTTGTTCTGCCAATGCAGAAAACTGGCAGAAAGTTTCTGGAAAATGGGAAGGGATTTAGTGATGATAATGGTGTAGTTCTTGAAAATGGATTGAGTGACTCATCATCGTCTTCGTCGGATTTGTATGTTCAGCCGGCTGATTTGATCATTCCTGTATCGGGACGTGAGGAAGAGGGGTTTTGGTTTCGAATCGAAGGCGAATTGGATAAGAAGTTGAAGAGGATTTCGATTCCGAGGAATACTTACAAAGCTGTTCTTGAATTGTATGTGTCGTTCCATGGGAATGACGAGTTTTGGTACAAGAATCCCCCTAACTCTTACATTATTTCGAACAATTTGATTACTCAGCGTGGAAATGGGGCTTATCGCGAAGTATTTGTGACTGTTGATGGTAAATTAGTAGGATCTGTTGTGCCATTTCCAGTGATTTTCACTGGTGGAATCAATCCTCTGTTTTGGGAGCCAGTTGTTGGTATTGGGGCATTTAATTTGCCTACTTATGATATCGATCTGACACCATTTTTGAGCTTCTTGCTTGATGGTGAGATGCATTCAATAGGACTTGGTGTTGCAGATGGGATTTCGTTTTGGCTTGTGGATGCTAACTTGCATATTTGGTTAGATCCTTTCTCGGAGGAGGTCCAGGCTGGCTACTTCGAAAATGAAGTGCCATCTTTCGAGATTGAGCGCTCTGCAGAGTTTGATGGATTAAATGGAGAATTTGAGGTTGAAATCGAGAGGACGATGGAGTTTTCCGGGTGGGTGAATTCAAGTTTTGGCAACTTCACAACCTATGTTAAGCATGAATTGGAGTTTGAGAGCAACATTGAAATAAAAAAGGATGGAAACAAGGAGACGATTGAGCAGGAAGTCACTGATAAGATTGAAGTGAAACTTAAATCTAGTTCAGGAAGCACCATTTCTGAATATAAGGTGGAGAAAGAGTATGCATTGGAGATTGAAACAACAACGACAAAAGGAGCGAATGGAACCTATACAATGACAACAAGTTTAGACAATTCATACGAGGAGGAGACGAATTCTAACGAGTTGAAAAATCGCCAGAAAGCAAGTGGCTGGATGCTTGTTGAGGGTAATGAGGTTCTTGATGGTCAAAGTAATATGAATCAGGAGTATTCGTATAAGGGTAATTCTATTTGCTATTCTAGGGAGGTGTCAACTGCTAATGGAACACTCCTGACTGATAATAGTAACCTTCTATGTCTATCTTCATACTGATTTTCACTCTTGATGTTTTATTTTGTGTGAGTGTGCGTATTTGGTGTACCGGAGAGTAGTTGTTTCTTTCCAACCAAAATATTGTAAAGAATTTTTGAATAAGGGGCAGTGTTTGTTCTATTGTACTGTTAAATCTGTCTGGTTAGATTTGCTTCTCAACTATTAAAAAAAAATAAAAATCAAGTTTTAATTTGATGTTGTACTATTCTATCAACACTTCAATATCAATTCGACAAATTGGAGTTCGAAAATTCGATCCGCTTGGACTCGAAATCCAATTAAATTGTGCTTTCAACCTGTGTTTATTTTCAGCAATATTGTTATATTAGAGTCTCGTTTACCAGTTGCATGAAGTTTTGGTCACTTGTGATTTTGCATGATTAGATCATTAAACTGTGTGCATAATCTTTGATATTCTATCACCAGAAGATAGCACTTTATTTCCTATCTATTTCCCTGAAAGATACTATACACCAGATTTTGATGATTGCCAATTCAATAATGCAAAATGAATAAAATATCAAGAAATGTGGTCCTGCTTCTTCACCTACTTTGTCAAAAGCAGAGGCCATTTTCTTTGCACAAACTGAGGTGGTCGGAGATGATATATAACAAGCAAGAAAACAAAAAATCATATCAAGTAATCATATCTTCATTTGTCCATCTGGACGCCAAAAGCTTTTCTTGCCAACAAGGAATTGTCCTTGATGTAATGTCATCGTCCATTTAAGTGATTGAAGCACTTCACTAAGCATGTTAATCATTTGGAATGTATCTTGAAGCACAAGTATCCCTCCGGGTCTCAGTACGCGATCCATCTCCACTGCGATATCAATTATGTCGCATCTGAGAAGGAAAAAAGAACCCAAGATGGGATCGTAAAAGCATTTTGGTGAGAAACCTGGATTTGCCAGTTGTAAGAAGGCCAAGAACCAAGTTTGACATAAAATTTTAAGCGCTTAAACATAAATGATACTCTGTGGCAATAGCTTGGTTCGAATTATTAAATGTCAGAATGATGTTACCTTTTAGTCAAGTTCCCAAAGAGGAAACTAGAATGCAGAAGATCATATGACCTCGGATAAGTGTTTAAGGATTCACACCAGTCATGGTATACACCAATTAGCCCTCTATCAAAGATAATGGATAAAGTATCAGGGCCATCAATGGGAACGATATTCATTACCCATAGCGGTAAATCATTGAGTGCTGCTGCAAACCTACAAATAAATTCAAGAAAGTGAATTCATGTTTTAGGTCTATAGATCCATAATTTAGTAGATATAGGGGTATATCATTCTACCCGCCATATCCAGCATTCATGTCCATAATATTCCGCATATTTGTCCAATTTATAGCTAGGGATCCGAGATAAACGTCTGAGACCAACGCAGACCAGTGTTTGGTGTCCTCATTAAAGAGCATTCCAGCTTCTGGTGATGAGGACATACTAGGAGGCTGACTCTTTAGCCTATCGGGCCAGGAAGCAGGCCATTTGTATGAAGGGAGTGGAGGAAGACAGCGTTCCAACGGAGCGTACCTAAAAACATAAAATTTCAGGGTCATCGTATCAGTGATTGCATGGATGATTGTAACCATGATTAGAAAACAAGATGCCTTTATGTCTTTAAGCATACCATGAGCTGTTTGATCTGGTATTTTCACAGAAAGGGGGGTCCTTCTCTTGGCGATTCTCATAGCAAGAAGAGGATTCAGGCTTTTGATAAATAACAAGTCCAATACCAGATTCATTGAAGAATTCCTTTTTTACTACCTTCCAACACATTGATTCCGTTATCTCAACCATGGCTACAAGAAAACAGAAACTTAAGAGTTATGTAGATACAATTATGTATTTCACTTGCATTGAATTTATTACCAATGACCTTATCGTCTAGTGGTATCTGGTCAAGAGTTCTCTAGTTCAAGTCCCATTAGGAAAAATATTTCTTGTAATGCAGATTTCAACTACACTTATTGGATTTTAACTTAACATTGTCAATGTGGAAACAAATTACTTTGAGTTTTGAAGAGTGGACAAGAATAAAAAGTAGGTAAAATCAAACTAACACGCATAGTCAAGTCATTTTTAGAACCTTTCCAGACTTTTTGATCTCTTTCATCATCTCGATAAACAGGTGTGGCTGACCATACGAAGTATCCCCCAGGCCTGAGAATCCTATTGAGTTCCATTACCGGCTTCCCACCTGTAGAATTCATAAAATGACCACATGGCCGATCCAGTATAAGCTCATTTTTTCGAAACAAAAGGAAGAAAAAATTAAAACTACTTTGTACTTACCATCCGCATCCCAGTGAACTCTGCATCTTGCACAGTGAATCAAATCATACGCATTATCTGGAAATGTCAATTTTTGGGTTCCAATGACTGAAAGGGTAGCAGGAATTCCCCTTTCCAGTGCAAACTGGATTTGTGCTTCATGTTCATCCTTTGGAGCTAAAGACATTGTGATGACACCTTTGTCCAGTAAATTACCACCAAAGCTAGCAACTCCACATCCAACATCTAAAATAACCCTTGTGCGCTTTCCCCAGTCGATTGAAGGTAAAGTCTCAAGCCATAAAGATCAAGCAATCAGTGTCACGGAAAGGAGAACAAGAGATAACCATTAATATAAAATAAAAATGTAAATTATTCATGTTTGAGATCTGTTACAGTATTATTTATACTAGTACAAAGAAGAACATTTAAAAGGAGAGTTATTCTGAACTTCATTACTTTGTAGCCATTATTTGAAAAGATTTGTTGAACAGATTGGCCATTCAATTTTCACTTCATTTTGTTGGGGCATGAAGATGATATGTTTTCGCTTTCAACATCACCCCTCGTTTGGCTCCCAGCTAGTTAATTGGTTCTTAATTTTGAAACAAAAGGAGTGCTTTCATGAACCAAATTCCATCATACAAGTTCATGAAGTATACAAACTGCTAAAGTAATATGTTTTTGATGAAACATATTTTACCTTATGTACGGAGTCAATATAGTGCTTTACTCCCTCCTTGAATTGTGTTCCACCACCAGGGAAAATAAAGTAATCACCAGATTTGACCACCCAACGCTGATCCTTCTTGTACTCTACCAGCTTCGGATGAGGGACATTGTCATACCATATCTGCATATTTAACAACAAAAACGGTTATTCCTTCTCATTAGGGGAATGGAAATCTCTCAATATGATTCAACATGGTACTCGTGCATCATGTTGGGTCAAACCTAGACCTTAATTCTGGTTATAAACTACTTCACCAATAAGAAACGGAGGAACCAGTGGAACTGATGCACACAGTCATCTCTCCCCCTACATACTTATTCGCCCCGACTAAATTATTATACATCTGTTAGTCGTCAATTAACCGTCAATTTTTGGTGTCACAAAGCCAATGAGGCCGAATCATATTCAGAAAAAACCTTTTAAGCATTACAATTACTGAATCTTGTATGCAATTCATTTTCTCGACTGTTCTAACAATAATCATTAATTTAATCAACTAGCAAGCAAGAACCATGTACACATTTACTATATTTACTCTATATGTTTGTAGAAACAGAACAAACTTATACACCAATAAATTAGTCCAAAAGCATACAATGGACTAAAACCTTACCAACAAAACAGAATGAATCTCACCATATCCCTGCTCTTAGGCCACGGAACCGGAGCTTTATACCCTTGAGGTAAGGGCACCAAACACCTTAAAGCCTTCTCCGGACAATGTCTTTCTCTATGTTCCATATGCCTTCTTGATTTCAATGCTTTGATCACTTTCCAGTTATCCAAACACGGTATATAATCCACTGCTGCAACTCCACCACACATTTCCCAATCCGGAATATCAAGATTTCCAGCATTACCATTACTACTATTATCAATCTTGGTACCTACATTTCCAACATCAACATTGTCATGATTTGTGGTATCGAGATTCTTGGTATTCGTCGTTTCAACGTTGTTTGAGATTGCATTAGTGTCGGTGGTTGTCTCGGTTGGTGGCTGTGGAGGTGGTGGTGGAGGAGGAGGCAGGGGAGGGTGGTATGAGACAATGCCATTTGATGATGACTCTAGTTGTTCTTCTTCTTGGGAGATACTATTAGTATTATTTGATGGAATATTAGACTCAGAGAAATCTGAAATAACAAGGAATGTAGCAAAGATTAGGAGCAAGAAAAAGGAGAAAATAAAGGGGTATTTTCTTTCTTTTAAAAGTGGTGGAACTGATAAAGCCATTAATGTATTAAACTCAATTTCATAAGAATAAATGAATTGATCTGGATTTGTTTGAAATGGAAATAAAAAGAGGAATATAGAGGTTGGTGGTATGCAAATAATTGCAATGGTGGTTGTTGGTCGTTGAATAAGAAGATCAAGAGAAGAAGAAGAAGAGTAAGACGGTAATAGAGAGTATGACTTTTCTCTGTTTTGGTGTGAAAACAATAGTATACAAACAAGTAGTACGGAGTAATAATTTAGTAAAGATTAAAGAAATCAGAAAAGCAAATAATGAACAAGTAATCATACAATATTGGCTTTGGCTTCCAGAGGCCCTAATCTATGTGTTAATTTTCACTATAATTCCTATATTATTTATCTTGTTTTAATGCGCCCGATCTATTTACGCCTCTATAATTATTTATTCATGGCTGACACTTCAAATACGATTTCGATACAAAAACAAATGTTTATGTTACCCTCAACTGAAAACGTGAATGAATGACTATCAGAATTTCTCTTGTTAGTCTTTCATTAAAAGAAAATATGAAATGACGATTATACCCCTACAAAGAATCGGACACGCCTTTTGCCACTACTTATGAAATAGATTAACCGCCAAAGCCATCTAATTACTTTCTTAATCTAATTCAAATGAAAAAACCCTTTCATCTCCAAACCTTTCAAGAACCTTCATTTCACCAACCTGCATAATCGGCGAGAAAGACACAATCTAAAAAAGAGTCAAGGTTAAGAAGCCTGGAACTCTTACTAAGATGAATTTTTTTAGGAAGAAGAAAAGCTTAACTCCTTTGGAGAGAAGGAGTTCGCATTATTTGCCTATAGAGATTATGATAAGTTTGGTACATCACCCTAAATATATTGTACAATTATACTAATTTTAATACTAATCCAAACACAATTTTACAGTGAGGGCAAATCTGTTTCACATTATGCTTGGGGGCGAGGCACGGAGGTTGACCGTATATGTTTTTTATTTTATAAGAAGCCTATGACTTTTTTAGATGATGGGTTAGTTCATCTCAAGACACAAAAAGACGTGGATGAGATAATTGAATGGACTAAAGGGGTTAGGAAAATAGGAATTTTTGTAACCCACTCTAGCCAAAAGCTTGCTAAGAGCTTAAGCTTAGGTCGTTTATGGTGACTTGAGTAGCTGGGGCGGCCTAAAAAGCCACGCTTGAAGGAAATTGATAAATAAAGAGGCAAGGTCAGGTTTTAAAGAAAGTTATAAATTGGTCTGAATGCAAGTGTTTGAACGGTGTTGGGAATGTTCCATTGTTACCATGGTACCCTGTTGAATAGGAGAGGATGGAGAGGTTGGAGGAACACCATACTGAAGTTTAGGGGGGTCAAAGAATGGAGGATGTCGAAGTAGAAGTTCAGGGGGTGGAGGATGTGAAAATTTAGGGGGGTCAATGGATGGCTGAAATGGATGTTCAGGGGGTGGAGGAAGTGGAAGCCAATGTGGAATTTGAGGGGGTCATGGGATGGCAGAAATGGAAGTCAATATGGAGGACATTTTCATGGAAAACAATATTTTTTGAAGGTACAGTTGGGACAGAAGGTTTAATGAGGAAGACGATTTGGTAGAATTACAGGCGCTGGAGGAGCACATGGATAGTGAACCCCTGTGAGGACTTATCTTTGAGATAGAAGATGGAGTGTTTGATGATTTAGGGCCAATTCTGAATGACATTGGGCCACTTCCAGAGTATTCATTTGAGCACTCTAACAGCTGCGGGAATTGAGTGGCTCGGAAGATGATGGTGAAGAGGAGGTTGGCTCTAGTTCGAGGAGACAGAAGAGGGGGGTGGTCTCAAATATAATAGTGAGGTTCATCTCAAAAATCCTATCTTAGTCCCTAATATGGTGTTTGGAACTGCGTAGGATTTTAGGTAGGTAATTAGGGAGTATGCAGTGACCACGAAGAAGCCCCTTAAGTTTGTAAAAAATGAGCCGAAGAGCATTCATGTCAAATGCATCCAGGAGGATTGTGACTTCTATGTGTTTTGTTCACAAATTGGCAAGTCCAAAAACTTATCAATCAAGACTATGATGCGAATCATACCTGTGTGACATCCATGAAGATACCAACAATCTCTGTGAAGTGGTTGACCAAGAAATATTTGAACAAAGTTCAAAGAAATCTAAAAATTTCATTGAAGGCTTTCATTGGTGATATATAAGACGATTTGAAAGTGGAGATAAGTATTAGCACTGCGTATAGAGCCATCAAGGCTACAGGGTACCTAATGTACAGGAAGGAGAACCATCAGTTTGCTAGTCTGTGGAGTTATGCAAAGGAGATGCTTGACATCATGCCTGGGTCGACTGTCATCATCAAACAAGATGAGCAAAAAATTCCAGCGAGCATATGTGTGTCCAACCCCATTGAAGATGGGGTTTTTGGCTGGGTGCCACAGATTTCTATGCCTTGATGGTTGTTTCTTGAAAGGAGCATTCAAGGGCCAACTCTTAGCTGCGGTTGCTCTTGATGCTGATAACAGTATCTATCCGGTTGCATAGGCGGTTGTTGAAGTGGAGAATACGGATTCTTGGACATGGTTCGTGCGGTTGTTGAAAAATACATTCATTCATTAAAATTGAAAACACAGTACAAACTTCATAACATGAAATTTCATCCCATTAAACATCAAAATACAAGAGATTTCGCAACTACATAAAGCGGAACATTAAAAAACCTACAATTACAATCTTAAATAGATAAGGTTGGGAATCACTATGACCACAATTGCAATTACCGAGTTGGACTTGTTAGCCTATATGGCGATCATAGAGGGGTGAATAAGGACTAAGAGGTGGATTGACACTTTTAGAGCTTATACAAATCTTGGAATAGACTAAAGTAACTTTTTTCAAAATGAATGCTGAATAAAAGATGAAACAATAAGCGATCTAATGTCATGTGTTTTATTAAAACATCAAAACTCATTTTGATCGATATTAGCATTAAGCTCATTCATGCATAATACGATTAAATCCATTCATGGCTATTGATCAATCCCTAGCAATCTATTAAGCATACCACAATTCAGCCCATAGATATACTAGGTGAATTTAAGATATTCTTGATAGCAAGTTTATTATGATTTGTTAGTGCGAATATAATTAAGTTCATTAATCCAAATCAAACTATCTAATCATGAATATTGAATTAAGATAAAGCATAGGATATTCTATTTTAGCTTCGATTAAACTTGACATATCAATTTAACACAATAATTCCAATTGGCATGCCGACATATTCAATGGCGTGTAAACTAGCATATAATCGAATCCTAGCAATTCTAGCATATATAATATGTACATAAAAGTAAGTAGGGAAAGAGGCAAATAAACACGGTGTTTTCACCCGAGTTCGCTGATACCATCTGACCCAGAGGCTCCTCACCTTAGGCTTTCACTAGAATCCACTAGATGAAAACTGCTTCAAATGTTGGGTGAAGCCCAAACCAACTTACAACTCTTAGCTGCAGCTTCGTTAATACCACACCACTAAGAGGGGGCAAGGAATCACACTAGGTTTCAGCTCCTAACTCCTCGTTAGACTGAGCCTCAACGAGTTTCTCCTGCTTGGCTCCTAACTCCTCGTTAGTACACCACTAAGAACCCCAAGGACACCCTAGGTTTCAACCCAATCCAAATCGGAGATGCAACTCCTCTACCTCGAGCACTCCCCATGTCCCTGGCTTGGCGAGGCAAGCAGCCTGAAACACTGTGGCCGTCCTACTCGATTCTGGCAGGTAAATACTCGACACCTCGGACCCTCAGGCCTCTAGTATGAAGAACAAATCCTAACTTAATAGGACATCTTTATAGAATAGAGATTGTTGTTTTATCCCATCATCTCCTCAATGAGCTAATAGGATTACAATTTTGGCACAATTTATAACTCCTTACATTGGTAGATATTACATTGAAGCTTGTTCGACTCCTTGTTAATTAGATAAGACTTTAAAGCGCTTGAACTCCCCATTCATTTCAATAAACACCTTGAATGCTCTTTAGTTTCCGTTTCTCATTTAAAGTTCTTCAAACCAAACTCTACTCTCTTTGATAAATCACAATTAAAGCTCATGTGTTTGAGATTTGGTGTTTTAAAGATGAGAAATGGAAGTATAAAAACATTTAGAATTGTTTAGGAAAAGTTGGGGGAAAGAGTTTGGAAGATTTGGTATTTATTTAAAGGGGTGAGAAAATGGAGGTTAAAAGCGGACAAAAAACGGCTGGATTTTTTGACACCCATCAGACCTCATCGAGAGCTAGATGGGGTCTAAGCAGAAGAAAAAACAGCAAAAGCGGCTTAGTCATCGAGACCTCATAGAGACCCACAGGTCTCGGTGGAGTCTCGATAAGCTGGAACCCTGTGAAACTTAAATCGCATTTCCGGCCGTTATATAGCTCCGATTTAGGCCGATTCAAAAGCGTTGGAAAGCTCTTTTCAAACCCTTTAATAAAATGAATTCAAACCCCAGGTTGCTACATTAAGATTTTCAAAATATTTTCTTTTGACAAACATTCTTAAAATATTGAAGCAGTTAAGATCTTTTAGTAAAAATGATTTGAAAAATATCTCCCAAATAATAACTTCAATCAAGATCAAGGAAAGAAAGCAGAATAGATTGACCATAACTTTTTACTGTCTTAATTTGCGTCAGGGCTAAATCTATTTCCTATCTTGATTCTTAGATGTTTCTTCTTGGTCCTTTTCATGACCCGGTGGAGTTGGGCGATCTTCTTCTTCATCGTCGTGCTTCACTTTGAAGCTTTGTATAGTTGATTCTTCTTCTCTACCATACTCATATTTTTGGCATTGCAAAATCACCTTGAAAGCTCATAACATTTCTTCATTGTCTTGATGCCTTGATATTGTGCTTGTTTGATATCAATGTCAACTTTGGATCCGACAAGCACCTTTCTAACATACCTATGAATTAAATCACTTAAGCACAGATGTTAGATAGTAAATCAATGTTTAAGTCATCATTAAAACAAGGTGTACGGACTCGTAGGCCAATAAACTCCTCCTTTTTTATGATGACAAAATATTGATGCCAAACACATCTCCATAACTAATATAAAGGTTAAGCACAAGGACATGGTTTGCTTTGTATTCACATGCTAGATAAAATAAAACATTTAAGCACTTCACTAGCATGGCTTATCTCATGGCATCCATGACATTCTCCCCCGCTTTTGAATCATCAAAAGTCATACTAAGCAATGGATTACCGTATAACACATGTCTCATTAGAAAAAAATTGGCAATAGACATGGTTTAAGAGAGGAAACATGTTAAAAACATATAAACATGTAAGCACATTAACATGGTTTCATACACAAGCAAAAGATATACAATAGAGCATATTCGCAGTGTATCACGACATCACCATAATCCCTTTCATGGTTCAAACCAAAAAAGATGCAAGAATTTGAGACAGAGTCTCGAACATATATGTCATCTAAAAATAAATTTAAGAACATTGACATATGATAAAATATTACTTCAATTCTCATTATCAAAAAGTTTAAAAACTCAAAAGAGAATAAGTAATAGGATAGATCCCCTTTCCGAACAAAGTTATCATCGGGAAAAAAAACAATCATGAGTTTATTAATTAGGTCAGACAAAAAGTTCTCTTAGGGACGGCAAGAAGTAAATACAATACCTTGAACAAAACAGTCCACTCAATCCTACAGTTCGTGATAACCATTTAAGGCAAAGATATATGCGATGTGTATTATACCATTTTTAAACGAAAACATTAGAAATCGTATGGCATGCTTTTACAAGTGGTTTTAACAAAACTTAAAGAAAAGTGAAAATAAGTAAATGGTTTTGTTAAAACAAGTTGGACTAATAATCAATGTCTCGAGGATAAAAGCGATTTGGACCGCATTGGGCAACTTTTAATGAACTCTCCCCTATCGAATATAAATAAGACTCTCCCCCTTTCTCAATAGAAAGTTTGCATATACCATTAAAAGGACATGTCTAGGAGCAATCACAATAACTTCCAAACACTCAAGTTTAAAGAAAAGTTTAAAGCATATCTTGAGCGAAAAGTTAATTTTTTCAAATCACTCAATTATATAAAGCAATGTTGAGCACGTGTTTGAAAAGTACCAAACCGAAAGGTAAGGTACAAGTGGAAAAAAAATTTAAATCATGAAAAACAATCCACTAATCTTGTGCAAGCCAATGAAAACATAAAAACACGAAAACCATTATTGGCTGAAACGCGTGTCATCAATGTATTTAAACAGCATATACAACGGATGACAAAGGAATTTTAAAATACAATAGAGCATAACTTTTTATTTCAACCTTTTCATATTCTCCTTAAAATAAAATGTATTTTTCTAAAAATTCTACAACCATCTTGAAAAGATCAAGAATGCTCATGGTTGAAATAGCTTTTTACAAACGGAAAAAGCAAGTGGAGAAATAGTTTTAAACACAAAGGACCCTCCACGTTTCTTATCAAGTCAATCGAACAATAAAAAACATGATTGACAAGATAAGTTCAAGATTATGAAGATTAAAAATTAAAGCATGTCGGTGTAGCCTTTTACGTTAATTAGCCTGATATAAAGCTCGGCATACAATACAAAAATTTCTTCATAACCAGAATGAATATCTCCATTATTTGAGAAAGCATTTTCTTGAGTAACTCACAAGAGTTTTAAAAGGTTTTATAATCATGCTTTAACCCCGAACACACATATACTTATGGTCAACGAATATGTGTGAGTCCACATATGATTTAGGGAGACATTCAAAGTCTTTTAGGTACAAGCTCCTTAAAGGGCATTAAATATTTTAAATAGCCTAAAGAACATGGCTCCCTAACTGTCATATATAAATATTCAAAATTCAATCTTGATGTTGACTAGAACATGCATAACTTTGAATTTCAGAATGTAGAATAATGCACGGAGGGAATGCAAAATATACTCAGTTCAAGAAAAATATGAAAGCATATTTTAACTTGGGTGAAAACAAGAACATGTGAAGCGTCTCGAAAAGCATTTACATCCTGAGGCAGCATGTCGGAGAATTTTGGAACTCCCAAACCCAAAATATATGTTAATAGGAAAATTGAAAGAAAATCAATAAAAAGTACATTTTCCATATTGCATGATATACGCCTAGGACATACCCACGTAAAAAATTGAAGCGGCGTATATATCATGTAGGATACCTAAAGGAAAACATAAAACCTAGGCATCCCAAAACATATTTTGAAATCCCTTTTCAAAAGCATTAACATTTAGAGAGGATAGAACAGGAAAACATTTAAATCAAACTTTTAAAGTATGATGCAATCCAAGTTAGGATTGTACCGTCCATTTAAAAGAAAAATACAATTAAAGCGAAAGGGATGTACAATCACATGATAAACCTCATAATCAATAATCATTCAAGTTCAAATAGGTTTATCAAAGACTCATTTTCAAGACATATGTAATGAAGATAAGCCAAGTGTGTTTAAACAGAGTATATTAAGTTTAAGATTTATAAAACACAAATAACTGAATTGTCCAAATCAAGCAAGCTATTTGAAAAAATGATAAGTTGTTTAAAACTCAAATAGCTCAAGTTCAGCACATATGAACAATTTATGTCCCCTAGTGACCATCAATTATCTGACACATAAGCACATTCCTGAATCATCAGAGCAACCAATGGCGTATACCTGAGCCATCCGAGCCTTATTAATATTGAAGTAAAAACAATTAGAAAGAAATCATGATTTGCATTCCATTTTCTTTTGTGCATTGTTAATTTAGTCCTATCAAGATAATTAGTGGCTGCGTCTTTGAGAGTTTATCTCCGGACTTTCACATTTAAGTCTCGCGTCGTCGACCGTCTCGCCACTTTTCATGGTCCATCATAGACCTACACAATTAAGCTCAAGTAGAGTATAGGTATCCAATTCTTTGGATCCTTTTGGATTAGTGATGGCATATCACAATTAGGTCCTATTTCAATCACTAATCACATATAAATCCCAAGTTTTATGAAATATGTTTTTATACACATAAAAACATAACGTATTTCATTTCATTCATGATGATCACATTTAAGAATATCAATTAGGCATATGATTCATCTTAACTTAATTTAGAATAATAAATTTAACACTGTGGGTGAATAACAAAGGAATGAACATATCAAGCATCAAGACTTCGATTAGATATTACAATGTGCTTGGAGTCTTGATTTTTTCACATTTTTAGGCACGTGCTCGTTTTCATATGACATGCTTAGGCATTTTAAATTATGAACATGCATTAAAAGGTAAACAAATGTTATATCCAATCAAAGTGAGCAAAGATTCATGAAATATATTAACATATATAAATTTAGATTCAATTTCATGAATAGCCTTTTTTAGTGAGTTTTGAAAATGTTTTTGCACATAATCGGTTGTGCTGTAAGCATAATGTAAAGAAAACATTTCAATCATTTTAAAACACACATTTGCTTTCTAGCAATTCATACAACTCAATAATCGAGTTAACTGCGTATATTTCAATAGTTTGCATAGTCATGTCTATCAAATAATAGACAATCAATTCATAAAAAAATTATGAATTAACAAAATTTAAGCTTCTTCGCAAACACAAGAACATATAACTCTTAAAAATAACCAACGATTTTAAATATACCAACTTTGAAGAAGCTCATCTTTGGCCATCCATCCGAGAGGCATGGTGTGATCGACCATAATTCCTTGATACATTCCATGGTGGCGTCTCCAAGCCATCATTTACCAACCTAGCATTAATCAACTTAAGAACATGGTACCCAATTATTTTTTGGGTCCATTAGGTTAATGTTGAGTCCTAAAAATATAATTTAGTTCAAATACATTTTATTTCAGACAATGCAAACATAGTATTAGCGTGTGTGGTGTGAATTGTCTTTATGTCAAAGCATATAAAACATATCAAACACATGTAACACATATCACATTCACTTAAACATGATTCTAACATCAAATTAAAACATATAATCATGTTAGAGCAAATAATCGCACATTTGGGTGGTCATATGCTAGGAACGACTCTACGAGTTGTTAGACTCAAATGTAGAGACCGCTCTGATACCACTTGTTAGCCTATATGGCGTCCTTAGAGGGGGGTGAATAAGGACTAGAGGTGATTGACGACTTCGACTTATCTGAAATACGGAATGAGCTAAAAGTAGTGCCTCAAATGAATGTAAAAGATGAAACAATAAAAACGATCTAGTAATCATTATGTGCAATAAAACACTCCAAAATATTTTTGATCAATATTAACATTAAGCTCATTCATGCATAATACGATTAAATCATTCCCTGTAGCTGTGTTGATCTAACGATCTATTAAGCATACCACAATTCAATACATAGATATACTAGGTGAATTTAAGATATTCTTGATAGCAAGTTTAATTATGATTTGATTGAATGCGAATATAACAATTAGGATTCATTAATCCAAATCAAACTATCTAATCATGAATATTGAATTAAAATCAGCTAGGATATTCTATTTTACTTCGATTAAACATATCAATTTAACACAATAATTCAATTATAATACGACATATTCTAATAAGCGTATAAACTAGCATATATTGAATCTGTAATTCTAGCATATATATAATATGTGCAATAAGTAAAGTAGGAAAGATGCAAACTCGACACGGTGTTTTCCACGAGGATTCGCTAATCTACATCCCAGGCCAAAAGGCTCCTCACCTTAGGCTTTTCACTAGAATCTCCACTAGATGGCCTTCTTCAAATGTTGGTGAAGCCCAAACCAACTCTTAGCTCATAGCTTCTGGATTATCACTTACACTAAGGGCAAGGAATCACAAGTTTCTTCCGCTCCTGCGTTAGGAACCCGAGCCTCAGCAGGTTTCTCTCTGTCCGCTCCTCGTTGGTACACCGCTAAGAACAGGACACCCTGATTTATTGATCAGGTCGAGATGCAACTCCTCTGCAGGCAGCTCTGTCCTATTGCTTGAGCACTAGCCTCAAACACTATGGCAATCTACTCGATTCTAGCAGGTAACCTCATGACACCTCGGACCCTCGAGCCTCTAGTATGAAGAACAAATCCTAACCCAATGGGACATCTCTTTTATAGAATAAAGATTGTTGTTTATCCCAATCTAAATGCTCCTCGATGACTCTATTGGATTACAATTTTGGCACAATTTATAACTCCTTACATTGAGTAGATATCTATTGAAAACTGTTCAGCTCCTTGTTGAGTAGATAAGGAGCTTTAAGCGCTTGAACTCCCGTTTAAGCGTTTCATCAAACACCTTGAATGCTCTTTGGTTCCATTTCTCATTTCAAAGTTTGCTGAAACCAAACTCCTCTCTTTGATAAATCACAATTAAAGCTCATGTGTTTGAGAGATTTGGTGTTTAAAGATGAGAAATGAGTATAAAAACATTTAAATTGTTTGGGAAAAGTTGGGGAAGAGTTTGGGAAGATTTGGTATTTAAAGGGGTGAGAAAATGGAGTTAAAGCAGGACAAAAACGGCTGGTTTTGACACCCATCGAGACATCGAGCCTGGGTCACCGTGGGGTCTGCTGGCTTGACAAAAAAGCGGCTTGGTCTTGAGGACCTCGTAAAGTTGAATTACCGATTGAATCTCGACAAACTTTGGAATGCAGAAACTTCAAATCGCATTTCCCGACTTACCGTTATAGCTCCGATTTAGGCGATTCAAAAAGCGTTAGAGCGCTCTTTTCAAACCCTTTAATAAAATGAATTCAAACCCAGTTTTATACACATTAAGATTTTCAAAATATTTTCTTTGACAAGCATTCTTAAAATATTGAAAGCGGTTAAGATCTTTTAGTAAAAATGATTTGAAAAAATATCTCCAAATAATAGCCAATCCCAGATAAAGGAAGAAAGTAAGTAAGATTCAAGCCATAACTTTTTACCTAATCTTACGACGCATCCAAGGACACAAAATCTCTTCCCCATCTTGTTCTTAAATGAACTTTTCTTGGTGCTTCATGGCCAGTGGGTGAATGATCTTCTTCTTCAGCCGTCATTCATCTTCACTTTGAAGCTTTGTATGGTTGATTCTTCTTATCTCACCATATTTTACTCATATTTGCTGTGCAAATCTTGGCAGAAGCTCGCTGACATTTCTTCGTTGTCTTGATGCCTTGATATTGTGCTTGTTTGATATCGATGTCAGCTTTAGATCCGACAGCACCTTTCTAACATACCTATGAGATTAAATCATAAGCACATATGTTAGATAGTAAATCAATGTTTAAGTCATCATTAAAACAAGGTGTGCGGACTAGGCAGTCAGCGGGACTCTCGAGCCGAGCAATAAACACAATTAAGAAACAAATTAGCACCAACAAACCCAAAATCCACACTTTTCGTTCAGATTTCTCTAACTTCTCACTCATGAATCGACAAAGAGGAGATACGGAGTTCGTTAAGCCCTTTCCCAAAATCGACACCCACGAACCCCGATGCTGCGCGTCGCGAACGCCTTGATTCTTCTGTGAAGCTTACCGCTCGGCAAGTATTTCTGCACGACACCTAATGTCGGATTACATTATGGCCCCATGAAGGCGCCCTTGGTTTCTTTGAATTTTTCAATTTGGGTTCTTGAGATATTCTAATTTAAAGTTCTTCGGTATTTTGAAGTCATGATGGGAGCGGAAATCATTTTAATAGACAAAATTTTACATCCATTATTGTAATTAATAACGTGCCATCTAATTAATATAATAAATTACTAATTTGTCATTCACTTAATCAAAGAGTATAACCCACACACCCCAAATGAAATGGGTTTAGTGTTTTTGGTGTTGGAATCGTGTAGGAGGACTTTAGACAAGATAAATAGTATGAGAACTTTGCTTGAGAATAAGATGACTTGCCCGAGACAAGATAGTAATATAGGGGCCACATAAAAAATTAAAAGCACTCGGGCGTCTCTTCCAAAAAGCTTAAAATATTTATGGTGTGAAGCAATAGTGAAATAAATGTAACCAATAGATTAGTTATGAATATTACAAATAACAAAATCAGAATAATATCAAGAGTTGAACCTTAGGCCTCTTAATGTAAGCTCAAGTCATATACTATCAGCCATCAGGCTATTATCAAGCTTTGGAACCGGAACCGGAACCGATAGGATTCGAACCGATCGGAATCTAACCGATTTAGGTTCGGTCTTTGAGAGAACCGAGTAAATAGGTTCGGTTCCAATTTTTGCTCAAAACCGAACCGGACCAATCCGTGCACACTATCAGGCTATTAAGCCATTGGTTAACCATTTGAATAACGAATTTTCACATCAATCAATAGATAATAATAATATTTTATTACTTTACTGGACCATATAGCAAAAAGTTATATGTCCATTTAGTTGATCATATTATCTTAATTTTTCTACTTTTATCCCTTAATAAAATACTAGTTTTCATCTTCATGATCAATTAAAGTGTTTTTAGATAAAATACTTTTTAGGGTATATTAGTTATATTATTCTATCCCTTAATAAAAGACTTTTTACCTCCATAATCAAGCAAATTGAAATGGAGGAAGTATTTTGTATTACTCCCTCCATCCAAATTTGTATGTCCACTTTACTTTCACACAAATTTTTAGAAAATTTCAAACTCATCTCACAAAATTCATTTTTCCTCCAATTTTTCTTTCTATATTTGGTAAAATGGAACCAATAATGAGATTTTTGTTATGAAACATATGGCAAGTGTTTCATGGATTGAAATTTCAAGTGTCACCATGCTATAGAAGTGAGTGACACCTTAAAAGGGTGTGCACAAACAAATCTGAACTCGAACCACGTAAACCAAACCTAAAAAATAAATCGGAGGAACCATTAGGTTCAAAAAATACAAATCAGATACGGTTCGGGAACCGAACCGATTGAATTATTAAAAATTATATATATATATATATATATATATATATATATATATATGTATATATTAAACTCCCAAAAAAGAGAAGAATAGAGATTCCAAAACCTAATCTCCTAAGCGTACTCTATCCCATTTGCATAATTCCAACCCCTTTCCTCTATTTCAGCCTCCGATTTACTTTGTCGCTCTATTGCTGCTTATTAACTGGAAATCAATGAGAATTGATTCCCTTTGTTGTGTCCGCGAAATTGTGTATCTGAAGTAGCTCACCTTAGTAATTGTATTACTAGTGTGGGTTCTCACATAAGAGTCATAGATCTTACTATTAATCGTTATAATAAATAGTAATTGGTCAATTATTATTATTATACAACTTACTATTATCCGAGCCTGTAAGGTCGCACACATACAATGATATTCTAATATTTCATGAATGAAATTAAACGAGACTTGTATATTGGAGAAATGTATCTCAATATTTATATATTTGTCAAATATATGTCGATGAACATCAATTGGTTAAACTTCGCAAGTTTAATCAATTAAGAAATTGAAATTGATGAATAACTCGATAGTTATTCGATAGTGACTCGTTAGTATTTTAATTGACTTATTAAGTTAATTAAAATAGAACAATCTCCCTAGTAACTCATTATTTAATTAGAAGCTCATAACGGCCCACCTGCTAACGAGTTAAACTCTATTTATTAAAAGAAGCCAAGCAATCTTAATGGAATTTGGGACTTGGTATTTAAAGAGGGGATTAGGTTTTTTTATCATAAGAATCATAAAAACCTCAACCACCCCTCTTAGACACGCCCTCCCATAGAATTGGAAGAGTTTTCTCTTCCAATTTCATTTCATCTTCAACTCTAGCAAAGCTTCAAGTACTCGATTCATTTCGTGTGTGCACCCAGAGGACATCATTTCGTGTTGAACAAACTTTGGAGAGGATTTTGAAGGGATTTACGAGGTTGATTGTGAGGATTTGGGTTCGTTCGCTTCCGTTGCAATGTAAGAATTCTTTTATTCATACATTTATATTTTGTATTTAGATTAATATACATTAATTTGAGGATCCGGGATGTATGAATTGGTATTTATCACGAATAAATTCATACTAGATTCTAACAGTGGCCTCAGAGCCTACTCAAGTTTGATGTATTTTATCTAGTTTGATTGTGTGTTGACATAGTTGTTAGTTAATTTGATTATTTCATGATTTATATATTCAATTGATGAATATATAATATGAAAAAATCAACCCATTTTATATATATTTCACACGGCTGGAATCATCATTTTAATGTATTGATTTTGATGATTTGATGCTTATTTAATTGTTTCATGAATTGAAAGGATTAAAAAATTACTAATTTACATTTTTAATTTGAGGTGGAATCATCGATTTTGACAGAGGGTTAGAAATTTCAAAATTACTTAAATTAAATCTGTTCAAGCACTGAGGTTCATCCCAGAATTTTTCCAGAATGTTTTGAATTTTTAATACCCAAGAAAAATTCATTGAATTTCTGGATTATTTTGGGTTTAATCGAAAAACTAGAAGTGTTTTTGATGAAATTCCACTTGGACATGTTCAATAATGATATTGTTGATGTTCAAGTCAAATCCCAGAATTTTTTAGAGCCTCCAAATCATTTTTACAAAAGTTGCAATTAACTGAAAACTGAAAAAACTTAAATGAATTACCAAAATCGTCACGAATCCTCATGGACATCGCCCGGCGCGCCCGGTGCCGAATTGCACGCCGCGCCACCGGCGCAGCTCACCGCTCGTATTCACGGCACTGTACCGCGCCAGATCGGGTGGCCGGAGGCCGGTCATTTTGGCCGGCAGTTCGCTGCCCGCTTTAGAAAATCCTAAATGGCTTATGTAATTATTTTTGTTTTAAAATTCATTGGTAATTATTAATTTTGGTTTTAAATGTTAAATCATACCTTATTAAGATGATCAATATATATCTTGAATGGCATTAGATTTGATTTTATATTTTTCCTTCTTTCAAAATTATTTTCATTAATTGATAATTTTTGAAAATATTTTCATGATAACTTTTAAAATTTTGAATTTTGGAGTTAATTACTTGTAAGTAATTATTCCATAATTATTGTAATAATTGTCATTAATCGTGTGGGAATATATTTAAATTTGGTAATTTACATAATTGATAATTAATTATAAAAAAATGGATAATTAATTAGTCAATTATGAACACATTTTTCATTTCATTTAATATATGTGACATTAAGTGTATTTATTTGTTTTAATATTTTGCCCATGTATATTGTTATGGAATGGAATGAGGTGTATTGATATGACTCCACGCTTTTCCTGGCTCAAGGCATCGTATCATATAAAATGACCCACTGAAATATATTATATTATTTTATTTAATTTTCTGTTTCTCGACAAGCTTTCGCATTGCCTGTCAGATTCGTGTATTTGAATTGTAATTCAAAACGGAGCTGTGGAGATTCCTGTACGTAAGTCAAGAAATTGTAATAATAGGCCAAATGTTAGTTTTCAAGTTTTGAAAATGTAATAGTATTTCAGTCATATCATACTTTGAATGTGCATTACTTGTTTTATTTTTATGTTGTACATATGCTTGATTATGTGCTACAATCGCATGGTAAAAACAAAAGCAGCAATAATCTCACCATTTAAAAATTTAAGCAACGTATCAAGCCAATTTTAAAATTGTGAAATCGGTTGCATTATCCGGGCACACCGCTACGGGTAGGTGCTACGCTTTGCACTTTGATATGACAATGGATCGCGTCAGCGATTTTACCAACGTCAAGGGCTTTCGATGATCACTCCAATTAATTATTTGGTTTAATTGGTATGCTTAACTGCTTGTCGGATAAAAGTCGGGTAGCATCTTGAATAGTATAACGTATATAAGAGTTATGTGTTTTGCTAATTGGTTGATAACCTACTATTATACCGGATTCAAAATGTATGTGCAAGGTTGCCGCTTTCGATTAAGTATAATAGGTCTTCGATACTAATATATTTCGTGAGATTTAAAGTATTAGTATTTACTTTACAATTTATTTGTAAGTGCTTAGCATGATAGTCATTGGATTCTCGTTATCTTTATTTACTTTAAATCTTGTAGAATTTTAATGGCTACCGCTACTACTCTATAAGAACTCACTTCGCCAAGACTTGAAAAGCTGTGTTTTAATAACTCGAATTTTGACGAGTGGTCTCGAAACTTGAGAATCATTTCAAGCAAGAGAGAACTCAATATGTACAACAATAAGGTTCGTCCTCGAACCCGATAGTGCCTCCCATCGAAAGTGGATCCCACAAAAGCACAAGCTGACAGCCGTGGATGTCCAATGTCTCATGCTTGCTAATATGGAACCTTCGCTCCAAATTCAATATGAAAAGGTGGCAAAGATAAGGATATATATACCGCAACTTGAGGAATTATTCCGAAGGAGTTAAACGAGAGATACGACACGGTTCCGTGTTTCCTCGTGGACAAAGAAGTCGGGAACGGACAGCCGCGAAGCCCTCATATCATTAAATGATTGGCTTGGTCGACGACTCATCAAAGCCCCCGGCACCGTTGTTCTCAAGAACCGGCCGGATATCATCCTCGAAGTCTTTCCGTATTGGGGCCTCTTCTCGCTTGTCATGAACTTCAATATGCACAAGCTCGAGTCATTCTAAAACGAATCGCATAAGATGATCACGAATGCCGAGATGAATTGCAAGCATTAAAATTTACTCCTTCTGTTTTGGTGGTCCAAAACAAGAAGAAATTCAAGAAGAAGAAGAAGTTTACTAGCAAAGCCAAGGGTTCGAGGAATCCCAAAGCCGCCGGATGGGAACACTGTAGCGACGACAATGTCATTATTGGTGAACTCTAGTCATTGGAACTCTCGAATTGTGGAAGTTCACATATGATAGGAAGAATGGTCTCACGAATTCACTCAAATTCTATAGGTATGTATGTTATTGAATTTACAACTTAATTCTACTGCGGGGCGTTGTATAATCGGTCAGCGTTCTCATATTTGTCATAATATGCGTGAACTCAAGTCAAGAGAAAGCACTCGAAGAGGGGAAATGGATCTACTTGTGTGAAATCCAAGGTGTTGCGGCCCTTGCAAGAGGGATTCATCAATTTAAATTTCATTCACGGCCTTGTTTTGAACTTTATCTCCGGTTTACTATGTACCGCAATTTGTAGGAATATTATTTCTGCTTTTCAATAATGACGGTTTTTCATTTTCACGTATCCCGATGAATTTAGGATCACCAGAATGGGTAGTATTTGGTACCGCCCTTCAAAATGGTCTATTCTAACATGATGAGGAGTCGTATAACATAAACTTAAACGGAATAAGCCTAATCTAATTTATACCAAACATACCTACGGTATCATAGACGCAGTCATAAGCCACTCCAGAATCGAATCAAGAAACTCCATTTCGGTGGGATACTTGAAGGTTTCGATTATGAATCATACGATAAGTGTGAATCTTGCCTTTGGGCAAATGACTAAAGCAATTTTCACCGGATTCAATGAAAGGGCAAGTGATTTATCAGATCATAGACATCATGGCCAATGAACACATCCGTTAAAGAAGAGGTTATAACTAATTCATTACATTTACCGGGATGACATAAAGAGATACGGGGTTTTGTGTATCTCGATGAGACACAAACACGAGTCCTTGAGAAATTCAAGGAGTTCCACTACGTAAGTACAAACCACTGAATAAGACACAAAGTTTTCCTGGCCTCGATAGGAGAATATTTGAGTCACAAGTTCAATACTTATCTTAGACAGTGTGGTATTATTTCACAACTCACTCAAATAGAACTTGGCCAAAGATAATGGCGTGTCTGAAAGGATAAATCGAACCCTTCTTGATATGGTCTGCCCATGATGAGCCTATCCGATCTACCGCTAATTCTCTCTGGGATATGCACTTCTAAGCGACACTTACCTTAAACAGATGTCCAACAAAGTTAGTAGAGAAAACTCCCCATGAACTGTGGTTTGGGAAGATTTCCAAATTGGGTTTTCTCAGGATTTAGGGCTGTGAAGCTTATGTTAAGATATTAACAATGGATAAACTATACAACCGATAAATGTTATTTCCATAGGATATCCAAAGGAAATACTGTTACTACTTCTACCTAAAGCATGAGAATAAATCTTCATTGCTAAGAGACAGAGTGTTCCTTGAAAGGAATATCCGTCTGCATGACTAGAAGTAATGGTGTTGACCTCGATGAAGCCCAAGTTGACGGCCAATGTCAATGTATTCCACGCAGTAAGACACCGAATGCACCACAAGAATTGGCACCTTCTTTCTATAGAAGATCCCAGCTCTTGATCCATGTGAGGTTGTGGAAGAACTAACCCTTAGAGATCCAATGGATCGCCACGAACCAAAACGCCGTATGGTGAAGCCTTCATCATTGAAAGTGACGAGCCCACTTCTTACAAAGAAGCGATGAATAGCAAGGATGTTGACAAATGACAAATAGCCATGCAATCTGAGATGGATTCTATGTACCAGAACAAGGTTTGGTCCTTGTTGGATTTACCAAATGGGATTTGCCCTATTGAATGTAAATGGGTATTTAAGAAGAAACATGATAAAGACGAAACGCCAATGTTTTCAAAGTTAGACTAGAGCGAAAGGTTTCAAACAAGTGCACGGGGCGTGACTATGATGAAACCTACTGGCTATGCTAAGTCCATCCGATAATCTTGAAGCCATTGCGGCATTTCATGACTATGAAATATGGAAAATGGATGCAAAGACCTGCTTCCGAATGGAAATTTAGAGAGGATGTATACATGGCGAAGCACAATATATACATGGAATAGATCCATCGAGATCCGGACAAAGGCTAATTGACTTTGTCAGATACCTATGTGAATAAGGTACCGCAAAGGTTCAACATGAGTAATTCCAGAAGGCAATCTCCCCCACGAGACACGGAGTTCAACTCAAAGAGAAAGCATTGGCCCCACTACTAGCGCTGGTGATGAACAAACAAGAATGTACCTTACGCCCGGCTATAGATCCATCATATGCCATGTTATGCACCTAGACCCGATGTGTCTTATGCAATCGAAAGCAACAAGAGATACCAAGCTAATCCAAGTGAAACCACTGATTAAAGTGAAGCCGCATCTTCAAGTATCCGGTAGCTAACTAAAGATGCTTTCTTGGTATACGGTGGAGAGGATGAGTTAAGTAGTCACTGGTATTACCCGACGCGCCAAATCGACAGAGATTATCGCTCCTAGTCTCGTATGTATTTTGTCTCAACGGCGGAGCAAGATTGAGGAGTTCCAAGCAGTAGTATCGCTGTTTATCTACCACATAATCGAGTACATCGCAACGCCTCGAAGCCGCAAAAGAAGCATGTTGATTAAGAAATTCGTGATCGAGCTTGGTGTACCTAGTATCGAGGGACCGGGGCTTGAGTTACTTTGTGACAATATCGGGCGATAGCTCAAGCTAAAGAACTCGAAAGCACATCACAAATCCAAGCATGTACTCCAGAAGTATCACCCAATTAGAGAGATATGCTTACGTAGGTGGCGTCAAAGTATGTAAAGTAGCAACAGAGGCTGATTCTCGACTGCACTTTACCAAACCACTAAGTCGCAAAGCATGATGAGAATGCAAAGAACATAGGTCTTGTGATGATGTCGCAGGGTGTTAGGTTATGGGAGTCAAGATGTATCTATTATGTTATGTGAACAAATATTTGAAAAGTTAAACTCTAGGTTAGTCAATGTTTCTGCAGAGGCAACATGAATTGCCGACACGCCTTCAAGCCTAGAAACATAGGATAAATCCAGCAGCCTCGTCGATGCCGATAGTTGGGCTTACAAGCATCATATGACTAACATGGTAGTTTTAATTAGCGATCAAGATTGATCACGTTTAGCCCCAAGCAGGACTAGATCAATACCACGGGCTGCCGGTCCTACGACTGGGTGGAGCCGGGTATGACCTAAAACGAATTCATAGAAGATATGTTATCTCGTGTCCTAAGGATATTTGTTTAGAATTTTAGGTTCGACAATTCTTAGACTTTATATATACAACTTATCTATGTTATATGTTTCCTCTATTTTGACTACGACTAAACGGTCGCTCTAAGCTGGGATTACAACGGCGTATGTTGGGTCACACAAAGGAGTATAGTGATAGATGTTAATATTGGGAGATTTATCCGTCTCTTGATATACAAGGAAGATCTCAAAGCCTCACATAGCCGCTTAGTACCGATTGGTTTAAAGGACACCATAAATGCTTAGTTCATACTGAGTAAAGAAAGTTGGGCGTTTCATAACACATTTCTTATGGTTAGCCTACGACTAGAGATCGCGCATCCAAGGGCAAGGTGAGGAGTGTTGGAAATCAATGAGAATTGATTCCTTTTTGTTGTGTCTCGCGCATAATTGTGTATCAATTCATTTACCGTTTGGTTAAACGAGATTACCATAACTTAGTGTTCACCGACACTTTAAGGCTATGAAAGCGATTACAGATCTTTACCATTAATCGTTATAATAGTAATTGGCCAATTATTATTATTATACAACTTACTATTATCTCTGTTTCAGAAGGCCTAATACGTCAATGATATCTAATAATATTTCATGAATGAAATTAAACGACTTGTATATCGGAGAAACGTGATCTCAATATTTATATATTTGTCAAATATATAATGATGAACACAATTGGTTAAACTTGCAAGTTTAATCAATTAAGAATTGAAATTGATGAATAACTTTTTAAGTTATTCGATAGTGACTGTTAGGGGTATTTTAATTGACTTGTTAAGTTAATTAAAATAGAACAACTCACTAGTAACTCATTATTTAATTAGAAGCTCATAACGGTCTAATTAAGTTAACGAGTTAAACTGATTTCTTAACGAGTTGCTTAACGAATGAAATTTGGGACTTGGTATTTAAAGAGGGGATTAGGTTTTTTTTATCATAAGAATCATAAAAAAAACCTCAACCTCCCTCTGATAGCCGCCTCTCTCATAGAATTAAAGAGTTTTCTCCACTTCATTTCATCTTCTTCAAACTCTAGCAAGTCTAAGTACTGTCTGCTTCCCTCTTGGTGTAATCTAGAGGACATCATTTCGGTGTTGAACAAGCTTTGGAGAGGACGAAGGGGCTTTCTACGCCGAGGTTGGGATTGTGAGGATTGGGGTTCGCTCGCTTCCACAGCAATGTAAGAATTCTTACCATACATTTATATTTTGTATTTAGATTAATATACACTTGAGGATCCGGGATGTAAGGAATTGGTGCTTATCACGCACAAATTCACACCAAATTCTAACAACAACCACCACTGCCCGGCCTTCTAAGTTTTCAATCTCATTTCAAATTACTTAATTAAATTATTTTGAGTAAATATATATGCTTATATATTTATGCATCTCATTTCTTATGAATTAGTTAAATTTTCTATTAATCATAATGATATTTTTTAGTAAATAATTTGTTAATCTAATCATTAATTATTTTCGAATTAATCTATTAATGATATTTTTGAGTAAATATTTGTTATTAATCTGTTAATAATTTGTTAATTATTAATTTGTTAATGATATTTTTGAGTAAATATTTTCGAATTAATCTGTTAATTTAAAAATATGATATTTCTTGTTAATAATCTGTTAATGATATTTTTGAGTAAATATTTTCGAATTAATCTGTTAATAATCTGTTAATAAGGTATTTTTGAGTAAAATGCATTTAATCATTCATGATTTTGATATTATTGTAATGTCATTGAATTTTCGGATCCAAGTGATTAGTAAAGTAGCTGAAATTATTTAGTCATTCATGATTTTTGTGATTATTGTAATGTTGTTGAATTTTCGTATCCGAGAGATTAGTGAATTATATGAAATGCATTTGAGAGATTAGTGAATTAACAAGTCATATTATAAGAGATTAGTGTATTCTTGATTATTTTGCTTTTATTTCATCCTTATTATTCGTTTCGTGTTGCAATGGTAATAATAATATATACTTTACTGCAGATAGTTGGCCTCCTTTATCCTTATTATTCAAGCTTCGAGTGGCTTGTTCTTACTTTATATTCGGACAATTCAGACGTGTTCTAATTTTGTATTCAGACTATTGGGACTATAAACTTGTTTCATTCTTATTATAATTGTGGCTAACCGATGTAAAATAATAAAGACCAAATGTATGTTTAAATTTAAAAAGTCCAAAGAAGCCCAAAATCTAAGTCCAAAATGGTTGGCCCAATTTGGGGCCCAGAATCGAAAATAGAACCGAACCATCTGGAATGCATCGAACCAACCGTTCCGTTTCAACGCCAAATAACTCCGACACGCCGGTTCGTTCTATTCTTACCGAAAAACCGAACCAAACCACTCCGTTGGAAGCCCTACAAGACACTAATGTATGCTCCATGAATGACACCTAGCTAGACAACAAAACACACTCAAAGATTGACACATAACTAGGTACCGATGTATCCTCCCTAAATGACATCTAGCAAGAAGACACTTGTGTATATCCTAGGAGTGACACTTAGCAACTAGACATGAGAATGACTTATTATATATGTGAGTTTATTGTATTATTTGATATCCATCCAACAATCCAAAGCAATTCAAGCATCAAGAGACGGTTGACTGCTATAGTATCTCGTGCCTTCCTTTGTGAGTTCACCCTCTTAGAGCAAACTGCATGAGTCAGGTTTATGGAGAACTATCAGTACACTATTAGTTGAGGCACATCCCACGATTTACCTCCTACGCATAGCTCAAGAGCATGAGTAGCGTATGATCCTTAGGTTGAAGGTTTCAACATCTTTAATGATAATTTGACATAATTGAAGGCATCTCGAAATTTGATGCAAAATCAAAATTTGGTACCCCGTATATTCTTAGGACGTGGTTGGAAGATTGATTTTGAAAATAATGATTATGATGATTTTAGTAGTTACAAGGGTAAGTAGTAGAATTTTGGATGTTCAAATGATTATTCTTATAATCTATTTTACTAAAAAAATATTGAAAAATTCAAAACAAAATTTTTTACAGAATGATAATAGAATAACTATATTGAAAAGAAACTCTTTTTTTGTCCAAATCAAATGAACCGAGTCTCTATTTATAGAGTATAAAAAATGATGAATTTTAACATAAAAAATTAATAGGAAATAATTGACCCCAAATAATTTGGATGACAAAAAAAGGACTCAATCAAAAGGCAAACCTCTCCACCATATCCACACTTTAGCCTACTCTCAGGCCTCACACACCTTGTTAGGCATGTGGTGTGCAACAAGTAGGCGCTGGGTTCCACTCCATGAAGCTTCAAAGGTTGAATTTTCTCAACCTCGCTCTCTTTTCAGTGTTGTATTTAACACTATTCAACTAACATTATACTCCATATCAATTAAATAGTTGGAACCCATTATTCAACAACACTATTGTAAGCAATGTAAAATACTACTAGCATCGAGTAACCTGATAACGGTTCAATACTTGATAAAAAAACCCAACTCAAATAAATTGTATCGAGTCAGACTCAAATATCATTTTATATTTAATAATTTATCGAGTTTATGAGAACTCGCTCGACTTAATACCCAGTGCAAACACACAACTCCTCTAGAATGCATAAATCACAATAAAGTTGGGAGTAAAACTTTTAGTTGGGCCCCCAAATCCAAAATGATGCTAGTGCTATCAGGCCTGCTCAATTCTCCTCAGTTGTTCACACAACTAAAACTAAAATTGAATAATATAGCAACAATATACCAAACTCACACAATAATCATAACCATGAGATTCCAGATGAATCAATAACAATAATAATATTCCTAATAATGACGACCCCCAATTCTCTAAATCTGCATCATTTCACATATGTGGTGTTTATAGTAACGATTCTCCACTTAGTGGTCTCGATGTACGCCTCTTGTGAAGTGAGTTTCAAGGCCAATAATAAGCTCTATGACTATAATTTAGCTACCCCAATTGCACATTTCCCTCATGGTGCCCAAAGTGAAGATGGGTATGATCTAATTCTCCCTACATGTCCCAAAAAGATTGTCCACTTTTCAATTCACTTTTTTAATATTTATGTATATGTTGGTCACAAGTAAATCCAATGCTAGTATTTTAATGTACTTTACTATTTATTCGAATCGAAGTTATATGAGTTAATTAAGACCTTAGAGTTTGTTAATGTTAATTTTGAACTCAAGTATATGTATGTATGTTGTTCATATTGGTCAAAAGTAAATGGAATACTAGTATTTTTAATGTTCTTTATTAGCAATAATTTGAGTTCGAAACAAAGTTATGCATGTTAATTAATACATCAAAGTTTGTTGATTTTGTCAATAGTGAATCAAACTAGATAAGTTTTGAAGTGGAGGTATTATTTATTGTTTTTCATCAACTTTTTTACTAAAATTGGAGTTCCATTATTACATACTGGAGTGTAAAAATCATTGGACTATAATTGATATGATACTTTTGATTCAAATCAAAGTTATGTGAGTTAATTAAGTCTATAAAGTTTGATAATTTTGACCATTGAAATCAAACGGGACAATCTTATTGGGATGAACGGAGTAACTGATTTTACTAAACTAAGTTGCTTATACTTGTTTATTAGTATTGCCATTTTGATGTATTTTGATAGTTTTAAGTGAATGATCGAATAAAGAAGCAATTTTTATTGTTGTTGTTTCAGATTTTACAAGGTCGTGGCTAATGAGACTGTACTTTGGTTTCAGGTTGGATTTATCAGGTTACATTATACACTGTTCTTAGTTTGTTTGTTTTGCTCCACATTTTGTGTTTTTGGCCATCTTAAGGACATGTGTAGGTAATTTTTTGGTACTTAATGGAGATCTGATTACTCGAATTAAGTTTGAAAATTGTGAGCTCTACGGCCTATTATATCCGCACATTATGTTACTTGATCTGCTATTTCCTGAGTTCGATATTTCCATTAAGTATATAAGCCATTTCGATTGATTGCTTGTTTTACTTCATGCATGATCTGCAGCTTGTTTGACTTCATGCATGATCTGCAGGAGTGTTTGATCTAGCTTCTCTTGCATTTGAGGTGAAAGAACCCTTTAGGTTGCATTAGCAGTTAAGCTGCAATGACTAGAAACCTACGTTTTCATAACACATGTAATTTAACTATATGTGAATATTATTTGTTAAAAGTTGGATAATTGTTGCTTCGGGCAAAGGTGGTGCAAAGTTCTCTAAAAGGTTGAATTGTATATTTATCTCAAAAGCGAATGGACTTGCCCAACCTTTTAGAGATGTATGTTTATATCTCTGGGACTTTTGATGGCTGATAATTGGTGATTAGATTGCGCTGACTTATTTTCATCTTCATTTTTTTGGAACAGCTATGCGATGAGATGATATTCAACCATGACCCTCCTTCTTGTGTGGATTGCAAGGTGAGTAGAACCGAGGATGTTTGTTTAATTAAGCATGTTTTATGTTTGTGACTATCCTAGAAGATGTATTTTTCTCCATATTTATCTGCTCAAGATTTATTAAAAAACTGCTGGTTCTATCTATGTGTGATTGCGTTCCCTAAATTCTCTTCCCCTACTACGCATGCACAATTTCTAGATTCTTAATATTCATTATATATTTAGTTGAAATCAGATTGCAATAATTGCGTAGGCATATTTAGTGGAATTATAGCAGTTCAGTATTCTTCTAAGTATTCTTCTAAGTGAACATATATGAGTTGGGCTCACCAATCAGCGATTTTAAATTTTCCTGTTTCTTCGATGTTATTTGTAATTTGGTCACATAAGCTGGGATTACATGCTTTTCTCAATTTGTTGACCTAACTTAAAAAATTTATCTACATTTCTAGGATTGTGGTGGTTCATCACGTTGTGGCATGGGATGCACTGCACTTGTGGCTCAAAAGATAGGAGGTTGGTGAGAGAAATCAAAACTCCTTAGAAATTACTTTTACTATGATAGTTATTTTTGTCTTATTACTGAATCTCCTTTTAGCTATTTTTTTGGGACATGGAGAAAGTTATAGACTACGATTAAAAAATGTAATATCATTTTGAAGTTATATAATCTTGCTTCGTAGCGTTGTCTTAATGAGTAGACTTCTCCATATTTACGGTGAGGAAGTGTACGGTCAGGCTTCTAATGGTACTTTACAACACTTAATTTATTGTAATTTCTCAGCTCAGTATAATATTCAGAAGTTCGAAAAATGGATCCTGGCAGGTTATCTGTACCAGTAGAGGGTGCATACACCAGAGTTCATGCTTATTTGAACGTTTTTATTCGTAGCATGTAATTGTGTTTTTAAGCTGTCATTTGTTTTCAGTGCGTATCTATTTGCACCGATTTACAAACACATAAGAGCTTGTTGTTACTTAATATGACCTCTAAGCGATGTCATACTCTGGTACTATTGCACATTTCTGCTGCTGCAGATTATTTATTGTATTGTCATATGCGTATTCTTTGAATTTAGCATGTTTGTTGTTGTTTCCTAACACATAAGTTCTTTTTCATTTAGGTTATCCAGTGTGTACAGCTATTGGACTTTCATCGAGCACAGTTACTGAACTCATTGGTTAGATGCTGTCAATTTACTGTATTATTTTCGAAGTTCCAACCTATGAAAATAGCTCATTATCAAAATTGAATTTGGTAGTTCCTTGTGTGCCTTATTTTATGCCCTATAAAATATTTTAATCAATCTCTTCGTTGCATAAGTCTAGGTTGTGGCTTACTGGCTTTCGTCCTATAATTTACAACCATTAATATTTTGTAATGAAATGCTAAGTTTCTTTTCACCGTTTTCTATTGTTCTAATTATTTTATTTTGACAGATGTAAACCATCCAAAGATTGGCATCGCTGTCACAATGTCAAATAGCGCTCCAACGCAGAACTGCTCAGTGAAGGTGTCTGTTATCTGTGATTCTAAAAGGTTTCAAGTAAGCGCTTACTTTTCTTCTTCCACTGCTCTCTTATTCAACAGGTTACTACATTTAGTCCATAGTGTAGTCTACCATTTCTTACTCTCACTTATATTTTGCAGGCCCCACAAACAATTCAGAAAATAGGAGCTTGTGATTATGTGAGTGGTTTGAATTTCTGAATATTTCAACCACTTTGTTGCTATTTTATGGTCTCGTTCTGACTGGATGAATTTTCACTCCCCTTCACAAGCTCTAGAAACTTAGATATCAGTGTTTCCTTGTTCTCATTAATCAATTATATACTTGTTGTGGTCATCTCTGTGGCTTATTACTGAACTCTAGCTATCTGTCATTGATGTCTTCCGTTTTATGAGCAATCTAGTGAATTCTGCAACTAGTAAAAGAACACCATTAAATTATTGATTCAGCTTGCTAGGTTCTCGTTTATGTAAGTTATTTCGTATAAGGGAAAATAATAGTAATGCTCCTTTAAAATAATTGGTGGAGGTGTGAAAATCACATGTTGACCTTGACAATTATCACATTGCTGCATCTAAAGCAAGTTCCTGAACTCTTTCTAATTATTTTGCAAATATGATGACTAGAGATATGGTAATGACTACGCGCACCTTTCTTGAGATGGATGTTAAAGATTGAGGCAATCTGGGAGGAATCTTGAAGGAGGATTTGGAAGAAGGCAATACTAAACTGGAAATAAAGGACACCTTCTGATTTCAACCGGAGACAACTAAAATAACTAAATGATATTTGCCCCCTGATTTGTTTCTCTTAACTAACATCTTGTGAATTATTTTACTTGACAAATAAGCTCATTGTCCGGTTCTGTTAATAATTAGGACTTCAAGTGATCCTTGAGGGGTACTTTTTCCCTCACATACTTTGCATGTTCATTTTATGTATACACATCTCCCTTATACCCCTTGGTGAGGTTCAACTCAAAACCTCTTCCAAATCTCAGACTCTAATCTAGCAGCTGGCTAATTATACTCCTCTCATTTGTACCTTTATTTTTCAATCCTATCACTAATATTTTCTATGTAGACAGAGAAAACAAAGCCCGACCTCATTTATCTCTTTCCCTCCCCCCAACACCAATCTACGCTCCCCATTCCTCCACCAATAGATTTATAGAAGGCCACAAGATTTGAGCAGTAGTGATTGTTGGTTGGTGTTACCATTAGTGATAGTAACGGTGCCATCATTGCTCCCTCCTTACTAGTCTGCTCACATTGATGCTATCCTTTTCACTTTTTTATAATTTGTTTAGTTATTGTACAATAGTACAATAATGTTGGTCTCATTGGTGGCGATACTGCCCAATGAATGAGGTCATCTCTGTGGCTTATTACTGAACTCTAGCTATCTGTCATTGATGTCTTCCGTTTTATGAGCAATCTAGTGAATTCTGCAACTAGTAAAAGAACACCATTAAATTATTGATTCAGCTTGCTAGGTTCTCGTTTATGTAAGTTATTTCGTATAAGGGAAAATAATAGTAATGCTCCTTTAAAATAATTGGTGGAGGTGTGAAAATCACATGTTGACCTTGACAATTATCACATTGCTGCATCTAAAGCAAGTTCCTGAACTCTTTCTAATTATTTTGCAAATATGATGACAAGAGATATGGTAATGACTAATGCGCACCTTTTCTGAGATGGATGTTAGAGATTGAGGCAACTGGGGAGGAATCTTGAAGGAGGATTTTGGAAGAAGGCACCACTAAACTGAAATAAAGGGGACACCTTCTTGATTTCAACCGGAGACAACTAAAATAACTAAATGATATTTGCCCCCTGATTTGTTTCTCTTAACTAACATCTTGTGAATTATTTTACTTGACAAATAAGCTCATTGTCCGGTTCTGTTAATAATTAGGACTTCAAGTGATCCTTGAGGGGTACTTTTTCCCTCACATACTTTGCATGTTCATTTTTATGTATACACGTCCTTCTCCCTTATACCCCTTGGTGAGGTTCAAACTCAAAACCTCTTCCAAATCCAGACTCTAATCTAGCAGTTGGCTAATTATACTCCTCTCATTTGTACCTTTATTTTTCAATCCTATCACTAATATTTTCTATGTAGACAGAGAAAACAAAGCCCGACCTCATTTATCTCTTTCCCTCCCCCCCAACACCAATCTACGCTCCCCATTCCTCCACCAATAGATTTATAGAAGGCCACAAGATTTGAGCAGTAGTGATTGTTGGTTGGTGTTACCATTGGTGATAGTAACGGTGCCATCATTGCTCCCTCCTTACTAGTCTGCTCACATTGATGCTATCCTTTTCACTTTTTTATAATTTGTTTAGTTATTGTACAATAGTACAATAATGTTGGTCTCATTGGTGGCGATACTGCCCAATGAATGAGCCCCCCCCCCTATCCTTCTTGTTTGGTCATTTACTCCTCTTCTTTTCCTGTTTGGAATTTAGTACAGTGATCCTGGGTTTGGTAATGATGTCAATGACTGGTCTGCCCTTTCCCTTCCTTTATTTTGTTTTTCATTTTATTTTTGTAATGTGGTGCCAATATTGGTGACAATGCTGATTGCTAGTGATGGTGGATAGGTATCGTAATCAATGGGGGAAGGAGGTTGCCGTTGGCAGGGAAACAAGTAACTTGAACATAAATACCAATTAAAATACCCTTTGATGTCCCTTATGTAACCATATTTCCATTTCATGGTGTAAAATGGAAAATATGCCTTAATTATGTATCTTTTGCACGCCTTTTTGTTATTTTATCATTCTTCATGTACTTTTGTGGATTTGTCATACTCTTTCTCTGTTTCTGTTTTTAGAAGCATATTGTTTCAAGATTTAAGTCATCGTCAGTTAAAAATGAGACATACAAATATTCCACTGTTTCCCCTCCAGTCCTCCACATATTTTACTATATTTTCCCTTCTAATCTGCTTTTCCCCTTACATATTACTTCTGAACTACCATGTAAGTCGGTTGTTGAATTTGACCTCTTTGGATTTTACTTCCGTTTGTTGCTTCTTACATTTTAATCTTACTCAGGGCAGATTTTAATCTCCAACCTTTTTTCAGTTTTTCATACTTCGTGAAAGCAAGGCTAGCATGTTATTTGGGAATTCTGTTTACCCCTTATTATTTTGCATCCTCAATAAATGGATGCCACTAAACATTGGTGCAGACATCGACTTACTGTTTCATGTTTAATCCCTTTCTATCTCTTTCAAAATTAAAATCCTATCTTATCGGTTACTCTATGAGGAGATCAACTGTGGAAAATACATTATCATAATCTTTAATGGACATTCCAAACTGAGATGTCTGACCATGTATGACAAATGATCCAAGTAACACAAGTAGTAAATGCTCAAAGCCAACATAATGATCAATTATCTTTTTTGTGCAATGGTAGTTTCTTCTACTGTTTTAGCTAAATGGTTCAGAATGTAGCACTGGTGGACTGTGTTGTTGTGATGGTAAATCACTTAATTTGATTGATCCGTTCTTTATTTTCTCACATCATCTGATGTATTGTTTATGCAAGTTTTAGAAATATTTTTCCCCTCCTGTTGACAGGTTACCCAACTTAGACATCCTTCCGGTTGTGCTTACATTATGTCCTCTGGTGGACAAGGATGGGGGTGGTTTGGTACGTTAATGATGATGTAAGACCTATCTCATTGTCGTTGCAGAATTATGTTCATTCTCTGTTTTATCGGGTCTTCTTTCTATTGATTCATCAATATGATTTTCAGAATTTTATGCCTTTTTGGAGCATACATTCTGGCTGGTGCAAGCTACAGGTACTTCAACCTTGGAGTTCGTGGCATAGATGTAAGTCTCATGGCACACGCTTTAGCATAACACTATCAATTACTTTTTGGTCTAGATGAAATCCTTTTGCAGTTTTCTCTTTCACTTGGTTAGCATGGTTAACAACTACTATATGGTTGTTTCTAGGTAGTACTCCGGACTATACCTTTTATTTTTCGTTGGGGGATGGGGGTAGGTAGGTTGAAGGAGTACTCAAGATTAAACTTGTAAAGAAACACATTCACACATGAATTCCTCCCTTACATCAGAGAAATCCACTGTATTCATACTTTTATGTATGTGATCAATCATAATTCTTTATATCTGATGAAGTCAAGCTAAGATGATAAATTACTGCCTTCATTCCAAATTTTATGATGGTTTGACCGATCAAGTAGATAGTGTAATTTTCATCTTATGTTAGTCTCATTTTAATCAATTTCAGCCATGGGTTTTTGTGATGCTTACACTTTTTTCCACTCGATAAAGGACTTTGTCAGTATCAGTAGATGATCTATCCCTCGACCGCGGCTATAGCAAAAGCCCTTGAATCTAGATCTGCCGGTCGTTCTAACCCAGTTATAACAATGTTATTCTCTGACTGAGAATGAGGAACTGTTTGACGTTCTTCCTTTTCATTTTTCATGTATACCAAAAACGATGTCCTAATCTAAGAGGCTGCACAATGGCTGAACATATGCAAGGAATTCACATAAGTATTTGGCTTTTGATGACCATGCAATGATCTTTTCACTCTCGTTGGATAATGGTCATTCCAGTTACTCATCATGACGTTTTTAAAGATGCTGGTTTAGTTAAAAACTTCACTTCCTATATGGCATTTTATCATATGTTTCGAACCAAGTTAGAACATATATGTGCTTCTAAAGTGCAATATTGCCTGCTCTTGTGATTTGATTTTTGTTTATTCAAGGGTCTTAGAATTCTCTTACCTCTTCAGGTAATTCCTAATTTGGAAACTTGGGCCAGCATACCACATAGAGTTCAGGTCTGTATATTTCAATCTCATTCTTCATCTCCCCTTTGTTTTCTTCCTGTATTTGATTAATACTAACAAGAGTTGTGTAGTGTTCAACAATTGGAGTTTTTATTATTTCCTCCATCCTGGCTGAAAGACGTCTAATTTCGACTTTTGTTATGTTTCTTGAACTTTGACCGTAGATATTTTTTATTGTATTATAATATTGATGAAACTATATCAATGAAAATATTTCAAACTTTTCATTGATATATATATTTTATCAATTATTATATAACACAAACAAATATATTTACACAAAGTTTGTAAAGCATAAATCTATAAAAAAAGTAATAAATCTTTATGAGATGGAGGGAGTAGTTTTATTTTTCTTTCAAAATGTTTTTAGCTGTTTAGGTATCATTTTTGACATAAAATGAAAATTGCATCCTTTGCTTCCTTATTCATTTTGGGTTGTTGTATGCTTCCTTCTAAGTTGGCAGAAAAATGCGTAGCCACGCCACTCTCTATATCCTATATGTTGGTTTCCTATTCTGGGGAAGTACAATGCATTGTCTAGTGCTTGTACTTCGCCGGGTATGAGTATTACTTATATTTGGTTGGTTAAGATGGCATATTCTTAATCAAATGAATTAAGCTGAGGGTACTTAAAACAAAGAACACAACACTTTCTATTACATGAACCTAGAGAAATCCATTTCCAACTGAAGCTGCTTATGTGTTTCGGGAGATGACTTTAATGTCCATCCTACTAATTTGGCGGCCATCTTTCTGTTCTATTTTTAGTAACACATGAACTCTCGACGACCATAGTATATCCTTGTTCACACCTTTTATCAATTTGCTTTGGAAAACTTTTAATAAACTTTTTCACGGTCTCTTTGCAGAGTTTCTTCATGTCCATGGTACAGAGATTTAGAGGGCCTTCTGAAGGTTACCGGAGTTCTTATTCTCCTGTTAATTTCTGAGCAATTTCTTTACCTTCTACTGCATCGGATCAACTTGATAAGCTACGTCCATAATTCTCAGTCGCAAGCCTCTGAGATTATTATGCAGTTCCTTTCTGATTAGAGATCTCATATACATGGCACATCCCTGTGTTAGTTTCTGTTATAATTCCTCGGCAATGTTGGGTTCTGGTTGGGGATTTGTGTCCATCTTGTGTAGTTCCTCTATGTTCAATTTTGTTAGTTGCTTGGCGAGATGGCCATTGTCTGAGGAATCTGAGGTTCTGCTTTAAAGTTTGTTGTTGTTTATTTATTTGACTTTCAGATGTTATTTTTTAGTCGTTTTGTTAGTCATTTTTTATTGTTGGTCATTTTTTTGCAATAGAACAATGAAGCTGTTTAGAAGATTATCCTAAGCCTGTAGTTCTTTCCGATTTTGCATAGATTTTTACTTTGCAGTAAAATATAATACTGGAGAGTTCGTATTTATATACTCAATCCTATTAAAGTTTAGATTGGTATGTTTTTGTAATATATCTATACTATATACGTTTAACGGTACGGCTAGAAGCCGTCTAAATTAATTTATTTTCTATTTTATCCTTCCGATAAGTTTTTTTATTTTAATTTTTATAAGAATTTCTTCACAGTAACCAAATTAACAAAATAAATTCTTCATAAACTAATACTATAAATATTATCACATATCTTAATTATCACAGCATAAAATAAAAAGTTGTTTTATGTTCTCTATTTTTATTTTTTCCATGATAACTTTTTCATCTTATTTTTTGGTGCTTTTTTTTAAATTGTTTTTTTTTCATTATAATGTTATAAAAAATAATAAAATAATTATATTGCGCAAAGACCGCTAAGTATATAATACCAATTAATTTCCCAATCTTGACTTGTTTCACAATTGCTACATTTGACTAACCTGTAGCTTGTTTAACATAAGATAAACAATTACGGAGTATTTAGCATAATACATTTGAAAATTTCAACCTGACTACTGACTAGTGCCACTTGAATCATTTGCGAGCAATGGATGTCCATGGTGATTACTTTGTCATGTCATCTACTCAATGGTGGAATTATAATTTTCATGTCATCTACTCAATGGTGGAATTATATTTTTTATATAAGGGTGATGAGGGAATAGACACAAAAAAAAATAAGGTAAAACAAAGAATTATTTAAAATATTATTTTACAAAAAATTATGAGAGGTGCTACTTTTTAGTTTGGCTTATTTTCCTGAAGCCCCCAACTATTAAAATGGGCTAGCGACAATGTCAGAGCAATTTTCGAATTGTTAGAGCAAATATATCTATATTTACAAATGTGTCCTCTAAAGTAATTTTTCCCAAACATGTTTAAATTTTATTTGATTAACCTCGTCATCTTATTTGTTGTCTTCATAAAATCCTATGCATCAATTGACATGAAGAAAATGGAATAGTTCTATGGTGCAACCTTAATTTTCTGAACGCAATTGGCACCGATTAGAATGAAGCAACTACATATAAAATTATCAAATTATACTAGATAGTATTGTCTTGGCCAATCAAATGACGACAATAAAATTACGAATTCTGCCTTTTTCTTCATACTTGCGAAAACTTTAGTTTGTTCATTGGAAAACAGTTATTGCAGATTCATCTTGAGAATGAGTTGAATTATGTAATGGATTACTGTTTGATTAGGCTCACCATACACAAGGAAATAATTGATGAGAATTGTTTTTAGTTTATACTGATAGAGGGTATAATAGACACTTAACTCCCTTTTATTCTGGCAATATGAAAATTGTTCTGGAAATATCAACATCCTAAATAAGGGATTCAACTTTTCTTTTTTTCAAATTAGGAACTTAAGTGTGTATCTTTTCAAGTTGTCTCTATTTTGTGATTTTAGCAGAAATTAAAGAAACATATGCTGAAAGCCAGTCCCACACGCATTGGCAAAATTCGCCAATTAGTTAGGGGGTAATTAGGAAATATCACATATTAAAGTTATATGGAAAGAAAATCACCTTATATTATTATAATCCCCAAATTGAGAGAATCCTAATTTTTTTTTTTTTTCTCTTTCACTTGTTAAATTGAAGCCGACGAGTCCTTTACAAATCGATAATGAGTCTGCTGGAGTCTAGAATTAGGTGTTATTTGTGGAAGAAACATGTTAGAGTGGGTGAACTTCAACAAAAATTTAGTAGATGAATGAATGATATCTTTTTATCCCTATTTTATGTACAGTGAATGGATTCTATCTTTTTTGTCACATTGTATGTGTAATGGGTGAATGGATTCTATCATTTTGTCCCATTTTATGTGTACGGGTTAATAAAATATTATGTCTTTTGTATTCGTATCGTTTTTAAGAATTTCATTCATGTTTAATAGGTAAATGCTAATTGTGGCACAGATAATTCTGATTTCATCTTGGACATATACAACCATAAATCCATAATCGCACAACAAAAGTGACAGTTTCACCATAATTCATGGGACAAACCAAACCTTGAATAACAACATGAAATGACCAAGGTTCCACCCTAATCTCTACCTAATTATTTCATACCACCAGAATTACAACAACGATTACACTTACCAAACTAACCAATACATACCACAACAACGACAATTACAAGAACATCTATGACAAGACTTTAACTTTCCTTTATTCCTCTTTAGCTTCATGCTCAAAATGGACATGACTTACAAAACTTCTGGAAATGCACAAGTTTCCACCCTAAGCAATGAATAGTTTATTTTCATGCTCCACGTAGAAGTAGTGACAACACAAATTTTAAATGTTTCGGATCGAGTCTAGGTCATTTCAAGTAATATAGTAAAAAAAGTAAGAGTATCGTCTTACAAATTCCAATTTATTGAGTACTAGTTCGTTTCAGGCATCCTTAATTAACTCAAAAACACTTAATGATATGAACTAAATAAAATACTAAAGTAAACTAATAATGAATCGAATTAAATAACTAAAAACAAAAGTAACAAATATTACTTAATAATGCGAACGTTACCCAGGACACATGAGTCGTTAGATCGTCATATTTAACTAACTATGGGGTTATTTATCAATTCATAACAAGAGGATCTAAAATACTAATATTCTCTCTCTCTCTGAGTAATACTAACTCCTACCGCCAAAGAACTACTTATATCTCTCCGAGAAGTTTAAAATATCAACCGGATGAAGAACAACAATTTCCTTATAACTTGCACGTAAGTATGTACCTATATCTCATTGCAGAAATCTAAACACGCTGCTCTAATTACCCCTTCCTAAGCCGACACCCATTGTTGGTGTTTTTATCAGAGTAAATAATATTCTAATAATATTATGGATACGTAATCCCATGATCACTACCATTGTATAAACAATTAAAATGTACGTAAATATATACCGCTCTTCGGAATAATCTAATAGTTGCAACGGAAATACATGATTTAAGTCCCCACTCTAACATCCAAAATGTAATGCCTCTAATGAATTGTCCACACCAACGAGCGAACAAGTTCCTCTTGGAGTTTTACTAACTCCTTAAAATATTAAACTCGAGAATGAGGTCAGCGTGAAAATCCGAAGGAATTCTTACCACTCCACCGGGTCGAATTATAACGAGAAGTGATTCTACCACCTACCGGATCTAACAACAGCACTAAAATCCATTTCCCGCTCGACGAAGTCTCATTGACCATCCTCCTTTGTCAAATCTCACGCTAAGGTCCACCAAAGACGGGACCGCCTGCCCCTCTTCGGCCCCGTCACAGCTCAGCTAACTCCATCTCGACATTCAACGCAAAGATTCCTCAACTCATGAAAACTAGCAAAGGTCATCAATGATAGCCGGTGGCGGATCTCCCAAGTCAACCCATCACGAATCTTCTTAATCTTCTTTCGCTTCGCCGATTTACTCTCCTTCGAAGCGTGCGATACAACTCACTGAACCGCCTCTCATACTCATCAACCGATCTCCTACCCTGAGTCAACAGGATCAAATCTCTCTCCATAGCAGCCATATGGGTACTCAGGCAATAGTTCTCCCTGAATAGCTCTACAAAGTCAGCCCCAAGACACAGCCGTGGATCTCTCTCCTACAGTCAAAAAGATGTGACGAAGTTACCCCACCACGGCACCCTACGGTCTATAAATGCGAACTCCACCTCACCACCCTCCCATCGCTCAAATATAGTCTCCATGTCTCTAATGAACTCAATCGCCTCAATCGGGGTACCAACTCCAAAGAACTTCGGCGGATCTCTCCTCAAAAATGATCAAAGAGCTTTATTCAAATCCTCAAATTAAGGCCGCTACTACTGCAGTACGTATCGGGATCCTTCCAACCTCTACCTCATCCAATAGATCAACTGGGGATGTGGATATACTCCGAACTCCCCAATGCTCCAATAATCGGGCTCATCCCCTCGCCTACACCTCATCGACACGCCCGACCACCTCCGGGTCTTGTTTCCTCCAAAGACTCCTGGCCTACCCCGAGTACCCTAAGGCACGAGCCGCCCCACGTCAATACCAGTGGAAAACGAAAGAAAAGATAAAGACCAACAAGAAAACCTTCAAATATCAATAACCCTCGAATTCAACTTAGACCTGTGCACATAACCACGCGACACCACGTACATGTAAACCTGCGCTTCCGATACTGTAAAATCAGAACGACCCGCTCTAGGTCGGCCTCCCCGAGGTTAGAATCATTCAAATCCCGGACACCGTAGGTCACTAAAACCGATGAATGACTCAATTTGAAAAGACTATCCTGCCCCAACAACCCAATGCGTGAACACTAAGTTCCAAAGAATCGATTTAACCAACCCGTAAACGACCGATACACAATCGTCTCCAACGGCATAATAAAAGGAATCAATTTCATTGATTTCCAACACCCCACTCTGCTCCCTTGGACGACAATACAATTCCTTTGACACGCTGATCTCTAGTCGAAGCTAACCATAAGCGCTAATAAACACCCACAACTTTCTTTACCGAGTACGAAATCGAAAAAGCATTTATGGCGCCCCATAAACCAATCAAGCATTCAACTGCTGAGAGGCCGAGATCTTTCCTCAGATATCAAGGACGATAAATCCTCCCAATATATCAACATCTATCGCTATACTCACCGGCAGGACTCCAACATATGCCGTTATAATCCCGCTAAGGCAAATTGCTTGGTCATAGTCAAAGTATAGATATATAACAAAGATGGGCTATATATATCGCAGGCCTAAGAATTGTGGAACTTAAAATTTAAACAAATATCATAGGACACAGACATATATTATCTCCTATGAATTGCTTCTCTTGCTATACCGCCTCCCCAACATAGACCCATTACCCACGGTATCGATCTAGTCCCAGTTAACGTGATCAATCTTGATCACTAATCAAAATATCATGTTAGTCATATGATGCTTGCCGCCTAACTATCGTTATTATCCTAATTAAGCGCATTTTGGCTATCCTATGTTTCTAGGCTCAAGAGGTATAATCAACAATTCATGTCAGATCTCTAGAAAACATGTATCAACCTAGGGATTTAACTTTTCACTCATCGAGGATACAATACATATATATTATATGTAAATTTAAACATATAGACGAAGTAAATAAATACTGGGAATATAGCATAACAATATTCAAATATTTGTTCACATAACATAATAGATAAGACATCACTCCCACTTAACCTAACACCACCGGCGACATCCTGCCTGTAAGACTCCATGTCACGTGACGCCATTATGCTTCTGCCCGACTTAGTAGTTTGGTAAAGGCTCACGATTGGCCTCTCGTCATACTTTATATACTTTGATATCGCTCTATTAAGCATATCTCAATTAGGCGATACTTCTCTCAAGTAATGCGTTTCCGGATTTGTGACGTGCTCGTCTTAGCTCGGGAAATTATCGCCTAGTATCGGTCACAAAGAACTCAACCGTCCTCAACGCTAGATAATACACCAAGCTCACCACCTAATTTCTTAATCCAACATGCTTCTTTACCGTCAGATGCTAATGACGCACGATTTTGTGGTAGAACGGGCAATGCGATTCCTGTCGAACTACTTCCAAGATACCGCTCCAATCGCTTCGAGACAAAATATATACCCGCATCGAACGATAATCGCCTCTATCGCTTGAAAACTCGCATCGGTGTACCGCGACTACTAACTCATCATCTCCACCATATACCAAGAAAGCATCTTAGTTCTTCTCGATACTTCAAGATTTATTTCAATAATCCCGCTGGTTTTCACCGATTAGCTTCGCATTCATCGAAGATACCACAAGATAAACACATCAAAGTGCCCACAAGATAACACAGTATACACGATGGATCCTATAGTCAGTCAAGGGTACATCTCTTCATTTTGTTCATCTCAAAGACTAGCAGCTGGACACCTGCTCACTGAAATAACTCCATGTCTCAGCTGGGAGATTACCTTCTTGAATTACTCACTAGTTTCTTATAAAGACTTATTTACATAGGTATCCTGACAAAGTCCAATTAGCCTTCTGGCCCGATCTCGATGGATCTTTATTCCAAGTATATATTGTGCTTCGCCTAAGTCCTTCATTGAGAACATTTACAATACCCAATCCTTGACTAATTCAAAGAATCCTTATGTCATTTCAATGATGAGTATGTCATCAACATACGCGAGTAATGAACGATACATCTAATTTACCTTCAGATATACAAGATTCTTCTTCGCTCTCGACGAAACCAAAATCTTTAATTGATTTAATATCAAAACGTAGATTCCAACTACGGGATGCCTCGCTTAAGACCATAAACGACCTTCAAGTAACTTGCATACCTTCTAGTCCTTTAGACATGAAGCTCCTTTGGTGTCAGACTCATATACACATCCTCCTAAATTTCCATTCAGTATAAATTTTACATCCATTTCCATATTTCATAGCGAAATGAAATGCAAAGAATGGCTACGATTATCCTGATGGACTTAAGCATAGCCACGGCGAGTAAAGTTTCGGCCATAGTCCACGCTGCGGAACTTGTTTTGAAACCTTTCACAAGTCTAAATTTTTTGAAAATCGACGCTTTCCGTCTTTTATCATGTTTCTTCTTAAATACCCATTTACATTCAATATGGCGAACCCCATTTGGTAAATCCAACAAGTGACCAAATCTTGTTCTCGTACATGTAATCTATCTCAGCTGTATGGCTATTTGCCATTTGTCAAGATCTCGTTTATTTATCGCTTCTTATAAGAAGGGCTCATCACTTTCAATGATGAAGTGCTTCACCACATCACATTCCAGTTCGTGATCCATCCTTCGAAATTAATCGATGATCGATAGGCTTGATTGCATCGAACCATATCAAGAAGCGGTTCGATTTCTCATTTCGCATTGACGCCATTATGCTGCTGGGCGTTTCGGCTTCGAGTGAAAGCAGAAACAATATCACACTCTATAAGACGAAAGCATTTAACTAGCGACTAAATATTCTCCACCTCTATCGACCGGGAGGATCTTTTATTGTCTTGTTCAATCGGCTTACTTCATTTTAACTCCCTTGAATTTCTCAAAGGACTCAGATTAAGGCCTCATCGAGGCTACAAACTGTGATTCATCGTAATCACCACAAATGTAATGAACTGCTTATAACCTCCTCTCTTGCATGCTCATTAGCCCGTATACATCGCGCGTATTACCTCTAATAAATCACTTGCCCTTTCACTAAATCCAACGAAGCAGTTTTTAGTCATTTCACCGTAAGACAAGCATTCACACTTATCGTATGATTCATAATCGAACCTTCAAGTATCCCACCGAGTGGATTTTCTGATTCAAGTTCTCGCATTGAGGACCCAATCTCAATTCCATGTGGTTTGGTTTAATTCATTAGGCTTTATTCCGCTTTAAGTTTATGTTATATTTATCTCAATAATCATGTCTAAAACAAATAGACCATTTTGGAGGGAGGCGGTACCAAATACTACCTCATTCCTAGTGATCCTAAATTCATCAGGGGATCTATTGAAAATGAAAACCATCATTATTCAAAATAGAAACAGAATATTCCCGCAAATCGCAGTACATAAGAAACCCGAGATAAGTTCAAAACAAGGCCCGCAAGGCCTTAAACCGATGGATCTTACCGCATGGGCCGCAACCTTCGCTGCTCCCTCACACATAGATCCATTTCCTTCTTTCTCGAAGTCTTCTATTTACCTGAAGTTCCCGAGATATTAGCGACAACATGGTAACTCACAACTATCAGTTTCCAGCACCCATTTAAGAGAATTAGAAGTTGTAAAAACTTCAATAACATACATACCAGAGGGCCGAGTGGTCAGCGAGACCATACTTCCTATCATCTCTGTGGAACTTCCCCGCAGTGCCGACTTCAAGGACTCCAGTTCCGTAATGACATTTGTCATCTTCCTAGCGTTTCCCCTGCCCAAAGCAAAGACGTATTCTAACCCTTGGCTTTGCCGGTAAACTTTTCTTCTTTCTTACACTTCTTCTTGTTTTGACCACCAAAATGTAACGAGTAAGTTCTAGTCTTACCTTATCTGCCTCAATATTCGTGATCATCTTACGCAGCTTCTCGCTTGTAGACAACTCAAACTTGCGCATATCGGGGTTCATGACAACCGAGAGAATTTGTCTCGAAGAGACTTCAAGATGAGATCCAACCGCCTCGAGAGACTCGGGTGTCCATGCTGAGTCGATCGACTAATCATTTTAATGATATTTAGGTCATACCGTCCATTCCCTAGCTGGCCGTCCACTTAGCACATACCATGTCATATCTTCTCGCTTCTAGCTTCCTTCGAATAATTCCTCAAGTTGTCAAGATATATCATATGTCGCCACCTTTTCATATTGAATTTGGAACGAAGGTTCCATATCGGGGAAGCTAATGACATCGACATCCACAACACGTATCAGGTTGGTGGGATCCCTTTCCGACGTGGGAGGCACTATCAATAGGTTTCGGAGAACCCTATTGTTCAAGATGTATTCGGGCTTCTCTTGCTTCGAGAACGACTAAGCTTTTCCTCGAGACCACCGTCAAAATTCGAGTTATTCACCAGACTTTTCAAGCACCGAGCCAAGTTTCCAGCTTCTAATAGTAGTGAGTTGTGAGCTATTATAATTCTACAAGAATAAGTAAATAAAGACAACGTAATCAAGAAACTATCATGCTAAAATCTTACAATAAATCGTAGCTAAATACTAATACTCAAATCTCACGAATATATTAAGATCAAGACCTATTATACTTAAATTCAAACTAAGAATAGTGCATAATATTTGGGATAAGAGTCCAATTCCCCACAATCGTTGGGGTTCTCACTCTCAATTAACAAGATAAAAGATGAAATTAGACAAATAAACCAAATAAACCAAATTTCTTCTCTCATCTTACGATATATATCAAATATAGATATGTGATTTTGTATCTTTCTATGTCCCCAAAAATCTCCTTTGGGGATCAAAACCTATTGGCCTGGATTCTAACAAATCTTTCAAGAATCATAGGAAATTTTTTATTGCTTAAATTATATATTTATAAAAAAATAGAAGACAAACAAATAAAATGATAAAGTCGATGATTCTATATAATCACTTAGATGTCTTTTTAATTAATAAAATATTAATTAGATATTTAGATATATAGATAGAGATTTCTACTAAGAATTTATTAGTACAATAGTAGGTTATCAACCACTATGTAAAATTACATAACTCTTGTGTCGTTAGCATTATTATTCAAGATGCTACCCGACTTTCAGATCTCCTACAAACCGTTACATACCAATTAAACCAAATAATTACTTGGTTGATCATCTAAAAGCCCACAACGTTAGCGAAATCACTTCAACATGATCCTTGTCATATCAAAGTGCAAAACTCAGAATTAACGCCATCACAGCTCCAGATGATACAACTGATTTCACAACTTTAAAATTGGCTTGATACGTTGCTTAAATTTTAAATGGTGAGATTATTACTTTGCTTTTATTTTACCATGCAATTGTAGCACATAATCAAGCATATGTACAACATGAAAAATAAAATAAGTAATGCACATTCAAGAGGCGTATGATATGACCCTAGGCCCTATTACATTTTCAAAACTTGAAAAACTAACATTTGGCCCTATTACATTTTCTTGTCTTCTGGCTTCCTCGAATCTCCACTAAGTCTGCCTTGAATTACAATTCAAATACACTAATCCCAACTTAGACAAAGATGCAATTCAAGGGAGAAACAAGAAAATTAAATAAAATAAAATAATATGACTCAAAAGGTCATATACAATACTAAGACGCTAGTAATCGAACAACACGGGTCATATCAATATCTCCATTCCATTCCATAATAATATATGGGTAAAAATATTAAATAAATAAATGTAATTTAATGTCACATATATATTAAAATGAAATGAAAATAATTGTGTTCATAGACGTATGTCGCAAGGCGTTAGGTTGCCGAGTCAGATGTATTTATTGTGTTACGTGAACAAATATCTCGAATATCATGCTTCCATATATTCGAGTATATTTGTTTACCTGCCTATATGTTTATATTTACATATAATATACATGTATCAGGTCCGAATTTGTTTGGTATGCAAAATCTAGTTAGTCTATGTTTTCTGCAGAGGCAACATTTAATCGTTGATTATACCTCAAGCCTAGAAACATGTGATACCAAAGCCTTCGGGTCGATGTCGAAGAAGTTGTATTTACGCATTATATGACTAACATGGTGTTTGATTACGATCAAGATCGATCAATGCTAGCCCGCAGACTAGATCAATACTCACGCCGGGTTCCGCTAATCGTGAGCCGGCATGACCAAACTAATTCATAGAAGATATGATATTCGTGTCCTATGATATTTGTTTGTAATTTAGGTTAGATACTTAGACCTACGATATATAACTATCTCGTTAGGTCACACAACAGTATACGATGATAAAGGATATATCGGGGAGAGATTTATCCATCCTTGATATACAAGGAAGATCTCAGCCTCTCACACGCTTTTTTCTGGTACTGATTATTTAAGGACGCCATAAAAGCTTATTCAGCTCATATTCGAGTAACAAAGTTAGGTGTTTCATGACACACTTCTTGGGCGGTTAGCCTACTTAATTGGTGATCGAGTTTACAAAGGAATTGTGAAAGTAATCGCCCGGCAATGTAGAGCGTTGGAAATCAATGAATTGATTCCTTTTTATTGTGCCCGCCGCGACAATCATAGATCAATTCATTTACCGGATTGGTTAAACGTGGATTACCGGAATCTCTTAGTGTTCACCTTAGTAATGGATATTACTAGCGTGGGCTCTCGCGATAATTTAAGGGTTAAGAGCCATTGCTAGATCTTTACTTATTAATCGTTATAATAATAGTAAATTGGTCAATTATTATTATTATACAACTTACTATTTTCTCGAGCTCAAGGCCACACACATACAATGATTAGTTCTCGAATACTATTTCATGAACGAATAACGAGACTTGTATATCAGAAATGACACAATATTTATATATTTTGTCAAATATATATGTTGATGAACAATTGGTTAAACTCATAAGTTTAATCAATTAAGCACCGAGATCATTTATAAATTTGATGTGTTTTATTTCGATAGTGACTTCGTTAGTATTTTAATTGACTTGTTAAGTTAATTAAAATAGAACACTCACTAGTAACTCATTATTTAATTAGGAGGCTCATAACGGTCTAATTGCTAACGAAGCAACCGATTTCTTAACGAGTCAGTTTAACGAGTGAATTTTGGGACTTGGTATTTAACAGAGGATTAGGTTTTTCATGACCATGTTAATCATAAAAACCTCCACCCTCAAGAAAGCCGCCTCTTCCGGGAGAATTGAAAGAATTTTCTCTTCCACTTCTCATTTCATCCCCTCAAACTCTAAAGAAGTTCAAGCTCCCTGTCATTTCCTCATGCCACAGAATCTAGAGGACATCTTTTTCGTGTTGAACAAGCACGGAGAGGATCTGAGGGCAATCACGCGAGGTTTTCGTGGGGAATCAGTTCAATTCGCTCGGCCAGTGAAACGCATGAATTCCTCGTGATTCATACATTTGTAGTTTTTATGTTTAGATTAATTTACACACTCGGTATCCTGGATGCATTTAATCGGTGTTCATCACGACAAATTCATAATACTAGATTCTAACATTAATATCATTTCATAAATATCTTCCACCTACTCCACTAACTATTCACCTTCATAAACCCACCAACCCCATTCCCATCTCCCTAAGGCCGAACCATTCCCCTTCCCCCTTCCCTTTTTTTTTTCATTTTCTTGGTGAAATGGTGTTGAATTTAACTCCAAATCTCGTTCCTCATCTTCCGATTATCAAAGGTATGGTTTCTAATCTTCAAATCTAAGTATTTTGAGCTAAAGTTGACTATTTTGAGGTTTGAATTTTTGGGCTGATTTCGAGGTTCGAGATTTTTAATTATACATATACGGATCATCTAAGCTTAGTTTAGGCGGATATAAGTGATAATTAATCAATTTGGGGGTTGCATTGTGTTGATCTTGATCGTTGACTTTGTTGACTTGAGTTGACTGAAGTTTTCGAGGCTTTGAAACGGTAATGGAGTTATCATCTAAGCTTGTATTACGTGGTTAAGCCATAATAATCGATTCTGGGTTCGAAATGTGTTGAATATGTTATGTTGACTTCGCGACTTTTGTAGAATTTGAGTTAGGCATGTTTGATGAAGATTAAATACTTGGAAGTTATACTTTTGGAAGAAATAGGATGTTTGGAGCTTATGTTGACTTTTTGAAAATGAGTTGACTTTTGTTGACTTTTTGAGAAAAAAATGTGAATTTGTAAAAGTGTGTTGTTGGAGTTTAATATAGTTGTTTTGGAGTATAGGTTGTGATTTTAAGTTGTTATAAAAGATTATGTTGATCGGATTCGTGTAAGCCGAAAGTAGTATTTGGATTTTGGAATAAAGGTTAGTTAAAATGGGTAAATTAGTTTGAGGAAATTGATTGGGTTGATTAGAAATTGATTAAAGTGTTAGTGTTTGATTGAGTGTGTCAGTCGATTGAATAGAGGATGTGGTTGTTGAAATTTTGTCGTTTTATTAGTTGGTTAAACGCGCGTAGTAATCTTTCCACCTTAGGTTAATAATTGGTAACTAAAATGGTTGTTAAATTAGATAGTTAACTAAATGGAGTTATAATTGGTAGTAATTGTATTTCACGGGTGTTTTGGTTAGCGTGAAGCAATGAAAGCATGCCTGATTAATTTTATGGACGTTTCCTATCAGAAGTCATCACAGTATTTATCTCACGGTGTAGATTAATTCTACTTTTCGTGAATGTGTTGTACTCGATGAAGTTAGAGCATGTTATATATATATATATATATATATATATATATATATATATATATATATATATATATATATATATATATATGCGCTGTGTCGATTATTTATGTATTGGATTTCTGTATGCGGTTACGATGGATTCATAGTGTTTCTGAGACGAAGGTCGAATCTAGGATGAGTTGATTTCAAGACTATTTTGGTCATTTTGATGTTTGTGGTGTCTGTTGGTTGGATTGGCATAGTATGAGTTGTTATGAGTTGTTGATATATACGCTGGTCAGATTACCCGGTAAGCCATACTATACTACGGTAGAACCGAGTTGTTTATGTATGTGAGTCATGACCGGTATTGTACCTTACCCCGTATAAGGTGGTGTATTTGCTCGCACTGCTACGATTCAGTTGATAGCTTATGTCGACGGGCATAAGTTTCTCCCCTCGCAAGTCGGGGGCCGATTACGCGCATTAGTCAGAGAAAAACCGGATATGAAGCCGATTGATTTGACCACACAGTTTATCAAGCTCAGAGTTGGAGTCGAGTAGGCTAGTGTTGCTTGGTGTAGCTAGAAAAGGGGTGGTCTAGTTGTATAGTCATAGTTCAACATGTTGATCGATAGAATAGAGTTGCGACTTATTTTATCATTACAAAACGATGATTATCTTTGTTGAATGTCTTTTATTCAAATATTTATATTCGTTGACGAGCCTATAAATTATGCATTTTGACAATGAATGCAATATATGATTTTTATATAATGGCCATATTGCATAACATGTTGAAATACCCATCTATGCTAGCGAAAACTAGTGATTTTAAATTACACTACCGAGAGCGCGTATAATGCGGCACTCGAGATAAAAGATTCACTAAGCTTCAAGTAGCCTACACCCTATTCGCTACGGGCGCATTTTCATTGTTGTGCTGACAAGCTTGAGTTTTGGAATTTGGGTTCGCTTCATGTAACCATGCCTTAGTGCCTAAAATACGGGTATCAAGATCCTCACAATCTGTTTGTACTGGATTTATAGATCGTTGTTATTTCAAAATTTCATTCGAGTTGTATATTGACATTTTGTATTTGGATGTATTGTTATATATTTATTGTGTCATGTGTTGTACACACAATATCATTTTTCTTAAAAATTATCTTTCGGGACATGTATCTTGTTTCCTATTTTGTCGGGTTCAAGAACAAAGTACTTTAAATTTGAGTCATCCATCGATCAGCGACATCAAACAGATTCGATGATTCTAACTCAGGGGCGGCCGACCGGGCGGGTCAAGCATGTATATAAGCTAAACATCACACCCCGTAACGAGGTACGAGGCAAAATACATCACTCATACCGAAGTACAAGAAAATACCGGATAATGCTAACCCAACATACGCCAACAACCACTAAACAACTCATAACAACATACTGTGAACGGCACGAGGCAAAGACATCACGTCAACACAACTACCAACCAACTAATCATACACAAACAATCAACACAACATATATAGATAAACATGCTCGCTATCACCAAATTCAACATATTCACGAAAGTAAATTAATCTACACCAGTTAAATACTCACCTCAGCCTAGCAACCAAGTGCCGCTTTCCCACGCTCCACTCCTAATCACAAACATCCGCAAAAATACAATTACTACTTACTGGCCAATCGTAACCTTAATCTTTAGTATTCACTTAACAATTCCATTTTAGAGTGTTCAAGTCATCAACTACTCAACTTAAGGTTTCAACTTAACCCTTAACATTATTTTACCCTTTTAACTATCCACTTTTAACAACATTTAAGTTATCAACTTAACAACTCTAGGTGGAAAAGATTACTACGCGCGTTTAAACGACTAATAAAACAACAAAATTTCAACCACCCAACCCTCAACAATTTCGGCCATCACCCCTACCCCAACAATATCACTTTAAACAATTTCTAATCAATTCTCCAACTAATTTACCCATTTATAACAATCTTTAATCAAAACCTCAAATACTACTCAAGTCAGTAAACAACTTAACTCAACAATATTCTTTCTTTCCAATCAACATAAAAATCAACACTTCTACCCCAAACAATCTATATTAAGGTCCCATAAGATCATAAGAAAGTTTTAAAGGAATTTGGGAAAAGTCAACAAAGTCAACTCTCAAAAATCTTTGGAAATATCACAAAAGTTTTAAACTTTTACTCTTGAAGAATAGAGGATGATGAGGGAAGATGATAAACCAACTTTTGTATCTTCGAAAGCACAGCAAAGAGAAGAATGGAGGAATTTTTTTTTCTTTCTACAAATGGGTTCGCCGTTTATTTGGGACGGGGTCAGGTTTTGATGATTTAAGAGAAGATAAGGATAAGGTTGGTGAGATATTTAGAGGAAAAGTTAAGTCTGCTTTGTCATGTGTTATTTCTCCACTTTTCGCATTTCTAAATTTTTATGAAACGAGCCAAATGTGTGTTATTATTTAAGTATATAAACTACTACTCATTTAATACTACCATATATTTCCATTTTATTCCAAAACTATTTATACTATCTCCGAGTCCCACCCACAAACGATATATATAATATAATTTAATCGCTTTAGGCGTGAATCTAAGTTATTTCACCATCAACAATGCATGCAACATGTCGAAAGTCTTTATTTAATGTTATAATGTAGCTTATGCTTCGTAGGATATAATTTTGTCTCCGGACTTAATAGAAAAGGAGATGCGTGAATAATGAACTAACCATGTAGACAAAGCACAAGCCACATATATGTTAAACATCAAATTTTTGCACAACATCTCATCATTTTTTTTTCTTTCACTTCCATCATTCACCTTCCACATCACTTTTCATCTTTTTTTTTTGGTATAGAATGATAATGTGAGGAATGTAGCATACCTCTTTTTTTCTCCACTTTTTCTTCTTCTTTTGAGATGTAATCCTCTATACACTTCTACATTTTTTTTCCTCTTCGTATATAACTCACTTTATTTTTCTTCCCACACTTAATTTTTCATCACTGACAAGCCTTTAACTCACTCAAAGTTCAATTCAACGCTACATACTCCCAAGTAGGGCACCACAGGAAAATAAGGCTCATAGGCTAATGACGCGAATCAACACAAAAAGCGGTCACTTTAGCTTAAGTGTTCACTAGGGGATATGTGAATTTAGGCTCTATGAAAAAAGTGGAATATATCCTAAGTATCTTCATCATTCCCATATATGCTTACAAAGTAATAAAAGACAGATTTAAAATAAGTTATGAAAAAAAATAAAACATGTCAGAGTATCACACCAAGAAAAAAATTTCACGAATCAAATTTAGGCGCAAAATCTCACAAGGTAAGTTATTAATCTCACAAGGTAGGTTATTATCCACTAACAAAATTAGAATACTCCAACTTCAATCAGAATATCATGAAAGCTAAGATTTACAAGTTAGAAAAAACTCAATCAATCATGCACCTTCAATTAGTAACATGGGTTCTACATGAAAAAGTACAGTTCACTTTCGATCCAAAAGATGCCAAAACTCATCATTTAAAAAAAATTAAGCCTTAGAGTAAAGATAATATCCATTTCTACGAGGAAAAACAAATGCAGCTTAAAGAAAAACACAAATATACACTTCACACTTAAATAAAATATCAGTCTCTCAATGTTGCAAGTAGAAAATAATTAAGACGCAATAAGAGAAAAGAAAAACTCCCTCGAATTATGGTTGATCGTGCCAATGATTCTCGGTAACGAAATCGTCATCGCTCCTTGTCCAAGAACATCATCAAGCAACATCAATGTTAGTGAAGGGGTCATCCAAATTAAGTCCATGTCCTTACAATGACCAAAGTTTACTCATACAAATTTATTAGGTGAACATTGAAAGTAACATAAAATTGAGGGGATAAAAAAATTAAAATTAAAATAAAATGTAAATACTAAATCAACAAAACATAAAATAACAATAAAAAGATGTGGACGGGGCGAGTACGCGAGAAAAGTGGAGTCGCAAAGCGAAGATGCGAGAGAAAGGTGGTGGGGTCCATGTGTGAGTGAGAGAGTCGTGCTTTATCTGAGGTTGAAAGCATGAATACAAGAAAAGACAACAATTAAATACATAAAAAAAATATTTTTTTTGAATACTATAATGAACACAAAAGCCACCTCCCTATGCATCAATGAACTGCATATATCATCACTTTCAAAAAAATTCTTTTTTTACCTTGTTCTCCCTTAAATGTTATGCTCTACTACATGCAACAAGCTTTTTACGAAAAATTATAGCCACCCAAAACAGAATCAACACTCCATAATTATTATTAATCTACTAAAATAAATGATAATTAATCTAGTAAAAATACAAAATTTAGATAAAAAAATTAAAAAAGAAGAAGATTAAATCCTGCATATGCAAGTAACCTCTGAGCCATCTCCACAGAAGTAAAGGGTTCATGTAGTTCCAAGATCGGGACTATTTTCAGACTGAAATTTTGAGGAAGTAACAATTTATATTTTGCATATAACTTTAAAATAATCTCCTCTTGGTCAAAATATTGGGTTATATCAACCAACTCAACTAAGACATCCTCATTATTGAAAATTGACTCTTCTACCTCAGGATTCTTAGTATAGTTAAGGTCATCTTTAATGTTCACCCACTCAATTGGTGCATCTATTTCACCAAGGAGTGAATACCTAACTCCACACCGTGAACAAATTTTCTTCGCCTACAACATCCACCATATCAACTTTCTTAAACTTAAAATCTATCACACTATTAATACCATCAAGGAAGTTATGCTCATGCTCAGAAGAAGAAATTTGACTATCAGCGAAAAGCAAAAGTGGGTAGGTACTTCCCTGTTGCTTTCACATGAACCGGTCAAGCACTGCCTATTTATCAAATAATTTTCCACATGGTTCAAGATTAAGTTGCAACAACTTCCTCACCATTCTTATCTACAATTTACTGTATACATATTCATTCTCAAGTAATTGATTCATTGTTCGGTAAGTTAGGATGCACTCCACTTGCATCGAGGCCGGACACCGGACTACGCGCGAAATTAATGATCATAATTTTCTATAACCAAAACTGAATATGTCCTCGAACTGAGAACAACCATCAAGAGCATTATCATATAAAAATGGATAAAGAACTCTCATACCGAGAGCACAGAATACTTATTTGCCATCAAGTTATTCATAGCTATAGAAACTTCAAGCATTTACACCATTTTTCACGGAATCATCTCAAATTGATGTTCTCAAATTCAAATTCTAATCCCGATTTTTCTCAAGTAATCATCATATGAATACGCATATTGATAAAACCACTCCAATTTTTTAGTGAGATTTATGTAATCTATACTCATCGACCCAACTCAATTTTTTATTTTTTAAATAAAATATAACAATAACAAATAGCCAAGTTATGACACCCAAGTTAAACTAATATCACGAGAGTGAATCCAAAGAATGGCGCCTAACTGACAACACAAATTTTAAAGAAAATTCGATCGAAATCCGGTCATGCCGGGCAATATAGTAGAAAAGGTAAGAAAGACGCTCAATAAATTCTAATTTATCGAAAATTAGTTCGTTTGTGCATCCCACTAACTAAAAAACACTTAATGATAAGGAACTAAATAAAATACTAAAGTGAACTAATAATGAATCGACCAATAACTCAAACAAAAGTAACAAATATTAATTAATAATGCCGAACGCAATGACACACGAGTCGTTAGATTATCGTATTTAACTAACTACGGGTTATTTATCAATTCATACAAGAGGATTCTAAAATATTAATGTTCTCTCTCGAGTAATACTAACCTCTGGCCGCCAAGAACTACTTTTATATCTCTATGATAGCTTAAAATATCAGACCGGATTTGAACAATCGTTCTTATAAATTTGGCATACACACACCTATATCTCTATGGTAAATGAACACGGTTCTACTCATCTTTTTATTTCTATTCTAACAATTAAGCATTTATGCACAATTCACTAATAAATACATCGAAAAATTAATTAAGCACAATAATTAGAATTATAAATAAACGATAAATAAATCCCACAGAAAATAAATACTCAATCCGACTAGTAAATAATTTAGTTCGTAATTAAAAGAAAATAAATAAATAATATTACCAAAAGCATCCGGACAGTAATAAAGTAGAGTGCTGGTGTTCTTGAATCGCCTGTGGCTGCTTCCACGCTAGTTTGCTGCGTGAAAAGCTGCATGGATTGCTTGATCCCCTTTTAATCTTTTGTCATCACGGAATAATCCAATTAGGTAATTGGTCAGCACTTTTCTGCTAATTTGTAAATGGGCTGCAAGATGAAATAATTGCTGTTGGATAAGTGTTGCCATGCATATTCATATGTTGGACTTGGGCTGCTTCAATATGAATTTGGGTAAATTGTAGGCTGCACTCATTCAATTAACTCTAAGCTCCTCTTTTGCACAACTATTCTTCATTTTATTTATGAATAAGCTTCAATCAAAATTAGGTAAAAATAAGTGTAATATATATTCAATTAATCTTATATAGCACAAAAATATAATAAATTAACCTCTAAAAATGCTATATTTTATACACTTATCAAATAGTAACCAACTATTTCATTTGGATATCTAATAAAATAGCACTTATTGGATTTGGAAGCAAGTTTGTATCTTGTTAATTTCTTAACGTAAACTTCACACCCACATATCGTTAGAAAACCCAACTTGGGAGGTCTCTCAAACCATAATTCATAAGGAGTTTTCTCTTCTGATTTAGTTGGACATTTATTTAATATGAGTGGCACACTTTTTAGTGTAAATCTCCAGAAATTAACTGGCAGATCAGATAGGCTCATTATAAATCGGACCATATCAAGTAAGGTTCGATTTTCATTTCTATTAATAATTATTATGCTGTGGCTGCTCCGCCGGAGTGACTTAGAAACAATACCACACTATCTAAGATGAGTATCAACTCATGATTTAAATATCCTCCTCCTCCATCGTAATCGGCAACCTTATAGTCTTGTTCAATCGTTTTGTACTTCATTTTGAAATTCTTAAATTTCAATAATTCATGTTTCTCAAGTCATTAGATATACAAAATCATATTCATCGTAATCATCAAGAATGTTATAAGCATTCATAACCACCTCTTGCGCACTGCTCATTAGTCCACACATACATCACAGATCCCCAATAAATCACTTGTCCTTTCATTGTAACTAATGAAGCGGGGATTTAATATTTTGCCCACGTAAGTGATTCACACCGATCAGACATTCATAATCGAAACCCTCAAGTATTTCATCGGAGTGAAGTTTCTTGATACGGTTCTTGTTTAGATGACCTAGTCTACAATGCCACATGTATGTAGGATTTAAGTCATATGCTTATTCCTCTTTAAATTTATGTTATAATGCTCGATAGATGTGTCTAAAACATATATACCATTTTGGAGAGATGCATTACCATATACTATTCTATTTCTAGAGATCCTAAATGCATTGGGATCGATTGAAAATGAAAAACCTTCATTATTCAAAAGAAAATAAATAATATTATGCCGAGAAGCTCGTGACATAGTAAACGTTGTTCAAATTTAAAACAAGGCCCGTGAGGTAAATTTAACTCAATTGATCCTAATGTGGCCGCAACCTATTATCCACATGTGTATCCATCTATCCTCTTTCGAGTATTCTATCAGTTCGTAGTTCCCAGACATTACGACAAATATGAGAATCTCAATGGGTGTCTAACAATCTACCTAAGTAGAATTAGAAGTTGTACAAAGTTCAATAACAAAATACCTTAGGCTTCGTGGTCGTTAGTGTCGGGTTTTCCGAACAAAATAACAATTATCTAAACCGAATTCCAGGATCTCTTCAAGTTTATAAAAATAATAAAATACACAGGTAATTTTTTTCAAGAATTTGCAATGAATAGATACGAGGAGACTTCGAAAACCAATGTAGGTTCTAAGACAAATTCCACACCAATCCAAGATCGAAATGCTCAGCGCTTTACTTAGAACGTGCTTAAAGTTTTAACTAAGGAACAACTTTTAACTAAGGAATGACACGGGAAGAAAAATCCAGGGATTTCTCCTCCTACTATACTTGACCAAGAGAAGGGTGGTAGAGAAAGTTTTGCCTTTTACTTTTCACAAAAGCAAAAAATGAATGAACAAGAAAATATATCAACTTCATGGCCTATTTATAGGAGTTGAAAACCCTAAAAAGTAGGCCCATGAGATGATGTGGTAAAAAATCTTGTTCTCCCTTTCTTTCTCCATATGGCCGACTCCTAGGGGTGAAATTTCCTAATTGATATTTCGCCCCTCCTTATAGTTATACTTTAACCGGTAGGTTATAATCGTATTATAGCTCTATTTCGTTGTTGTGTGTGACCTTTTAGGATCGATCGACAATAGCAATATATTAATTATGTTAACCGAACACCATATTAATATATAGATTATGAGCGGACTCTAGTAAGTCATCATAACTCCTATTGTCAAACGAGTTACCTAATATATTAATTATCCAACAATTAACATATATCTAAACTTATAACTTTAAATGTGTAATCGGTTGTATAATCTAATTGTTCAACGGACATATACTTATGAGATCTAATATCTCATAATTCCAACACTCCCACTTTCCCTTATACGATTACTTGTAAAGCGATTTCTTATTAATCGACATATCTAACACTAGAGTATACAAACCGAGGTCAGCTAACAAATCACCATCGCTCTCCAAGAGGCCCCGAAAATCTAAACCGTTATATTCGACAGACGGATCCCATCTCGCATAAGATTTCACAATGACACTTGTAGTATACAGAACTCAAGTCTTTTATAATTCTCTAGTTACGGAACACGTTTAGACAGGACTTCACTCAGGTATAAAAATCTCCATTTAACATAAGTTCTATGAGAAACTTCTCAGACACTTGGATATATAATCTTAAGTCTCAAAATATTGTCAACGCCCAATATCACGGTTGAAACTATTTCATTAATTATATACCTATATGATTGACTAGAGTAATAATTCTCCTTTCTAATCCAATAAACGTGATAAGATAATCAACACATACTAATCAATGGTGTTCTATTTCAATAGTAACAATCAAGTAGGGACCACAATATCATCGCTTTCTAGGCTCGATGTATTGTGTTTCTTGTTTGAGTCCTCAACTCCAAAGACCTTTCCAAAAAATTTATATTGCAAATGGAATAAATTTCATTACTCATAGTAATGATACATATATACATGCACATTATATACATATGTATTGATCATAGTTCAAAACAAATGATATATATATTGAATTTGGAAGCTTAAAATTCAAGCATTGTCTTACAATCATTTATGACATATATAAAGAAAAACTAGCTCCCACTAAGACTAACACCACTCAAGCATGTCCTTAAGACCAGTACTATACATGTGACTATCATGCTTTCTCTGAGGTAGTGGTTAGGTCAAGGGATCAGATATATTATTATCGATCGGAACCATACATATTCTAACATCTCCTCTATCGGTTATCTCCTCAATAAGATGATACTTCCTGAGTACATGCTTAGATTTGTGATGTGATCTTGGTTCCTTAGCTTGAGTTGTCAGCCCATATCACAATATAATCCCATCGTCCTCTTAATGCTAGGTAATTACTCCAAGTTCAGTCACAAATTTCTTGATCCAACAAGCTTCCTTCTGCAGCCCGGCTACAATGTACCAACTTATGTTGTTGAAGTCAACCATGCTGTCTTGCTTTCTATTGTACCAAGACACTGCACCACCGCCAGTAGATTGAGATCGACTCATCATCTCTATCGATTCGAAACCGCATCGCGTAACCCCAAAGAATAACTCATTATCCCCACAAAGATACAAGGAACTTATCTACCCTTCGTAAGTACTAAGATGGCTTTCACCGTAGTCTAGTGACTTTCTCACTCCAGACATGATTGGTAACGGCTTGTTACACTCAAAGCGCATTTATTAAGTCTAGACGCGTACATAACATGGCATACATGATGGATCCTGTGGCTGATGGATAAGGAACACCACTTATCTTTTTCTCTTCAGCGTCATTTGTGGGACAATCGAAACGGATGAGAGTAATGCCATGTTATCAATATAAGTGTTTTGGTTCAATCCGATTAGCCTTCTAGATCAATCTCTATGGATCTTAATTCCAAAAATGTAATGCGCTTCTCCTAAGTCTTTCATAGAAAAACACCTACATAGCCATGACTTGACCAATTCAAACATAGGTATGTCACTTCCTATGATCAGTATGTCATCTACATATAAGACTATCAATGCAATATTTCTCCCACTAACCTTCTTCTATACACAAGAATCTTCGTCGTTCTTAATGAAACCAAACTCTTTGATTGACTCCATTAAAACCAAGCATTCCTACTTAATTTAAACCAAACTCTTAGGTCCCTTCTTTAGACACGCAACTCGAAGTTGTGTCATGTACACTTTCTTTTCTAGATTCCCATTAAGGGATGCAGTATTTATATCCATCTGCCATATCTTATGTAATCATAATAGGCAGGAATGACTAAGATAATCCGAATGGATTTAAACTTTACAACTTGGGAGAACGTTTCATCATAATCAATTCTTTGAATTTGTTTGAAACCTTGGCTACAAGTCTAGCCTTATAAACATGGACATTTCCATCTTATCCAATTTGTGTTTAAATACCCATTTGCACTCGATAGGTCTAGCACCTTATGGTAGATCCATCAATGTACAAACATCATTTTTGGTACATTGAATCTATTTTGGATTTCATGGTTATAAGCCATTTATCAATGCTTTTCTCTCTCATGGCTTCTTCATACGAAGAAGGCTCGCCACTTTCAATCAATAAAGCTTCCCCATACTACCTATGAGGTTCTTGACGAGTTCTATCCGAATTTTAAAGGTAGCGCGAATTTCGGGCCGCTTCGATCATCAAGCGTGATCAAGTCAACTTCCTTTCATAAGAGGCTTCACCTTCGAGGCGAATCACCACGTTATCAAACTTCAATGAAATAGCATTTCTCAAATTTTGAGTCCAAGCTTGTCTGTAGTCAACTTGACGAGGCTTACTAACAAAATCTCTTCATACGACCTAACATCGGACGGTTCCCAAACCACATCCGCGAAAGAATTCTGCCTGTGAACCCACTGGGGCGCTTGATGTGCACATCATGGATCGAACAATATCCAATAGAGCTCCCATTTCTCTCCTCGACAAACCATTATGTCAGGTGTTCCGCATTTACTGCTATGACAATATCACACTCTTTAAGATGTGCTTCAAATACATGTATCGAGTTGTTTCAATCCTATTTCCTCCGAACTTTGAACTTTCAAAGCTTCATTTTATGCTTCCAAGAGATATGGTTATATACTCCACTGTGAGTCATCAATTAATGCGATGAACTATGAGTAACATCCTCTAGCTACAGAGTATTCATCAGCCACACATCGATATGTATGATTCCCAACAAATCGATTGCCCTCTCACTGCTCTACTGAAAGGCGATTTGAACATTTTCCCTAGCAAGCATGATTCGCATTGATCATATGGTTCAAAACCAGATGTTGTCAAAATTCCATCAACATGCAATTTCTTAGTACTTTTATCACTTATGTGACCAAGTCTGAAATGCCACAGATAGGAATGATTCAAGGTATTTGGCTTATTCCTTTTATTATTTATGTTGTAGGTCTCAACATTTGTATCCAATACATGTGAGACCCTTCCGGCTTGAGATGCCATACTATATCATTCTATTTCGAGAAATAAACATCATTTCAATTTTAAGCATGGCGACCTCTTTTGTCAATGGGCCTAAGTCTCATCAATTGAAATTACTGCTTAGTAACTGTGTTCACCGAGGTGTAGTCGGGTCGATGTTTAGCTCAAGTCCGATCAATTGGGAATCGTGAGTGAATACCCTGCATTGAAAGAGGACTTAAGTATGATACGTCTACCAATCTGGTAGGTCGTCATATAAATAAGGTTCAATCCAACTTTAGAGTTGGTATGACAATACTACTTAATTTAAGGTGGCATTAGTAATATTTTAATCATTCTTGTAATCAAGTTAAGCATATATACACACAAGCAGTTATATATATCATAGATCACAAGCATAAAATATAACACTAATAAAGTACCCGTGGATATAAATCTATAAAAATCTAGACTGTGTCTAAACTATTTAGCCTATCGATGATCTCTATCATCTTCCTGACTCCTCCGATAGCTCTCCAATTTTTAATTAATTATATTTACATTAAATGATAATAAATTGAAACGTATAATAACATGTCATATTTTCCAAAAATACATCTAAGTGATATCACTTATCTCTTTCTTATCCATCATCAAGTCTATACTAATAGCAATTTTAAAGCATGTTATTATAATGGACAAAAACTATATTCTAAACGCACATAATGAATCCAAAAAAATATATGTCATTGTATATTCATCAAATGAAATATACAATCTAATTGCATAAGTATGAAATATTCACTTAAACTATTTTAAGCATTTTAACAATTAATATTAAATAATAAGCATTTCAAAAATACTATTTATATAATTTATACTTTTAATAAAATTTAATATCACATTATATGTTATTAAGAAACTCAATTATCAAATAATCATGGATTTATAATTTAATTAAATCAATTCTAATTATTAAATCCAATCAAATTAGAATTAATTAATTAATAGTTTTTATTTTAATTGGACATCAAATACCAATTAAAACAACTCATAATCAAATTAGAACTATTAAAAGTAGTTAAATTAAATTAATTAAACTAATTTCCAACTTGAAATTAATTTAAAATAATTTTAATTGATGTCAAAACATCAATTTGAGTAAAATTGAGTTTAAAAAGATATAATACCCAAAGACAATGCCTAAACAAAGTCCAAAAGAGTTGACCATGAAAGGTACTGAACTAAGCCATTACTCTGCCCAAGCCACAGTCTGGAAGAAGTCAAATAAGAAGAACTAACGGTCCACGAGCCTATCAGCCCAAATTTCAACCGGGGAACGTAACCGGACGCAAACTGCATAATACCTAAACCTCAAGGCCATGCTAACATCATCAATGACGTGGTAGCTGGTAGACACATGTCATAGTTTGGATGCTGGGCACGCCACGCCAACGGGGCGGCTGGTAGTAGCCGACGCGCGCCACGTGGTCATGTGGGTATTAACGGGTAGTCAACGCATTGGCTCCGATTTCGCTAACTTCACCGTGATGTCATGCCGGGCTTACCTAGGTCAAGGCCAAGATCACATGTGGTGGTCCGACGTTTTCAGACAAATTCACTTTTTTAATGTAATGACTAGTTTTAATCGATTCGCAATCGAAACTGATATATAATTTTGCTCATAAAATTCATAAAAATTTGGAAATGAATGAGCAAGCAAATGTATCAATTTCATGGCCTATTTATAGAAGTTCAAAACCTAAATTCCCTAATTAAAATTTAGTCCCAATATTTTCTTATAATTACACTTTAACCAAGAAAGTTATAATCGTATTATAGCTAGATCTGCTTGTCAAGTGGTGACCCTTAGGCTCGACATCGACAATAACAATATAATTATGTTAAACGAACATCATATTAATATATGTATTTATTTAAATGACTTCAAGTAGTTTCCTTCATCATAACTCTAATGCCAATTTAGCTTACTCTAATATATTAATCATTCTACACCAATATATATCCTCAACTTATAACTTTAAATGTGTAATCGGTTGTATAATTTAATTGTTCAACGAGCATATACTCATGAGATTTAATATCTCATATTTCCAACAGTTAGACCATATTTCCTATCTTTAATCAACTTCTTACAAGTTCTTTTCTAGTAACCCTTGAGTTTCCAATAGCGACATATATCATCTTCAAAGAAACCTTTGCTTTCTTTTGTATCAGGATTACGCTTAAAATGACCTAAGCAGGTTTAAAGGCGTTTTTTCACTCCAACACTCATTGGCTCCAAAGAACGTGATTTGTCTATGTACATCACCACGTAGGCTTGCTCGATTTTATATTTGCTATAGCCTTTGACGCAGTTAGACACGTTACACAAAATCGATCTCTTTAATGATCTAAACTCTAATTTGTGATCAAATCGTATCCCAAATGATACGACCGGCTTGGCCAAATCCATTAACTCATATACACAACAACCACTATGTCTCTAAGCCAGAATCAACAAAGAGCAAGAAACGCATTCGTATTTTCATGTCTTCGCTTGCCCTTCTGATACACTCTGTAGCTTCCGATAAATTGCCATATGCCCGATCCCCATCATAAACCGAAATTTTGATTCTATCCGCCGAGTAAGTACACTTGACTTTTGTTACCCTTTTTATGCAACTCATACTCCTCCCAGGTATTCACATCCATGATCTTAGAAGGCTTCTTAGGAAGTCTTTTATATAAAACATATTCGACTCCGTGTAACTGAGGACAACCTTCAACTCACGAGTCCATGTGTTATAATTTGCACCATCACTAATGCAACGGGTCAATGTTGTTTGAAGTACATTATTAGGTGTTGTATGGGTAGCCATTTCAATTTAACAAGAATAAGTATGTAAAAGACAATAATTTAGCAATCTATCATCTTAAAACAATACAAAATAAATTGTAAAGTGATACCAATACTCATAATCTCACAAAATGTATTAGTATGTAGAATCCACTGTGTCAAGAATTCAAACGGCAACGCTATATACATTTTGAATCCCAACACAGTAGTAGGTTGACTAACCAATTATGTACCACAACATACCCCCCAGTCACTAACATACCTAACATGACGCCACTGCAAAATAATCACCGAAATGACAACGTTAGTGGAAATCATCGGTTAAACCGCCAATTAAACCAAAATGTTACTTGGAATGATCATCTGAAAGCCCACAACGTTAGTGGAAGTCAGTTCAGCATGATCTATTGCCAAACCAAACACAAATATCGTTAGAACATCTCGCTATCACAGTTGTGCCCAGCTTGACGCTATCAATTGCACAACTTTAAAAACCGGCTTCGATAATTACTTAAATTTAAAGCCAGATTAATATTATTTACTGCACATTTACTATGTATAACAAAGACATACTCATAATATGGCACATCATGAAAATAAAGAAAATAATAATATCTTAAGATATATGATGACCCTAACAACTAAATATTACTAAGCATTCTAAACTAAGTAATAACTGGCATCTTCACCATCGCCAACATTCAAAACTTCCAACTATCAAATGATATGCTCAGAGTGTCATATTAATGCCTCCACGGTACATAAAATCTAATTATCCCAACTTAGACAAAGACGCAGTTTAAAATAAATACATAAAATTAAATACGACTCAAGAAAATGCTTACAACTAATAACGCTTTTCTCATAGCTGCATTAAATAAATAATTACAAAACTGGGTCATGCCAATATTTCCTTTACATTCCCATCACAATATATATAGACAAAAATTAAATCACATATCATGGATTTAAATTATATACTCCCTCTCCATCCCAAAGATTTATCCATTTTTTATAGTTGTAACTTTGAAACTTAATCTCTTAAATATATTTATTTGTGTTGTATAATGTTTTATAAAAAAATATATCAAATGAAAGAGTTTGAAATGTATTTTCTAATCGATATAGTTTTCTATCAAGTATTATATAATACAAATAAAATATCTACGGTCAAAATTCAGAGGTAACAAAAAGTCAAAAGTAGACAATTTCAAGTGGGATTATGAGTACTAAAATATATAATTAAAATTAATTAATATATATATATATAACTTTTTGTTCAATAATTATTATAATAAGTATTTTATATATATATATATAACAATATAATTACTTGCAAGTAACTATATTCAATATATATTAATTATTAGATAAATGTTACCATGTTGATCATTTTCACAAATTAATACTTAAAAGGATTATTATTAAAAGGGATAACTGAATTAAATAAAATTATCTTGAATTAGATAATTACAATTATCATAATTGAATACATGATATTTATTCATGAAAAATCGAAATTGAACTTACCAAAAATTTTTAAACACTAAAACTAGGTTTTAAAATCGGATTGGGAATTTTTCAAAAACCCTAGACGAACAAGATGTCGACGGAAGGACGGCCAAAGGCCATCTTGTGGCGTATCCGGTTGTTTTTGAATCACATAATTTGACCACCGGACCCGCCCTGTAGCGTGCTCGTTTTGGCAATTAATTTTTAATTTTTATGTTTTAATTCAATCTTTTTGCAAAATCGTTTTGAAGGCATTAAACTATTCAAAAATTCTGAAATTGTACAGAAAAATTCTTCAAAATATTTATGAATAAATCCAATTGAAAATTCAGAAAATATTGGACCAAAAATTATTTAAGTATCCCTTATAATCGATAACTATCTTAATTTAGAAAAAATTATTGTGTAATACTTAAACACCTTCAAAAATTCTGAAATTTTAGAGAGGTGTTCCCTTAACTAAACCACACTGCACTAATTTTTTAATTCGAAAAAATTTGAGTTTATGCCTTTTAAATTCAAAACTAATTTTTAAAATCAAAACCCTTCCAAGCTACATGAAACAAATTATACTAAAATCAAAACATCTATATATACAATAACGGCACTTGGAAATATGAACACAAATTCATTACGGATTACAATTTTATAATACACGTTTACACATAAACATATACACATAAAATTCATTAATATTCATGACATGATATTTAATATTTTTAGCCGACATTAAACAATCTAAAATATCTCCTGATGCCACTAATGGAAAATTACATGTCCGAACTTGATTAAACTTAATCAAAACATACAACATAGATCTTTTAGATGATTTAACATCATAACTAAATAAAAATGAATAATGGAATGCTGCGCTATGTCAAAGGAAAGCCACAAAGAACAAAACCTTCACGTAGACCTTTTGACTTCACTTTCTAAAGACTACAATAAAAAGAAGGCCTAATGATCTACACAACAAGATGGTGTTGAATCCTACACTTGACGCATCGATCAAAGCAAGAACGCTGTTTTGCACTTGATATTTTAATATCATAAAAGTGGTGCTTAGAGTGGGGGTATAAAACCTACAGATTTAGGCTGCCATATATTAAACCTATTAAATCCCCACATATATATATATTTACCCTAACATCCTGTACCTGATTAGTCAACGAAATGGCTCGTTAAAAAACTAACTCGTTAATGTCTTATCAAGTTATTAACAAGCTCAACTAACTAAATGATTAATTGAACTTAACAAGTCAATTAATTTGGATTCATCCAAGTTATATTTCACACGTGTAGTGTGATTATCCCAATTGAGAATCTCCATTGATACAATCAACTTCCAAATTTATTAAGTGTAGTTTTATTTCATACGAATATAACTCAACGCTGCATGTATGACCTTTTATAATGTATAATAGCAAATTTAATAATAATATAAATAGACCATTAATAATATTATTGTAATGATTATAGATCTAGTAAATTAATTGAACTTTCTGCTTATCTAATTCGCTTAACTAAACTAGTAAATTACTATTACAACAATTATCGTGCATAATAAACGAAACCAATAACTATCGATATCTTACAATAATCATATCTACCACCACATTCAAAAAAATCAACTCCCTCCATGTTTTCCTCCCAAATCACTTCCATATGATCTACATTCTACATCTCTCCATTCACTTCATCCTCCACATTATCCCCAATCTCCCTACTGTCCGTATTTGCTTCATTTTCTATATCCCCATTCACTTGATTCTCGATATTATCTCCATTCTCTTCAATCCCCATTTACTTATATTCTGTCCATTCTCCATAGGACTTGCTCAAGATAGGCACTCGAATTCTCTATAAGCCTAACTTCAACATCTCTAATATCTCTTAAAACACATTCGGCCAAATTATCCTAAGCTCAACATATGTCTCCTATAGGATCATGTAATTTATATTCTCTTCAATATATTGTCCTAACAACAGGAGCCCACTTGGCCATGTGTATTAATCTGCTATCCAAATTATTCATAGACCTCTTAAAATAATAAAAACACAGCCCCTTTAATCTCAATTTCCCACATAATCTACTAATACAAATCATCGACTAGTAATCGGAACTACACATCTCCACTACTATCCTAATCCACCCACATACATAAACACGACGCTCCCTAAACTTCTTCAACTCCCCAACTATATGGATTCTAAAGGTAAACAACTCATTATCCCTTTATGCAAGAACATATTGTATAGTTAATGCATGTGCTTATTTTTAACTAATTTTGGAAAATAAATAAAAATTTAAACTTTTTAGTAACAATTGAACACACACAACTTAAACGCAAAAAACCCCAATAATTTGCTTAATATAATCATTTTGAAAGGTGAACCTTCCATCTTCAGTTCACCAAATCTTTTGTGGGACACCCCTTCTTGCTCATCGACCTTCATCACGAGGCCTAGGTACCATTTTCAGAGACTTTTGCTTCAAGTTTTGATTTTTTTTTTGTTTGAATGAAGACGTTTTGACTTTGAAGATGAAAAAGCCCTAACCTTTTTGGTATGTCAATTGAAGAGAGTGAAAAATCAGATGAAATACTTGTTTAATGAATGATTTTATGTTTGGATGGAATTATCAACCGAAGGAACGTAGGATATGCCTAATGCGTTTGAACTGAAGGGACGAAAATACTCTCGCTTTTTATGCTGATTTGAAAAGATAGACACTTCAGTTCCTTATTTGAAAAAAAATGAAATGTTAAATCCGTTATTTGGAAGCGTTTTAATAGTTAGGGGACTTCAAGAAAATAAACCTTTTATTTTTTACCTCTTCCTCTAATTCCATCACTGATCTACCTGTGTTCAGATAATGGCTCCGGACGGTATTGTTGGTGAGCCCGTTTACTAGTTAGGTCCATACAACACCCATTAGCCCACATGTCTAACGACCGTGGCCCGCCCACAAAACCTGTACCCGAGTTCGCCCTGGCCCACAGGCTCTACGAACGCCCCTGGCCGTTAACAAATGGGAAGGACGGGGGCGATGGGTTGGGCCCTGGGTTCAAGCTCTCTCTCTCCGGTTCGAGGCTCAACATGCCCCCTTAACAAACAGTGGCTGCTGGTTAAAAGCCACGTCAAGCTGCGCCCAAATTTTTGCTGACAGCTTAACACTAATAACACACAAAAATAATTATGATAAAGAAGTAAAGATTCAACCTTGTGACTTTATTGCAGAAGAGTACAACCATTTGCTTACTTACTACTGTTAATATACGTATGATAATAAATCAAGTTATTTGATTTAAATAATATATAAATAAAATCATAAGATTCAATAATATATTATCCTTCAAATAATAAAACATATTTCTAATTAAAACTATTTCAAGATATTGATAGATAACTTAGATTTGGTATTATTTAATATATTATCTTTATTCATATATTATCCTTCAAGAATAAATAAACGATTCTATTTAAACTACTTGGTAGCTTATTTAAAGTATCAGATAAGAAATCTGGAGCACAACATAAGATTCATTAATATATAAATGTTGTTTTTGTGTCAAATAATACTTATTAAAAGAAATATTCATATATTACAAAGTAATACTGTATTCTAGTTATTTTAATTATATGATGAAAGTTATTATTTAATGTCAATATTCTTCAATGTATATGGATAAGAGTACGATATTTATATAAGATCAACAATATATTTAATAAAGATTAGATTTATCAATATATTATTTAAATAATCAAGACTTTATTATTTAACTCAAACTTTATCGATGATAATATTTCAAATTATCATATGCAAAATATATTATTTAACTCAAAACTTTATTGATGAATTAAACATGGTACCATTTAATATATTATCCTTATTTGATATAATGCTTTTAATTATATGATAAAAGTTGTTATTTAATGTTGAATATTCTTCAATGTACTAAAATGTAACATTAAACAAATTGTATAATATGTTTAAGTAAATTAAAAGAATTTACATACAATCTTATTACTTTGTTATATAGCAACAAATATTATTCGTTTATCAATATATTATTTAAGTCAAAACTTTATCGACGATAACATTCCAAATTGTAATATGCAAAATAAGTTATATTTAAGCATATATTACTTTAACAAGTATAACATATAACACTAATTGGTAAGTTTCTGCTAAAATCTGGTTTCTCACCTCTAATTTGGAGGTCCAAGGTTCAAACCTCACAACCACCAATATTATTTTTGAAATTTGACACAAAACACACCTCCGTTAAATATTAACTGCACTCACGTTTTATGCTTGAAATTTGGACACAAAACACACCCTCCGTTAAATATTAACTGCAATTTCACGCAAGCATCTCGCTGCATACCTTTTGTGCGGGTATTGGTCAGATACCGGCCCACCTCCGTTAAATATTAATCTGCACTAATGGCTTACAAGCTCAAATTGACACAAAACACACCCTCCGTTAAATAACGCTACCACGTGCGCCCGGCCACCGCAAAGGTCGCTGGGTCAGATACCGGCCCAAGACTAGTTTAATGGACCGCCCATCCTGGTTCAAGCGGCCTCGACCCGCCAAACATGTGGGATATGGCTGGGCCCGGCTTGACCCTAAGGGCCCATTGCTAGATATATTTAATAACAAGTAGTATAAAATGGGCTTAAATATTGGCCCATATGTTTGAACCCGGTTTGAGCTCACATGGGCACGCTATCTATTGACTTGAGCTCGATTCGGTATACTTTAGACCCTTTAACTGATGACCTGATGAGCATATGCCAAAATAAGTGGACAGTTGTTCATTAAATATAGTGTGTTGTCACCCATCTGTGATTAGCGGGAGCATGCTTAATTATGTCATTTATGTGGGTGCCTCTTTACTTCAAAAGTTTGAAATGGTATAATTTGGGTTAAAAATAGTTCACAAAAATGAATATTTTTGAAGGGCTTGATAATATAATGATACATATAGCATGTTCTTTTATCAGTATATTGTTTAACAATGAACATCTTTCGTTATTTAATGAGTAATGTATGTAGCATGTCATCGTTTTTTCAATATATTATCTAACAATAATCTAACTTTCATAATGTAAACAAGTAATGTGTTGATGCATGTAAATTTAGCAATATACATTATTATTTAACACTAAATAACTCCCTTGGCGTATATTATTTTTGACAATATATTCCTTCCGTATCAATATAAAAAATTATTTAATCTAAAATTACTTTATAAATGATGTATGCAAATTTTATCTTATGTCCTTCATAATTAGAGGTTATCATTACATTTTAAGATAATAGAAAAAACTTTATGGGGACAAAAGGACAAAGATAATGAAAAAGTATCACTTTTAATCAAAACAATCAAATATTTTGAGACAATAGTTTTAGTCTTAAAATCACTTATATTCACTAATGGAAAGTGCACTTGTAAATGTCAGTGGAGAACTCCCGACGCCAACATTCGCCGGGTTTGTGGCTCAAGCTACTTGCTGGATGAATCAAGACCGCATATACGCTACTATAAATTGGCGTCAGTATCACACTGTCTAGAGACGGATGCAAATTAAACTTTTTAGATTTGAAAATATTTTATAAAATAAAAATCACCGTTGTCGGGTTGTAGTCGGGTATTATTTAGTAATAATTCTCTTAAAAGTAATAATAAAATAAATTAAAATGTAGGAGTCAAGGTTGGCAAGGCAGTTTGCTCCTCAAGGCCGGGTGTTTAAATTATGTAAATCCGCTTAAAATTAAATGCAAGATTAATTATAATATTTAATGCACCCGATTTAACCCGACGCTTATTTATCCGTTATATATTCAAAATACCCCCCCCTGCATTTAACAGCTTTCCCCCCCTTTTTTTTTCGTTTCACACCTCCGCCCCTACCTTCCAATTACAAGTTCCGCCTCGGCCGCTCAGCCTCCTCCGCCTCCTCCCACAATTCCCGCGCTCTATTTCAAAGATTGTTTTTTTTTTGAATTTTCGATGAATTTAGTTTTAAATTGATATGTGTCATGTGTTTTAAATTAGCTTTTGCTTAGTTTATTTTATTTCAATAGATTGTTTAATTAGTTATTCGAATTATTGTAAATTAATTTCATTTTTTTAATTACTTAATTATTTTCATTATTATTATTGTTAAATTAGTGTTATAATGTGATATCAGTTTCGAACGTGATTGAATTGAGTTCGAATTGTTAAATTAGTTCAATGTTATTGCTAATTAGCTGGAATTGTTATTGAGTTTGAATTGAATTGTTAGTTGCATTGTCAGTTGTTAATTAGTTTGATTAGTTGCGATTGTTATTTAATTGAATTGAATTGCGATTAATTGTAATTAGTTGTTATGTTATGATTAGTTGATATAGATTAGTTGAAATGTGATTAGTTGTTAGTGATTTGTTGAATGTGATTAGTTGGAATGGGACAATTGTTAATGTTAGTTGAACGGATTAGTTGAATGCCATGAATTGATTAGTTCCAAATTAGTTTGGATTAATTGTCAGGTTGTTGTTATTGTTAATTGAATTGAATTGTGATTGTTGTGATTGTTAATTAGTTTGGATTAGTTTGGAAATTAGTTTGAATGTGATTGTTAGTTGTGATTGTTAGTTTGATATCAAATGTGATTGTTAGTTTGGATTAGTTGTGATTGTTAGTTTGGATTAGTTTGGATTAGATTGAATTGTTAGTTAATTGTACGAATTGTTAATTAGTTTCATAGTTTTGCTGTGCATACCTCGGTGGTAGGTCCAGGAAGGATAGTGGATGATAAAAGGAAGTGTAAGGCCAGTAGAGAACCGCAGACTCCCCACCCAATCCTGTGCTGAGGAAATCTGCATGATCAAGCGACGCATCCGATTACTCCACCATGTGATATAGACAGAGTGTAATTCCCCGCTACCCACGATCTGCATATGAGGCGGGTTACTTGAAAGGGTCAAGCATGTCGCCAGCCTCACGCGGGGAGTATGGCCTCAGACAAAGCAGCGGGTCACATGTCCGCCGTACAACCCCCATTCATTCGACGTGATTTAATTTACTTAATGATGCATTTACGATGATGACGACGAGGATGATGTTGACCTCTTGACGTCAGGGATAAGCCGATGATGACGGCATCGCGAAAGCCGGTACTGGTGCCGTGACGGTGATCGTATTTACGCACGGGACCTTTCCCGCCATTGAGCCCGCCGCAAGTGACAAGATTGTCTCGCTTCGATCGCCAACGCGTAAGTCGTTAATATATTTTTTAGTTGATCGTGGAAATTTGCTATTTTTATTCATGTTATCTTATTTTTTTATTGTCAGATTGTGTGGAAAGGGGGTACCTAGATTTTGGAGCCAGCAGATACATTGTACTGATATTCGATTCTGGCCAAACTATAAAGACATCTGCAAGAAGCTATTGGCGAAAATATGAGAGTCATTATTGGTAAGTACCTATTCAATTTGTATAGATTGAAATGAATTTTGTCAAGGTAAGTTAATTAAATTTGTAATCTTTTTCTATTTTTTACTCGTGGAGAAATAAAGTTTCAGAAAAGAGGAAGTCGAAAGAAATATTCCATGCCGAGAACAAGAAGTGGACAAACCTGATGACCAAGGCGGCGCGGCCGCGATCAAGGCGGCACCGACAAAGCATCCTACTCGGGTTGTTGGAGAAGTCCAAAGTCGAGATTTACAACCTCTACGTAGCTGGAGGAAGTACCTGAATCATTGGATGACTCCTCGAGCGTAAGAGAATAACCGAGCAAGTAATACGATCACTGGCTCGGGAGGCTCTAATTGTGAGGGTCGTATGTCCTCCCATCACAATGGGAGTGCGAGATGCACTCTGATGCAATCGGGCGAGGTAATTAACGCTATTTAATGTTGTTAATTCAATTTGTGTAGAATTTCTAAATGATGTTTTTTATTTTTATTTTTGTTTAAGAAAAAGAAGACTGGAAAGACTTCGCCGGCTGAGGTTTCCTTTATGAAACCAACTTGGTGAAGGGACAAGGAGTAATTCCAGAAAGAAACCCCAGCGATCCAAGAGGGCCAAAGCGGTGGTAAGTTCGTTTATTTTTACCATTTTTAAAATTTAAGTTTGTTTAGAGTTTATTTATTGCCAATAATCTCATTAATATTGCAGGAGGAGTACAAAGAGGCTATGCTCGCTCAGCACGGGCCTGACTTTGATTTTCGGGATCCAAATAAGCTTGACTTGGCAAAGATACGGGAGTAGTTCCCCTGCTGCGCGCTGGGCGGCGGGAGAAGTTCTTTCGGCACTACATCGAGGTCGCGGCATTGCCGCCGCCGCTAGCACCGTAGCGCACCACCGCCACCACCACTCACCACCACACCGTCTGGGTCGAAATCATTACGTGGTAGCACCGACTGCAGCATGTAATGCATTTGAATCGACGGTGCATGCTCTAATCGAATGCATCAAGAAATAAAACCTAACAAACTCAAGGCTTCTACCTCGATTCCCGGTTACCAAGTTTCCTTCGGTTCAAATCAAACACACAAACTGCAGGTTTTAAAGATGACTCCATTTATTCTAGCATCGCAGTAATAACAAGTATACTATGTTCGCGTCTCAAATCCGCAGATGTTACTGCATGGCCGTGTAATGAAAACTAACGCTAGAAGCCGAAATATCGGACTCATATGTAGAATGTGGATTTGTCCGCTTTGGAATACAAAGATGTCTTCCAAGAAGAGTGACAACCTCCGCCTGCTCTATAGATCAAACCACGATGTTGACATTATTGAAGAGGGGGCTTTCAAGTATTATTGGAGCAGAGTTATGATAAGTGTTTATTATATAGTGCTTCGAGGCCCTAATTACGATACGATGTTATTTTTACCTTAATCCGTATAATTTGCACTTGTTTTTGTTTTATTTGGAGTTTGTACTATCTGCTAAAGTTGTAATTCCGCTCTGAATTGAAGATACAAGGAGCAAATTCACTAAGAGTTACATGACATGATCCAAGAATGCGGATCTCGCCCATCAATACAAAGTTACGCAACCTATAAAGAGGAGAAGTGAGTAAAAAAGCGATATCTCTCGATTCTTAGTGCAAAGTCATCAACTTTGTTGAGCTTTTGGCCACTCATCGAAGTAGGAGTTGATTATTTTTAATCGTTTGAATATTTTTAATTCAAGTTATTTTTATTGCTAAGGACGAACGCCATTAATTTCATGTATTTATTTATGTCTTTTTATTTAACTAATTTTATTATTAGTCGTGACCATGATGTAGTTGGATCGGATGATTTGATTTTCTTGAGTTAATTTATTTCCGCTTCATACTCGATTATCAGGCATAATTAGTATTTGGCTATCTTCGATATCAATATTAAGTCGCTCATATAAGGGATTAATCACAAATAGGGCTGTCACTTATGAACCTGGCACCCAACACATGTTTCTGTACTTACTATAGAGATATAGGTAATGCCATGTGCACTTTTAATAAATAGTTATTAAAAAGACTTCTATTTTAAGCTATCATGTATATAGTTAGTTTCTTGTGAGACTTAATCGCGTTTAACCTATAAAGAGAATCACCTGTATAGGAATCTTTTGTTATGAACTAATAATAAGTAACTACTAGTTAAATTGAATCGACGATCCGATTTAAATCATGTGCCCTGACTATAGTTCGAATATTAAGTACAATCCACTACTTTTGCATTCAGTTAGTTTAGTTAATTTAAGTTCTGAGTCAATTTAGTGAAGTAGTCTAGATAAAAATTTACTCTTGAATTATTAGTTAATTAAGGATTAAGAAAAAGGCCTAGTACTTAGTATATTGGAATTTGTGAGACGATACTCGTTCTTATTCATTATATTACTTCGACAATGCACCCGGACACGACCGAACACGAAATTGCGTTGCCGTTGGCGCCGTTGCCAAATTTCGATACTACTACTATTAGTTTAATTTCGGTTCCTTAACTTAGCTAGTTTTATTATATTATTGTTTTAGCTAGATTTATCTTTTTTATTATATTACTGTTGGGTGTACGACCCATTTCACATCATCAGGAGAATTGTTCTTTGATCCGTAGATTGGAGAAAAACAGATAGGAAACCAAATTCGAGACTCCTCGAAGAAGAAACGCCGAAAGCTCATCTACCATGGCCATTAATAACTCCAATACTACCCCAAAGAGGATTGATCTTCACGGGGATGGCTACTTAACTGCGCCTCGGATGACTCCCTCGGTGGATTACGATTGCCTATATCGAGGGGTTAACCGCCTCACATGCCTCAAAGCCACCACCAATCAATGCCAACAACTTTGAGTTGAAGCCTGCACTGATTCAACATGTGAAGAATCATGTGCAATTCAATGGCCTGGGTCATGAAGATCCCGATGAGAACCTAGTAAATTTCATAGAGATAGTCATGGATTTAAAAGTAAACGGTAATCTGCCATTCTATCCACCGATCGTTATTTCCATTCTCTATCTCGAGAGCAAAGGAGCGCGGAAATGCTCAAAATCCATTTAATGTGACCACATGGGAGCAAGTGGTGCAAAAAATTTTTAGCCCGATATTTTCTCCAAAGATCAAAATCCACCAAATTGAAGAATGCCACTGCGTGTTTCAAAGAAGACGGGCGCATTTAGACGGCTGTGAGGTTTCGGGGAATCCGTTTCTGCTGTCTACCTGTAGTTGTCCCAATCATAGCTTTTCCTCGACCTTTTATTTGGTGCAAACCTTCCATAATGGGTTGACACCAAGCACTGCACTATATTAGATGTTCCCACTGGAGGGAGCATTTGATAAGAAGACGCTCATGAAGCTTATCTTTATCGAGGAATTATTCATTAATCAACACCACCTATCCTCGAGCACATACTCAGAGAGTGCCCGCCTGAGATTTATGAAAAGACAAAGTCAGCAATGTGCCGCCTCCCTCACAAATTCGCTTAGATAACTACGAATGGACATGGTGGCAAGGATCGCGACACGGTCCACTGTACTCTATGCTAAAGTGTAATCAAGGAAACTCTATCTTGTCTCGAGGCCCCATGCAGCAAGTTCAATATGCATGCAATTTCAATCGACAAATAATGGTGTATTCTCCACAACTACAATAATAATTGGAGGAACCAATTCCGATTTCTCTTTGGAGTAACAACCAAATGTGATGAAACCACCGTGATTTCAAGATCAATCCTGCATTTCGAAACCCGAAGAGTCCCTTGGCCGGAGCAAGATCGGTATATTGTTAACTCAAGTGGTGGAAAAGACCGTATCAGATGCCGCCGAGAAGTGTAGAACTTAATAATTGGGCTTCATGAATAAGCATTAGTTAGTTGAGAAATGTGGGTTCCCTTCCAAGCAACTCGAAAAGAACCCACGAGAACACGACATGCGCCACTTTGCGAAATGGTAAAGTTTAGAGGTCGAGGCCGAGCTCACGGAAAATCCACTACGTGAGTAGCTAACATAACGACCTCGGCCAGAAGTCTCCATTGATAAATCTAACATTTCGACATGTCCCCACCCCTCGGCTCCTTACCCCTCAAAGGCTTCAAAGAAAACCGATGCTCAATTTTACAAATTCTTGATACGCTTAAAAAGTCAGATATTAACATTCCTTTGGTAGAGCCCTTGAAGGCATTCCCCAAATATGTTTATGAAAGATGTTATCCAAGAAAAGGCGATTTGAGGAACATGAACGTCTTAATGACCGAAGAGTGTTCCAATAATCCAAATGTAAATTGCCGCAAAAGTTAAAGATCTGTGGAGTTTTATTAATCCCTTGCGCCATCGGTGGCATTGAATTTGCAAAGTCATATGTGATTTAGGTAAGTATCAATTTGATGCCTTTGTCAAGATGTCATAGGGTTGGGTTTAGGGAGGTCAAGAGTACAACTACTTTTCGCAATTAGCCGATATAGGTCTATTGTGTACCCATATGGTGTCCTTGAAGATGTTTTGCTAAGTAGATAAGTTTATCTTCCCCTGGCCGATTGTACTCGATATGTCCCAAGATCAGTCCCTTTATTATTAGGTAGACCTTTTCTAGCTACTTCACTAGAACCCCTTATTGATGTTCATAAGTGACAGGTCATCTTAAGAGCGGGGAGGAGCAAAGCATTGACATTTACAAGTCACTAAAGTTCCATGATAAACTTAATGATTGTTTTTCAATTGACGTGGTTGATACGTTAGTGCAACATGCTCAAAGTGAGTTAAAGTCTCGAGGATGTAGTAGAGTTATGTGTAACAAATACTAAAGAGGAGAACTTAATATCCGAAACTTATTATCATTGGTAGCATATATGATGCAGCTTCTACGTTATACCCTCGTAGAAGGCAAGATGGTGAACTAGGACACGGGGCAACAAAGTTGATACCATTCGGCTGAAAAGCCTCCTAAATTTCGAGTTGAAGGTTTTGCCTTCGCACCTTAAATATGCTTTTCTCGTGGCACTAATGAATTACCTCATATTATTTCTTCTTGTTGAGTGAGTGCAAAGAAAACTTCTCAGGTACTTCGAGAGACAAAAGGCGCTTGTTGACAATAGCAGTATTAAGGGTCTCACTTCACTGTGTAATGACGAATACTACTTGAGTGATGGTGCCAACCACTATCCAACTTCGCAGGCGATTAAATCCTAATCTCAAAAGTAGGTGGTGCAGCTTTCGAAATCCTCAAGCCTGACGTAGGGGTATAATTTATCCTATTTCGATAGTGCTCAGCGAAATTGCATGCTGTACCAAAGAGTAGGGTATTACTATGTATAAAATGATAAAATGAATTGATACCCACTAGAACTGGTAGGCTGGAGAATGTGTATCGACTTCCGAAAAGTTAACGCCGTAATTGGGGAATTACCATTTTCCTCTACTCATTTATTGATCAAATGCTAGAAAATTAGCCGGGTATCCATTCTACCGCTTTCTAGATGGATATTCGTGATACAACCAAATTGTGGTGGCTCCAGTGAGGGATCGTGAAACAACATTTACTTGTCCATATGGTACATTCGCCTTTAGGCGAATGTCGTTTGGGTTATGTTGTGCTCCAGCCACATTTCAGCGATGTACGATGTCCATATTCTCTGACTTGATAGAGAAATGCATCGAGGTCTTTATGGATGATTTTCCGCTTTTGGATATTCTTTTGACGATTGTTTGATTAATCTTGAACTTGTTATGAAGCTGCTGCGAGAGACTAATCTTGTCTTGAACTGGAAAAGTGTCATTTATGGTTCAAGAAGTGGATAAGGTTTCGGTCACAAATTTCCTCTAGAGGAATAGAAGTTGATAAAGCAAAAGCGTGGATATAATTGAAAAGTTACCCACCAAAATGTGTCAAAGATGTGTTAGTTTCCTTGGTCATGCCGGTTTTTATCGTATGCTTTCATCAAGGATTTTTCCAAAATATCTAAACCTTTACGTGATTTGTTGTTAAGGATGCATCTTTCCATATGACTAACGAAATACAGTAAGCTTTTAATATATTGAAGATAAACTTATTTCTGCCCTAAGGTCGCTAAGTAACTCGATTGGATGTTCATTTGAAATTATGTGCGATGCAAGGATTATGTCATGGTGCAAGGTTTCGGACAAAAGCAATGGTAAGGTATTCCAGGTAATTTATTGCGCAGCAAAACCTTTCAATGATGCCTGCAACGTAATTACACTACTACTGAGAAGGAATTGCTTGCTGTTGTTTTTGCTTTGGATAAGTTTCGATCATATTTGATCGGATCTCATGTGGTTGTATACACTGATCATGCTGCATTAAAATATTTGCTTTCAAAAAGAGATGCTAAGCCTAGGTTGATAAGATGGATACTTTTACTTCAAGAATTCGACCTAGAAATTAAGACAAAACGGGGTTCCAAAATGTATGCCGATCATTTATCTAGAATTATATCACCCCGAAGAAACACCTTAATAAGTGAGACCTTCCCCTGATGAACAACAATCGTTGGTAGTCACTTAATCACCACCCGTATTTGCATTTTGTTAACTATATCATAATGGTTTTACCACCCGAAAGCAATATACCAACAAGTTAAGAAATTTTTATCTCGAAACAATACTTTGGACGATCCTCAGTTGCTCAAGTTCTCAGGCCGATAATATCATTAGAGGTGTATCCCCTCAGATAGAAATTGCCGACATCCTAGAACATCACATGCCCGAGAAGAGGAAAGCCATTTTGTCCTACTCCTAACAACGCAGCATAACTGCTTTATCGCCTACATTATTTAAGGATCAGAGTAACTTTAGAAGTCACAGATCGTTGTCGAGAACAGTAATATGTCCCACAAAATGAGATGCCCCTTACTAATATTTTCCCCGTTGTTTGTTCGACGCTCAGTATCGATTTCTACGGGTCCTTTCCATCATCTTTTCCAATAAGTACATTCTACGCTGCGGGACCATGTCCAAGCTGGTGGAAGCGGCCGCCAAACTAATGATGCCAAGGTAGTCATATCTTTCTTTAAAGAAAATGTGTTTACTAGATTCGGGACTCCTCGAGCTCTCATTACGGGGCGTAAACATTTTGTAATAAGGCTTTGTGAGATATCAAGTATATAAATACAAGTAACCTTACAAAGTCAGATTACTATATCACCCTCAAACAAATGGACAGCTGAATTATCTAATAGAGAGCTGAAGCATTTTAGAGAAATACCAATGATCTCGTAAAGTGATCGTCTACTTAAGTTAGATGACGACATGGGCATATGTGAATCAGCATTTAAGACACTCATCGGGTATGTCTCCTTTATCGCCTGCTTAAGTGGTAAAGCTTGTCACCTCCCGCTGAGTTTCGAGCATATAGCATCATGTGAAATCTCTAAATTTTGGATCTCGGCGATGAAAAAAAGAGATCGATGGATTCAATGAAATAAGAAGTTTCATTGGGAGCTTAAGAAAATGCAAAAATTTACAAGAACGAACCAAGTGTTAATCATGATGTCGGTCTCGCCTCGCTTAGCTTCAAGTTGACAACAAGTTTTGTTGTTTAATTCCGGCATTTCACGGCTATTCCTGTAAAGCTTAAAATCTAAAACGGTTCCGGACTTAATTATTACCCAAGTTTTTTCCCTATGACGCGAAATAACTCACGCAGAAAAGTGGCACTTTTTAAGGTCAATGGGTGAACGCTCAACATTATTATGGTGACAGGAAAGAGTAAATACGTGTGGTCATAAAGAGGCAGAATACTCATCAATGAGCGCAGTCCTCGCCGGGCTAAAGACGCAAACGAAGCTTTATCGGGAGGCAACCCCACCTTTGGGACAAGGCTATTTTATTTCTTTAGTTTCATGTGTGTCGCAAAAAAAAAATATTTGGGTGAAATTCTGGTAAAGGTGACGCTTTGGGGTAGCTGATGTGCTGTCGAGTGTCACCACCTTCGACGGCCTTTAACGGGAAAAATAACGTGTTCTACAGACACAAGCACGGAAAAGAATTACTGACCACCCTGCGCCGACATTTTTACCCGAAAAGAAAAAAATAAACGTAAAAAGGGCGCCGCCTCTTTCCTGCACAAAGAATAAACACCATCTCTCTCTCTCACCCAACAAATTAAATCTCCAAATTTCTCCGGCGAACTCCACCTCTCCCACCTGGGCCGGAGCCTCACGATCCCCACTGCTGCCAGATCCGGCCGCATCTCACTCCGGCCTCAAACACGCCCGCCATACTTCGGGATCAAGACGCCGCTGCTCCGGTGGGTCGCACCACCTCCGTCGCCTGATCCGGCCACCAACTCCCACCTCTCAACCGACCGCCATTTCCGCCCCACCTCGGCCGCCTCCGACCGCGATCCTACCCTAAATCGCCCAGCCTGCCCTCAAAGATCAAGCCTCCACCTCCCACCTCTCCCAAATCGCCCATGGTTGTATCAAAGCCTCCACCCTCCCACTCCCGGCCATTTCAGTCAGCAGATCCGAAAGCTCACGATCCCCAGCTCGCAAATCGCTTCCACTCCCGCCGCAGCCATTTCACGGCCACTTTTTCCGGTCGCCGCTTCGTCTCCTGGCGAAGCCCACCCGCCCACTCAATTGTGTGTTCGTGATTCGCTTTTCGCTTTAATTTTTTTAATTTCATTTTATGTCAGTGAAATTTCCGGTACTTTATTTTATTTTTAGTTTAGTTGTTCTTGATTTATCTTTTCTGCTATGTTTTATTTCCGCTTTTGTTTAATCATTGTGTTTTAGAGTTGATTTAGTTTTGCTTAGCTTACTTAATTGATTTCGCCGTGTTATTTCTTCAAGTGTGTCATTAGTTGTGTGTTTACGTGTCCATTAATTTTGGGGGTCGATTATCTAAGGTAATATGCCTCCTAAACCCAAGCCACAAGCGTCGGGTCTAAGGTTAAGTCCATGGTTTTGCATCAACCTCTAAGCTCCCCTGCTTTTCCGCTCACACGGAGGATGATAATTTAGCTCTGTGATAACGAGAGAAAGACAATGTTGTTCTTTCAAAAAGGTAGGGAAGACGAGAAAAGTCTTGCATGAGATATGTGAATATTTTGAGAACTTCCGGTCAGATGTACTTAGCCCTTCCTACCGAGTTTATGTCGATCTTGTTAAAGAATTTTATGCTAACATGGAGGACAAGTGGTAACATCACTTCCTAGTCATTAAGACAACCGTGTGTGGGTTCCTATAGAGCTTAGAATGTAGGTAACTTATCCCATTTTATGTGCTCTCGACAGGAGGGTTCTTTGACACTAAGTCTGAGACGATGATGACGGATACCGGGTTTGATTTCCAGGTTGCATATGCTTATTTTCACCTCAACCTAGTACAGTCTACGACTATTAGTTCCACTAAGATGGGCCTGCCCTACGAAACAGACAGAACCGATATCCAAATTAATCGGGCTAGGTGCTGCTCCTCATGCGTATCAGACATTGTTTGCATCGTAGTGTAGTACCTGCTACTCATGAGAGCGGCGTTAGGAAGAGAGATGTCTATTTTCTATATAGGATGTTTCATGGGCTGGACGGTTGAGCTACCGCACTTCTTGCACCTATTCTTATCTTCGTGATATGCCACAGAATTTGTCTAAGCATCCTCGCATTTGTTTATCCCCGAATGCTAATATTAGTATTTGAGCACTTTCGTGCCCCCTAGACTCTCATGTGTTTCTCGTGATCAGATCTAATCAGGTGTTCAAAAGCTCATTCAAGCGAGACAGGATCCCAAGCTTCCAGCTCGCCGCTTCAACAAATTTTGTCGGCCAAATGCACCATCTACAAGCCCGCAGATAGCTTATCGCACATGGAGACAGTGGATGGTGCACTTCGATCAGAGATTGGATGCTCAAGAGGACTTGTTAAGGCAGATTTTGCGCCGGCTGGACGACGAGGAGGATGCTGATGCCTCCCATCCACCTTCTTCTTGATGCCGAGTCGCCCCACCTTGCACTTGTCAGGGAAGTTTTACTTGTCTACTTTTATTTCGTATTTATGCATTGAGGGCAATGTCTTGTTCAAGTATTCTTAAGCATATGATAAGTTTAACGGATAAATTGACGTATCCTCGATCAATAGTAGCGATGTCACTGATGATGATTTTCCTCGCATGATTGATCGAGTTTTGACTCTCGACATTCTAATGGGTGTAATGTTTGATTGAAGTTTGAGTGGATAACTCTTGCTTAGTGAATATACCCTACCTGGTGAGATTTTGTGCCAAATTTTATGCTGGAGTTTCTTTCTTAGTGTGATACTCTGTCATGTTTTGTATTCTTCAGAACTTGTTTTGAATCTCTCTCCTGTTACTTTCAGACAGACAAAGATAAAAAACGATGAAGGCATTTAAAGTTATAATCCACGTTATCCTAAAAGGCTAACCCGATGTATTATCCACAAGCGAATCCCCTCAGCCTAAGTGACCTTTCTTTGTGATTATACCGCACTTATAAGCCCATAAGCCTTATTTTTACCATGTTGTCCTACTGGGAGCGCTGTAATTTTGAATTATCTATGTCAATCGCGGGCTTGTTAAGAGTTTGAATTAACTGCTGGGGAAGGAGAAACATTGGAAGTTAAAAAGAAAAAAAGAAAAAGAAAAGAAAATTGAGAAGTACATAAATGAGAAATATGATCTCAAAGTGAAAAGAAATTGTGTCTCAAGCTTAATTATTTAAAAGTGTCTTTATGTTTATGGGTGTACTTTCTATGAAAAAAAAAAATTTTAAGAAAATATATGAATAATTAATACGTAAGTAAAGTTTCAAGGATGGTACTTAAACGAGATGTAGAATGTCGGGTTGAAGGTTGTAAGTTGTTTAGACATGCTATTTTCAACATAATTAATTCGTAGTTTCACATCTCCTCAAGTATTAAAGTCCGTGAGCCAAATATTTATCTTACCCTTCGTGACTAAGCCTCCTCATTACAACCCTATAAAGACTCTGATTTATGTTGCATGCATTGTTGATGGATTGATAGATGTATAAACAAGTATATGGTAGAAACATGCAATTTATTCGTAGAATTGAGCGTAAAATGTGTGAACCACTTTGATACATTCGAGGATGCGAGAAAGCGAAATTCACTAAGGCACTATCTACCGATGAATCGACGATATTACGCTAGCTGGCAGAAGAGCCATTACCATGACGATTGTTGTCTCGAGAACTCAATGATCTATGAAGTACTTCGGTGATCCTTGGATGTTTAATTTGTTCAAGCTTCCCTATGTCATTTTCCGCTTGAGGACGTTAAGAACTTGCCAAAGGAGTGTTGTTTATTATATAAAGGTTTTCGAGGCCCTAATTACGTGATACAATGATGTTATTTTTACCTTAACCGTATATAATTTGCACTTGTTTTTGTTTTATTTGAGTTTAGGCAATTATCTAAGCAAAGGGGGCGGAATCGGGCCTCAATTGAAGATATGAGTACCACTAAGCAGTTAAGTACGAGTCATGTATCCAAGAATAAGTGGATTCGCCCATCAATATTAGGTTAGCGGCAACCTATGCGATAGCTGTAGCAGTTTTATATCTCTCGATCTCTCTTAAAAGAAGTCATCAACTTTGTCGAGCTTTTAAGCACCATCGGGAAGTAGGAGTTGATTACTTTTAATCAAGTTTGAATATTTTAATTCGCTATTTTTATTGTTGCGATGAACGCCATTAATTTCTATGTATTTATTTATGTTTTTATTATGAAATAATTTTATTATTAGTCGACCATGATGTGGGGGCTGATCGATGATTTGATTTTTTGGAGTTAATTTATTTCCGCTTTCATAATTGATTATCAAGATAATTAGTATTTAATATCTTGATATCAACATAAGTCGCTCATATAAGTGATTAATTGCTAGAAATAGGTTGTCACTTATGAACTGATAATCGTAATTACATGTTTCACTTACCATGTAGAGCATAGTAATGCCACGTGTAATTTAATAAGCATAAGTTATTAAAAAGATCTCCCATTTTAAGCTATCATGTGATATAGTTAGTTTCTTAGAGACTTAATTGGTGTTAACTGGTAAGTAGTATCAATTGTATAGGAATTCATATAACCAATAAGTAACTACTAGTTAAATTGAATCGATTTATCCGATTTAAACTCATGCTTCCGACTATACTCTCGAATATTAAGCAAGTACAATCCACTACTTTCGCATCTCGCTAGTTTAGTTAATTTAAGTTCCGAAGTCAATTTAGCGAAGAGTCTGATAAAAATTTTGCTCAATTATTAGTTAATTAAGGATTAAGAAAAAGGCCTAGTGCTTAAGATATTGAATTGTGAGACGACATCGCTCTTATTCATTATATTTACCTAATTCGACACGCACCCGAACACTTTAAATCGGGTAAGCAAAGATGTCATGGGAAATGTGGATACCGACTGTAATACGCTGGGCCGACTACCCCGACGTAGACGATGACCTCGGAGCGTAACTATTTCGGAAAAGAACACTCAAGAAACGGCAAGATCATCTAATGAAGACAGAGGAAATATTTTACCCCTATAACTTTTTATGTAATAATTGACAATTATGTATTAAACTAAGTATCAAATGTAAATTTATGTAGTTGTCTTTTTGTGTTTGTCAGGCATCGATATCAGCGCTTCCGCAAATGTGACACATCTTGTTCTATTCTCATATGACATAAATGCAAGTGGGATTTTGTTTTTGTAAACCGTTTTTTTTTAATCAAGTAGTTACAGCACAGCTGATCGCTACGGGATGTATGCCGGGTACGTATAAATTTTAAAGATTTAGCCTAGTCCGGCTGGATTTGAGGCTGTTTTCAAAATTTCAAATCTCTAATTCGGTTTTTTTACTTAGGAAATTCAAATTATATGAAAAGTCAAGGCCGGGTCAAGGTCAAGATTAATCATGGTAATCAGCTCTTAAATATCACACATACATATCCACCATTTTCATTCTCTTTTTTCTATTTATTATTTCTGCTTTTCCATTTTAATTCATTAAAATTTTTATTTCATCTCTATCATAATCATTTCAGATAATTTCTAACTTTCAAGTTTAATTTAATTTCTAGTGACTTCAAAGCAGATAATTTGTTCCATAATTATTGGTATTATTACTAACTCTTGTTTACTTTCATTTTGCAGCGACTTCATCTTCTTCTTCAATTTTTAATTAAATAGTTTCTAATATTTTATATTATATTTTTTTAATAGAAAATGGTTGAATTTACGAAGAAATTCTTCATCATGTAATTACTACTTTCTTTCTGTTTTGTTAATATCATAATAAATAAAGTTTGATAAATGGAATTGTTCATTGATAAATGATAATGATATGTGTTTTTCTGATTAATAAACAAAGTTTTATATATTTTTTGGATTATATGTGAATGATAGACGATAAATGTATACTTCTAAACAAGGCTTTTTATAAATGATAATGACAAATTCTTCATTGGATTAATTAGTTTGATAATGACAAATGTAAGGTTTTATATGCTTTTGGATATTTTTGTTGTCAATGGTGATTGTATTTAACTCTTAATATTACGATCGTATGGATCGTAATAGAGGAATGGGGTGATCCCGACGCCGCAATACATTTTAAAGATCCCTTGATGGTTTTTTTCAATCGAAACGCAATCCAAATTTCTGTCAAAGGTTTTATTCAACAACAAATAAATAAATGAAGAACTAGCCTCGAGATGGCGCCGATACAAATAAAATTTATTACTAACCTCGTTAAGGCCGGTATGGAGACGGGCCAAATTAAATAAAAAAGAAATTAAATAAACTTTGGAGTTTGCTTGGTATAGGAAAAATTAAATAAAAATAAATTAAAATAAAAGCATTGGCCGGGTTAAGATCGGGAAAATTAAATAAAAAAATAAATTAATTAAATGTTGGTTGGCTCATGGCCGCGTGGAGTCGGTAAAGCCCGTACTTAAATTCCAGTTTCTAAGCGAGATCTGAATGTAAATTACTGCCGAAATTATGTATTTTAGCTTTTCCGATTCTAACCTACCGCTAAAGTTTTGTTAACAGCGATTATGCCGGGTTTCCGACGCCATAAGTACGATTTCAGTAGTGATTAATAATGAAATATGAGTTGACACTAAATAACTTTCACAAGTTAAAGAGTTCATGCTACTGTTTATTATCCAAATACTAATATTAAACAATTTTAATTATGATTTTCTTCGTGTGTAAGATATAAACTGTGAATAGCATAATAATAAAACCATAAACTGGTTTCTTCAAACTTCTTGCAGTTACATTGTTAGTTAGAAAATATTAAATAATTTATTAAGATTTGATATAATTAAATCATTGAAAATGGGTCAAACCATTGAAGTTGTCAGAACCTTCTCTAGAGCTCAAAATAATTATTGGGATAGCCTGAAAATGTAAATTACAGGGAATTATGTGTATTACAAATAATCAAACAATGAATATCAGTCTAGTTCTCTCACATGTATTCTATCATCTACAATAAATCTCAAGGGCCTTCGCATCTTGCTCTTGCGATGGACTTGGATTTTGATGTGGCTATATTCAAGGGGATTTGGAGCTTGATCTCTTAGAGGTTGAGTTGTTTGTAGTAAGGTCCAGGGACTTTGACAGCGTATTCCTATCTCTTAGTTGAAGCTTGTGTCCAAGGCTTGAGCAACTTGATCCGAATTTGGCTAAGGTGTCTTGAGATTTCTGCCAAATCAGATGTTATAGGTGCTTTAGAGGCTTGTTCCCATAATAGATGGACGAATATTTCAATATTCAAATGGATAATTTGAATATCAAAGACTTGAATATTTAAAGTTGTGTGTTTGAATATTCAGAGATCACTTGTATTTTTGAATGAAGGACCCTCTAATATTTTTAGAGGTTTTGTGATCTTATTGCCTAGCTTTTGTGCTTATGTTTAATTTTTTTCTTCTAATAATTTCTGGCGCCTAGTAATTAAAGGGCGGGTATTAACAGGTTTTGAGTGTTGAGTTTCAATGATCATAATAATAACATATTATTATTACATGTGATCCTAAGAATCATGTGGGGTTATAAAAATAATAATTAAATAGGAAATTTAATTTGTAATTTCACCTGACAGCAGAATATGATAGGAGGATATTTTATATAACCAGCAAGTTGTTGTTTCTAAAAAATCACGTACTATTAATATATTTTGTTGATATTTCTTTTTACATACCAAAATATGTTTTATTATCTTGAAAAAGTGGGTAAATATATAAAAGCTCAGTTTTCAGTGAAAAAAGTGGGGCATCAACCCTTTTTTCTAAATTTATGATACCAAAGAGAATTAATTACATCTTAAATAGATAAGGGGCCTTAATCATCATATGAGTTCCCAATCACAAATAAGAGAAATAAATCTTAAAAAGTGCTCAATGATTTTCATCTAGTAACAAATATATATGTTTGACTAATGTAAACTAACAATATAACACTATGTCTCAAATTGTAACAAGGGGTAAAATTCTTGTATATTACAATAACATTATTGATAATAATGGGTTTTTTGGACAAACATAATTGTTAAAAATGTTTTTTTTTTCATTTTAAATTCCAATTATTCAAACGAAAGTAAAGCTTATTATTATGAAGTACTACCATCCTGTAAGATTGTCACATTTATCTTTGGGCGACAAAGACAATTTAACTTTACGATCTTAATCGACATTCAAAAAGTTTTTTTTGAATCAAAAATTACTGTTAATATTAAAGTATATTAAAAATAATTTATATTATTATATTTTTTTCAAAAATATATAACACATAAAAAATTTTTGAGAGTTCAAAATTGAAAAAGTCAACTCATTAAAATTAAATGGCTAATCTTTTTGCGATTAATAAGTAGCTTTTTAAGGATTTCATGAGAATCCCATAAATGAACGGCCGCAGATAAGTGATCGATCCAACACTCTATCAATTCTCCTCAGAACGCGATCAGGCAATAACATGCCATCAATAAACGGGGTCTGACTACACGAGTCGGCTGTATGAAAAGCCTAAGGTAAAAGGGATGCAGTTGTCCGTGCCGTAGCAAGGCTAGACCTCAGTGCTACTTCCACATAATTCGAATTAAATTAAGGAGGGAATTAAGACCGTAATTATACGACCCCTTAATGAGTCTCGAGCCTTTATCGTCCGACAATAAAGGCGCCATCAAGGATCGATCAAAGTGAAGGTCCAGATAAACTATAAAAGGTAAAGTGATTGAGGCAAAATCAAGTAAGTTCACCTCGATACCCAAATTCTCTCTTTAGAAACTAAACTCTTTTGATCCTTTACCGACTCGATCGCTCTGGGAAGAAAGCTGGCCGACAAAAGAATCCTTGTTTTGTGGTGAACTCCATTTGGACCCGCTGCATATCGGTTCAACTTGAAGATTCATGATCCGGTCCATCTAAACTGACCAGATCATCATCGGCGACCACAAATGGGAGACTCAGACAGAAAGTCACCACCCGCCATTCCTATTATTACCATGGAACCAAATGGGAGTAATGACAACCGCCTGAAATCTGCGGACTTAACTTAAATAATCCGTCGATCGACAGCCAGATGACGCCCAACCAACACTCAGGGACTAGTCAACTTAAGGTCCCGAGGAAATGTGGTCTGTGTCTCGAGGTCCGAGGTGGAAAATTCACACTCACCGGAGATGTCGGTTGTTACAGCGATTACGGGTACCATCGCAACTAACAGAATGCAAAGAACTCGTGGGAGGAAACCCCTAGCCGAGGGAGAAACCCCGTAGAAGTATCATCCGTCCGGGAGGATAGAATGAGACCTATACCCACGCCTCCGCGCTGAGGAAACGAGCCTACGACTGACGCAGTCGGTACCCACGCTACCGGGCACCCGAGGTGATTGCCCGAACCACCCACCGATGTCACAAGTGCCCTCTGTGAGGTGTGGATGCTTCTTGTCGAGATTCGAGCGGCAAGCATGCCATTGGAATGAAACTTCCGATTTTACCAAGTTCACGGGAAAGACAGACGCAGTAGAGCACATCGCCGGCTTCACCCCATATGTCTTTCACCACTGACAAGCAGGGCGCACAAACAGGCCTTCCCATCCGCCTACCTGCCCCGAATGGGTTCGGGTTCAACTGTCAGCTAAACGGATGATTACATCCTTCGAGGTGCTCAAGAATCGGTTCACCAGAACCTATATGGGAAGGGTCCGGCAGGACAAGGACGAGCACTCCCTGATGACCATCAAACAAAGAGAGATAGAATCAATCGCGTCCTTCGAGGAGCATTTTCAGACGGAGTTCAATCTAATACATGGGGCGGATCAAAAGATTACGTGATTGCTCAAGGAAGGTCATGGATGTGCCAAGTTCAAGGAGTCACTCCCCCAAGACTTGGAGGAGGTCAATAAACGGGCCTACAAGTATATACTAATCTGGACGGTTTATAAAGCAGTAATGGTAGCGGGCGCGAAATCGCCTCGCGGATGACAATCGGCAATGCGAGCTCCCAGCCTAAGACGGAGCGCCTGGGATTACGATCCGGGCGCCCGACATGGCCTACCTGTGGCTGACCGGCCACAAGCAAGCATTTTTGCCTTCCGTGGAGATCCGAGAAAACGGATGAGCGGCTGAAGGGAAGACGAGTATTTAACCCCTCTAAAAAACTTCAAATGAATGTATTCCTCGAAGATAAAGGATAAGTCATTGCCGGGCCGCTGACCCTCGTAACAAAGAGGGATATGAGAAAATTCTGCCAATACCACAAAGCACTACGGTACGATAATCGATTTATTGTCGAGATAGAAAAGCTCATCCAAAGGGGGCAGCTAAAGGACTATGTCTATAAGGAGACTCATAAAGATGCACAAAGCTTTCTGTGAGACAAATTCATATGTCCCTGAATGGCCCTAGCATTATGGGAGGGTCAACATCATTTCGGGGCGTGAAATCTGTGAGGGGATTCGGGGAGTGTTAGACGGGCGATGCCAAGAGGACATCTCGCCGTGATTCCAAGTAGCGCCGCCATGAAGTTTTCGTGACCTTTTCTTCTTCGTGAAGGACTTTGAGGGATGAGTGCCCCATGAAGATCCATTGGTTAATACCCAAAGTATAGCGTAATTTATAAGTGGGTCTAATGTTGGTAGGTTCCGGAGCTTAGCGGACATCCTCAAGCTTCGGATGCGATCTAAAATCGGGATGAGCCGAAGCGCAGATCAAGCCGGTACCTACCCCTTTGGTAGGGGTTCCTACAAGTGACACGGTAAGCTCCCTTTGGAAGTTGCCGCCTCATGGTTACAATGGAAGACCGTTGCTCAATGCTCTTAGGGCGGTAGTTTCCCCGCCCATTTGAAGATGAAGCTCTCACCAAATGAGGAGCCTAGAGAAATTTCCGAGACCAAAAGTTAAGGCTGTGAGTATGCTACCAACTTTCAATACCGAGGGGCATCAATTTTAACAAAATTCTACGTAAAAGAACTAGGGATGCTTGTACCCCTGTTCTGAAGATCCAAGAGAGGGTCGAAGATAATGATCCCAAAGAAAAGGAAAGTTACAAGCTTATGGGAACCGAATGCAGTGAGCTGTAATCAACTCTACTTCTAGTGGGAGTGGAAGGAACTCGAAGACTTTCAAAATAGGCACAAACCTCCCCCCATCATCGCAAGAATCTTATAAACCTCTTGCGCGAATACGAGGAGGTCTTTGCATGGGGCCCGGAAGATATGCCCTGTAGACGCAGAGCTCAGATTGATTCTGGCTATACGTAGATGCCTCCTTCCAAAGCCTATTAAACGTAAAAAAGAAACTTTTCCCATGAAAAGAACCTCGCCATACGTAAGGGGAGGCTCGAGGAGCTTCATAGCTGCTGGCTGCAATCCGAGAGCTTCTTCCGAGTGGATAGCCACAACGTGGTTACGCGAAAACCAAACAACAAACGGAGAATGTGTACTGATTTTACCAATCTCAACAAGGCAAGCCCAAAAGATTATCCGTTGCCTTGTTTAGGAAGGTTAGTCGACGGGAGTGCCGGATATGAGATCTTCGATTTCCTTGATAATTTCCCGGTATCATCGACATTCTCACATGGAGGATCGTGAAAAACCCGCTTTTATCACCGAGTACGACCTCTTCTATCGACGGTAATGCCCTTGGTTTGAAAATACCGTTGCTACATATCAAATGTAATGCAGAATCGCTTGTTGAGGGAGCAGATTGAGATAAATATGGAGATCTACGCCGACGATATGCTCATAAAGACTGGGCGAGGCTAATTTTACTCACTGGGCAAATTCCAAGAGACTTTCAAGGTTGAAATCGTCATTTCTACAACTCCAGAAGTGTTCTTTGGGTTACTCGGAAAGTTCCTCGGCTTTATGGATAAGCAAAGCGAGGATCGAGCCCAATCCCATAAGATCGAGTCCAACTCGGTAACGGAACCCCCACTTCATACAAAGTGTCCAAAAGTCGACGGGATGTTTGCGCCTGGAAGCGTATTCATCTCCAAATCAAAGCATCGAAATCCGCCATTTTTTAGAAAACCGGTGCCTCTAAAGAACTCTTTTATTGGATGCGTGGTAAGTGCCTTTGAAGAATTGAAAGACTATTTGGGATCTTCTCGAGCCTTTTCACGCACTGGGAATAGAAGAGTTGCAACTGTACCTTGTATCGAGGGGCAAAGTGAGTAGCGCCCTCGCCATGGTGAGGAAACATTCAAAAACCTATCTACTACGTTAGTCGCGTCCTACATGGAGTGGAGGAATCATACCCGTTGATCGATAAATCATCAGAATTTTAAAGCTTAAGCAAGGCCTATTTTGAATCACATCCTATTAGGTGTCAATCGATCAAACCAATCAAGAGAATCAAGTGTCCAACCTCGGTGGCTTTCTGAAGATGACCACCGCTATCGAATCGAGCGAGTTTGAAAGAAGCTACTCCTCGAGAAATAGCATAAAAGCCTGTGTCCCGCCGATTTCAAGGTAGAGGTACTGATCCCAAAGAAGTCCCCGGCTTCATGCGAGGATAGCCACGAAAAGGTCCCCCGGGTTGAAGTCAGAGTGTGGGATCGAGCAAAGAACGACAAGTGGATCGGGAAAGCACACACTGAGGTGCCCGGCAAAATGTTCGAGTATGCCCTTCGGTTATCCTTCAAAGCCACCAATAACGAGGCAGAATATGAGGCTACGATCACGGGACTCCAGATAGCGTTAAACCCCCAATGTTCTGGTATTGTCGGGTCCGGGACATTCAAACTTCTGGTAATCGAAAGCAAATTAAAGGAGATCATGTTAAAAAGCGAGGCTCTTGCATTAAATATCACAAGGCAGCTGCCTTAACTAAGGAGTTCGAATACATCCCGCTGCTCTTGTTATTAAGGCCCGTGTCACAAAACCACGCTGATCATCTCTTCATTAAGATCACGCTTCATACGAGGTTCGAGAGCATCCCCATCCATGCTGGACGCCTCAAGGCTCCTATCAAAGCAAGGCTCACTGGGAGGTCCGATAGCCCGGTACCCCATCAATGGGAATTACCGTAAGATAAAACGGAGGCTCGTAAGGTAACCAATGTTTATAAGTTCCGAACGATACGATGAATTGTATATAACCTGTCAGTCCTACCTTTGTGTCTCCGAGGCTAACATTAGTCAAATTCTATACGGCACACGAGAGATATGTGTGTGTGGGCACCATATTGGGGGGCATTCCTTGTCTTTGAAAATTACCGCATCGTGGTACTTTTGGCCAACCCCGGAAGGACGTACATGGAGTATGTAAAAAATGCGAATGCTAGAATCTAAACTGCTCTACACTCAATAACGGTAGACGTCACTCCGTTATTTGTCCGATACCCTTATCCATGGGGGATCGAATCTGTGGACAATTCTCAAGCCTCCAAGCAGTCATAAAGATGCCGTGTAGCCGTGGACTATTTCAAGAATGGGTCAGTCGGGCGCCGACTTAGAACCACTACATCCGAGGTCAAGCCGAAGAGTTTATATGGAAGCATATCATCACTCGTTATGGGGTCCCTAGGGTTCTCGTGTCTGACAATGGTCCACAGTTTGATTCAAAGGTCATCAAAGAAATGTGCACCCGATTGGGAATCGAGCATCGGTTCGCTCCTGTATGTTATCCTCAATAATGGATAGGTAGTAGAATGAAGTCAACCTATTTAAGCGGAATCAAGAAAAATTTCCTCAAATCAGGATGCCAATGGTATAAAGGACTGGATGGGGTACTATGGTCTTATCGAACGACACCTTCTAATGCTACAGCGGTAATTCTTTAGCCCGTATAATGCTCCGGTGCTGTGGCATACTGTCGGTAATAAGCATCATTATCAGTAAGTTAAGGAAGAATGTGATTTCCAGAAAATCTCGAGGATCACGTAGCTTGGATCATCCACTTATTCAATACAAGAACAAAAACAAATTTATGTCTCGATTTATAATCGGCGCGGGGTGAACATGCAATCTGTAGCTTAGATTTTAATAGAGTTTTACAAAGTACCCAAAAATCGTAATGTATCAATCCCAAGTGGGAAGGTCTCAATGTAATTAACCGAAGTTCTATGTTTGCACTTATAAACTCGAGAACTTCTGAAAAATCTATTGACCATAAATTCGCATAGCATCTATCTCTAAGAATTATTTCCTTTAAATATCTCTTTCCAGAATCTCAGGATAAATTGAATAAATAAAAAGTTATTTCATCCGCTTTTAGACGTAATAATTTAAAGTCATTGTCTCAATCTATTTCCCCTCGCTCAAAGTAGGAAGATTCTGCCACAAAACATCTTTGCTTCATTTTGGGATTAGTCAAATAGCCTTAACTATTTCCCCCTCGCTCGCATTTGGTAGCATTCTCACAAAATGACCTTGTCATTAAAGATTAATCGAGTGGTCTTAACCATTCCCCCTGTCTCAAACCGATGAAGTGGTTACAAGTGACCAAGTCATTTTCAACTAAATTCAGACATGAGAATAGAGCGATATCTAACCTGCATCCCTTCAATTAACTGGCGAGGCCCCTTAAAACGGGGTTTTCCGGGAAAATCACAAGAGTTCAAAGATCATACATCTGACAAATCGCTGGGATTATCTCGAATAAATGAGAGAAACAATTATGCTACCATTACGTGGATTTTTCTAAAAGACGACACCGTGAACGCTTGGGGGCACCTAACGTTTATATAGTATTATATGAAGCATACGACGACGGCATAATAAAAATCGATGATGATAAAATCAAAAAATAAGTGCATCTCCATTACCATACAAAAGACAATACAAAGTCATGGTGTCTGCACTATGCGGACATTCCCGATCAAATTTCTAAATATTATACAAAGAAGTCGGGGTCCTATACAAAAAGAGAGGAAAAATTTCTATCCTAGGTCTTCATCACCTTCCCTTAACTGAAAAGTTTTCATTCTCATAAGGGAGGTCTCTAAATAAATCACAAAGATAATCCTCACCCAACCCGTATACGTATTCTAGAAGCACGAGATATGCTAGAAGATCCGAAGATACCTTCTCGACGTAAGTCCCGGCAGCTAACAAATGTGTCCCGCTTCGTGAGTTCGGTATACTCGGCACCCGCTTTGAAATCCTCAACAGCAGAAGTAGCCGAGTTCTCAGCAACCACAAGACGGGCATGTAAGGCTTCTCTCTCAGCAAGACAATCTTTTAGTAGAGATTGTGCCTCGGATAGCCTCGCCACTGACTTCTCTACTGACTTAGCTTCCTCATCGAATGACGTGTTTCATTTAGGGTCATTTCTACATATAAGTGAGCCTTTCAGATTTTCTTGGCCATGTTCTTCCCAGCCTAGAGCCGAAGTCCCTCTTTTCTTTCTTTGATGATTCGGATAAAAGTCTGATAGCCTTCACCGCTCAAACTATTCTTCTCTCTTGAAAACTGACTTCTCCTGCAGGTTTTCCTCGGACTTCTCCTTCTCCAACCGCCGGTAAAGATCATCCCATCGGAGGTACATATACGATGCCTCCGGGCCAGATAAAATAAGAAAAGGGCCATCAACGGATGAAATAAAATAAGAAGGCCACGAAGAAGGTAAAACAAGACATACCCCAAGTTGATAAATGGGCAAATTGTTGATGAAGACGAGTGATGGCACCTCATCGCCCGAGCACTCTCACTCTTTAGCATAAATTTTGAATAAGTCTCGCCGCTAAGGGTTGTGTCGGACGGGACACCGAACACAACTACCTCACACTGTATGAAGATTGTACGGGGTATCTACGAAGAAGGGATGATCACTTTTGTATCCCTCTTTCGGGACCCTGGGATGGGCAAAGATCTCTCGAGGAGACTGAGAGGCTCGAGGAGTCGAGGGCCTGTCTTGAGGAGGCATCCCGGGATACCAAACATTGAATGTGCGAGAATCAGAGATCTATCACGAGTCCCTCGAGCCCTGGCTTCTAGGCTCAGACAACCTCTTGCAAGCTTATACGATAAGCCGAGCCACCGGTTGCCTGTCGGGCGAGCAGGTTCGCCCGAGGTCATGATCCCCAAGAGATTTGTCGCTTATTGAGGACTCACACCACCGCCTTTATAGCTAATTTTACTAGGTGTAGGAGCGAGTTCCGTCTTGGCAAGAAGCAGATCGCCTACAAAACAAGGAAGGTACATCAGTCATATTAGAGGAAGATGAAAAGGGCACTTACAAAAAAAAAAGAGAAGGAAAGAAAAGTACCTAGCATCATTTCGGGATAACTATTGGGCCCTTTGCATAAGCCAGCTTTTATCACGACCTCGGGTCACGTAAGGTTTTCAGGGGCGTAGGTTCGTGAACCCACTCTACAAGCCTTCTCTGAATTCGACCGAGGACCTTGGCCCTCAATACCTATGTAATTTAATAGGGACGGGGTCGGAGAAGGCATTTTTACGGCAAAAAAGTATACCTACAATTCCTCATAGCTCGCCTTTCTCCGGTCGGAGTACGTAACATTTTTTACCCGTCGAGATGAAAGAAGGTTAGAACTCCTTGATGGACGACGTTGAAAAGTATCGCGAAGAGGTTCACATTGGGCACCATTTCTACTGAGCAAGCACATACCACTCTGAAGCAGCGGCAACAGAGGCCTGACGGCGGGGCCCAGTTGTCCGGGGGCACGACCGATGGCAGTAAGGAGTGAGTTGACGAACGGCGATGCTCTCAGCCGTAAACCATAGTTTAAGAATTCCCAGAAGATCGGTATAGCCTGTGGTCGCCGGGATGGTCTCGCCTTCGAGAGGGATTCTCATCAAAACCGATGGATCGATGGAGTATCGATCCCTTATGAAGCGCAGGTGGGTCCTCGCAACTGCACTCTTGGGGTCTCCGTCTAACCCTCGAAGGCTTGGGAATCATTTACCTCGTGCTCGTTTGGACCCTTCTCACGCCCCGTATGTTTTTGTTGTCTTCGCCTTTTTAGGCTTCCTCTTCGGCCTCCCAATGGGCATCTTTCTTCACAGAGGGTTTTCTCGAAAGTTTCTAATAGCCTGTGTCGTTCGTGAGAACACTAACGCAAATCTTCTACGCCAAGATTCAGAGGCTATAGTTTCAGCTCTCGGATTCCCGCTAATTCTCGCACATTATCCTCGCCGTCAATCGTAGCCATAGATTTTCTTAGACGCAGTAATATATATGAGGATTGTGAGGCTGGAAATGGAATTAAATCATTAAAAGGTATTCTCCCTCAAGTGGTGCCTACAAGTTTATAAAAGTTCGCACCTCCTCGAGAGTTCTCACACGACGCTTTCACCGCGGAGCTGATGTCTTCGAGTGTTCTGTTTGTCATTTTTTTCTTCTTCTTCAAGAGGCTCTGAGAGTACAAAAGGAGAGAAGGCTGATCTTGTTCCGAGACATTTAGAGAATACGCTATATCGCTCAAGAAAAAGTGACAAGTATAAAAAGCCGATGATGTATACCTTTTAAAGCGGAAACGGTAGAGAGAATACGAATGGTCAGAGTCGGGCCACATGGTATTAAATGCCGCCTTCATCCGTTTAATACCAAATATTCTTGTAATCATTCTGGGGTGAGGAAATCTGGCGATAATAAATTGGTCATTAAATGGGGCAATCGGAGAGTAAATTGGTATACTTTTATCGTATTTCTCTCATATTCGCCCAATAAGTTAACAAGTAAGATTAATTACCTACCTTTCTATCCCCTCCATAGGGTATTGACGCCTGTCCCCCTTAAAACCGGCTTAATACTTCTATAAATATCCCCGCATTTGAGGCCGGTATGAATGCCATTTTTAAACTATCATTAATCAGTTAAGTCTCAATTCTCACCAATTCTAATTCTTATCATCGGAGCCGACTACGATCACCCCTCGGACGTGGTCTGCACACGAGGCCCCGACAACATCGACTTCATCACCACCTCGATATCAAGCCCATCCGGGAAGCCTTTGACATCCCTTCGACCAGTCGGAACCATTGGATTCAAAATTGGGCAAGCAGCGTGAGTAAAGCACTGCAGAAACAGGACACGATCGGACCTCAACTCAAGCTCATCTGCACAAGACAGAGGCAGAACGCCCCCGCATAGCGATCACCACCCGACGCCGGCGGGTCGAAGATTTAGGCCCCATACCTCACGGACGAGGCAAGAAATTTCCCAGAAAATACTACCAACCCACCCCGCACGCTCACTTACAAAATCCACCACACTTTAATCGGGGATAAACCTAAAAAGTAAATTACATGGAATTAAGCGTGTGTTAAGCAAATATATTTAATCTAACAATGAATATTAACTAGTTATCCTTTCACATGTATGCTATCATCTACAAGAAATTCAAAGGTATTATATATATTAATATATATATATTTGTTTTAAATAACAAATTTAAAATATTGTTTAATTGTTTTTTAAGTAAATATATTTGTGTCTGAAACGAAATCGATGCTAAATTAATTCATTTTACTAAATGGCGTTTTACCACAGTTTGGTTTCATACTGTCAAATCTTAATCTATCATCGATCGACATGTAACGTTCATCTTGAAACCTCGGGTCGAAAACCGTAACCGATACCCATTAATCGAACCGAATGCTTTTAAAAACCACGGTATCGTAAAACCCTACATATTTGGCCCTCAGCTTTCAGAAATAAGCAATGGGTCAAAGATGAATTTTTTAATTGTTAATTCAATAAAATTAAAATGGAGATTGTAATAACATAATTCCTACTAATTAGAATTTTAAGAATGGCAAAAAACATGTATAAAATCCTCCCTTCGGTTTTTTAGTTGTCATCCTAGCATAATTTTTTTATTTTAAAACAGATAATAAATTGTAATTTTACATTTTCAATATACTTTTTGACTACTTTTAAATTTATCAACCAACTAATAATATATTTTAATTAATTAACATTTTATATTTTCAACGATATTTTGACATTTTTACTTTTACTTAATAAATATAGAAACGATAAGTGACAACATGTCGGACGAAGTAATAGTTTTAGCTCATAATGTGCAAAGCAGTTCATCCTAAAACTATTGTACAACTTAAACAGTGCCCAGTACAGAGTTCTACTCCGTAGTGCTTATGGGGTCTTGCGTTAATATAAATGCAGGTAGCCAGCTTATAAGTTCTTGGGAAAATACCAATGGGGCAACGACTTATTATATAGTGACTTCATGAGTGACATAAATAGCTTCAACTTGGGACAAGAAGATGAAAAAGGCTTGTGTGTGCATGCAACTTGCTAAGCAACTTGCTGATCAAATTCTTAGAGAAGGAACATTAAATTGTACTAATTTGTACTAGAATAATAAAGATTTATGTCGACAAGGAAAATGAGAACCAGTGGGGGAAACCCAATTTCCAGAAGAAATTGACAAGTTGGTGTTTTTGTAGAGCAACTTGTTTTTTTGCCGTGTGATTTAATAGAACGAAATTGGTGAGAAAAACAAAAGTCCGATTTATAGTACTAAATTAAATTTTAGTATCAGGACATTAAAAGTTAAAAAAATCAGTTTAGTCATTCAAAATTAACTATTAAATCTAAAATCATTAAAAAAAAGATGATCTAATAATTGTGATTGATTTAGTATCAAATACTAAAAAAAAAAAAGCTTAATATCATAAGGCCCAACTCCAAAAACAATACTTTAATGCAGCACTGCCTAATAATATCTTTGATTACTTCTGCCACTATGCTGAAGCATGGCCTGCTGAAGGGTTCTTTTTGACTTACTTAAATCTCTTTAATTATGAATTTATGATACACAAAATTACAAAATGAACAATCTCAAATATTAAAGGGGTATCCTCTCTAGCTGGAAAAAAACACTTGTGTCTTAGAAATAGGTTTAGCCCTCTAGTGGGAAAAAAACTAAATGCAAGGTAATTTTTGTGCAGAGCACCACGTTATCGATTTTGCCCCCGCGTATATAAGGCGAAACTGGGACGTGTCATGTGCTTGAACATGACACTATATTTCCCTGTCATGTCGGGGTCACGACAAAATGACAATATTTAATTTTACTGTAGTGCCGACATCGAGAGTTATTGTCGTGTTCATGGATTACTGAAGCATGCCGCAGCGAGACATACCAATTCGGCCTGCTGGTTACTTACATCCACAATGTCGCAAAAGTGGTGATAATATTGCTGCCGCTGGGGCCAACACATTTTTATATCATAGATTGATCACTTGTTTGGAACAACTCATTGGTGAAGATTTTTTAAGCATCCTGATCAAGAACATAATATATCCATTCAAAGTTCGAATACTCAGACTTTTGCTTATATCTAACAAAAAAGCATTAGTATATCCATTCAAAGTTCGAATACTCTGACTTCAAATGATATAATTTTTTACTACATTTGACTGGATGACTTTTCTCATGGACTTATGCTGGGTGAAATCGAATTTGATTCTCATGGACATCAAACCGATCATGAGTAATGAATGAATATTTGTCGCCTACTAAGAAGTGGGAAGCTTGCCGAACTCCAAAAATGTCGCGGCAAGTTCTCCCAATCGACGGTATTCTTGAACTGAGTCGCTACGATGGCCATTTGCATCCTAAAGACTATCCTGCCTCGAAACATCGCAAGACTCGGATGTAACCCTTCTTTTGATTCTCTTGAAAGTTGTTTCGTGTGTAAGACATGAGCCTTTGCAATTCATCCTACACATGTTCAAATTCATTATTAAGCATCCACTGAATCAAGTATCGATTTCAATATCCAAATTTCAAAAATCATGAAATGCATGCTTGACGCTGGCCCCTAGAGAGCTCCGTAAAATGAGTTCATGACAACATGGGAATTTCTCGTGTGTACGCCCCATAAGAAGCAACCACAGTTTGTTTCATCTACGATGACTTCATTCTTACCGCGAGATAGCTCTTGCCTTACAAGATCCAAAGCCTTACGTGAAACATTACCAAGTATGTCACGAAAAATAAGAGATTTCTTCAAATCCACAGGACGTCTGTTCCTTGACTACTCCATAGTTGCCTTAATGGAGTTTATTTGAATGTCTGTTATTTCCCTTCGCTTCTTTGAACAACAACAAATGTGAATGAAGCACTCTTCAAGGCCTTTTTCAACCTATTATGTTCACTTTCAACCCTACAATTAAACAAGAACACTATATTTAGTGACAGTTCAACAAATCATATATTAAGTATATTTGCTACAATAATTCATTTAAAAAATGAAATGACTCCAAATTTAATTGAGTACCTATTTGTGGTGTGTGTTCCAAAGTGGAGGATTTTTTCATGTGTATGAAGAATCTTCTCAGTCCAGATTAACCATGTACTTTGGGTGTAGTTCAACAAGGCCGGGTAATGTCGGGTAATCTTGTTCCATCGCCCGCCAACGCTTAGTGTCGAAATCAACAGAATCGATTCCTTTTATTATGCCTGCCAAGGACAATTGTGTATCAATTCATTTACCGGGTTGCTAATACATTACCGGAACTTAGTGTTCACCTTTAGTAATGGTATATTACTAGTGTGGGTTCTCATGATAATTTCTATGGGTTATGAACCATTTCTAGATCTTACCATTAATCACTATAATAATAGTAATCGGGTCAATTATTATTATTATACAACTTACTACTTTTATCTCGTTTCTGTAACGCCACACACATACAATTTATTAGTTCGAATAATATTTCATGAATGAAATTAAACGAGACTTGTATATTGAGAAATGTATTTCTCAATATTTATATATTTGTCAAATATATATGTTGATGAACATCAATTGGTTAAACTTGCAAGTTTAATCAATTAAGCAATTGAAATCGATGAATAACTTGATAAGTTATTCGATAGTGACTCGTTAGTATTTTAATTGACTTGTTAAGTTAATTAAAATAGAACAACTCACTAGTAACTCATTATTTAATTAGAGGCTCATAACGGTCTAATTAAGTTAACGAGTTAAACTGATTTCTTAACGAGTTGCTTAACGAGTGGAATTTTGGGACTTGGTATTTAAGAGGGGATTAGGTTTTTTCATGACATAAGAATCATAAAAAAACCCACCTCCCTCTCAAAAGGTGCCGCCTGGAGAATTGGAAGAAGTTTTTCTTCCACCCCTACTTCATCTTCAAACTCTAGCAAATTCAAGCATTCTGCTCGTTTCTCGCTGCGCGAAATCTAGAGGACATCATTTCGTGTTGAACAAGCATTGAGGATCTTGAAAAGGGGCTTTTCACGGGGAGGCACATTGGGATTTCGTTCATTCGGCTCATTTAAAATGTAAGGGATTCTTGTATTCATACATTTATTTTATATGTTTTAGATTAATTCATATCATTTTGAGGATTCGATGTATGGATTTGTGTTTATCACAAAATGAAATTCATACTAGATTCTAAATAAAGGGCCTCAGAGCCTACCAAGTTTGATATATTTTATCTAATTTGATCGTCGACAATAGTAGTTAATTTGATTATTTTATGATTTATATATTCAATTGAATATATAATATGAAAAAAAATCAACCCATTTTTATATATGTTTCATTATGGTTGGAATCATCATTCATGTATTGATTTGATGATTTGATATTTATTTCAATTGTTTCATGAATTCAAAGGGATTAAAAATTGATTAATTTGCATTTTAATTAGATAGAAATCATTTTTCGATGTTACAAAGGAGGTTTATGAAATTTTAGAAATTACGAAATTAAATCAGGTATTCTTGACCCTTTGAGGTTCAAGCGCTTTTTTCGTAATTTTTGAATTTTTAAGTACTCCAAAAATTGCCACTTTGACTGTTGTTTAATCAAAAACTAGAAGTGTTTTTGATGAAATTCCACTTGGACGTGTTCAATAATGATATTGTTGATGTTCAAGAAAAATCCCAGAATTTTATGAATTTTTTAGAGCCTCCAAATCGTTTTTACAAAAGTTGCAATTAATCTGAAAAACTGAAATGAATTACCAAAATCGGTCGCCGAACTTCGCGAATCACCTCATGCCCGGTGCCGGAATTTCACGCTCCTCGCCACCGGACGCAGCCCATCGCGTATTTCGCTACAGCACCGCCGGTGCGCGCGGTCACTCGTGGGTGGCCAGAGGCTGGCGGTTTGGCCGCGAAGTTCGGCTGCCCGTTTTAGAAAACCTAAATGTATTTTATGTAATTATTTTTGGTTTTAAAAAATTATTGGTACTATTAATTTCGGTTTTAAATGTTAAATCATAAATTTTGTCATTAAGATAATTGAATATATATCTTGAATGGCATTAAATTTGATTTATATTTCCTTCTATAATTATTTTCATTAATCGATCATTTTTGAAAATATTTTCACGATAACTTTAAATTTTGAATTTTTTGGAGTTAATTACTGTAAGTAATTATTCCATGATTTAAGTGGCTGATAATTATTGTAATAATTATCACTAATTATGTGTTAATATATTTAAATTAAAATTTACATTAATTGATACCACGGTAAAATAATGGGTAATTATATAGTCAATTATGAACACATTTAATCTCATTTCATTTAATATATATGACATTAAGTGCATGTATTTGTTTTAATGTTTTGCCCGTATATATTAGTTATGGAATGGAAAGGAGGTATTTGGGAGCACACCCGCCATTTATTTATTTTACGGTCCGCGCATTCCAGAAATGTTGTAAACGACTGTAGTCGTATTTCTTTTATTCTTGTATCCATTTACCCATAAGCCTCAAGGTATGTCTAAGTTGGATTAGAGTAGTAGTATGTATTGCTGTGGTGGCATTGAAGATAACATATCCACAAAGACGGCACTGAGAACCCTGTGTTTCTGGCGAAATGAGAATACAAGACTTGCACTTGTTAAGTGCTATTATAGACTTATGTTACATTTTACTTGTTAAGTGATATAATAGGTCTTAGGGTCATATCTATATCTCTCAAAATGCGTGTTATTTATTTATTTTTTCATGTTTATGTCGCTGAATATGTGCTACTCCATATGGTTAAATAAAGTTAAATAACATTAATCTCACCAATTAAATTTAAGCAATGTATCGTTAATTTTAAAGTTGTGGAACGTTGCTTTATCCGGGCACACTGCATGGCGTGTGTTACGCGCTTTGCACTTTGATACGACAACGGATCATGTCAGTCGATTTACTCAACGCTGGCCGATGATCACCGGCAACTATTTGGTTTAATTGGTATGCTTAACCGGCTTGTCGGAGATACAAAGTCGGGTAGCATCCTCGTATGGTATGCTAGTGACACACAAGAGTTATGTATTGCAGAATTGGTTGGTAACCTACTATTGCGCCGATTCAAAATGTACGAAGTACGCTGCTTTTTGAATCGGGCATAATAGACTTGGTACTCAGATATTACTTGCCATAATCGTTGATAACCTACTATTATACCTAATTCAAAATGTATGCAAAGAGTTGCCGCTTGAGTCGAGTATAGTAGATTCTACCTTGTACATTTTAGAGATTTTGAAGTACGTGTATTATATTTACAATTCATTTTATAATTGGTTTATTATGCCCATTGCGACAATTGTGTATCAATTCATTTACCGGGTCAAGTTAAATGTGATTAATGAAACTCTAGTGTTCACCTTAGTAATGGTATATTACTAGTGTGGGTTCTCGCGATAATTTAAGGGGTTATGAGCGATTGCTAGATCTACTCATTAATCGTTATAATAATAGTAATTGGGTCAATTATTATTATTATACAACTTACTATTATCTCAGCCTGGGCGTCACACACATACAATGATATTCTAATAATATTTCATGAATGAAATTAAACGAGATTCTGTATATTGAGAAATGTATTTCTAATATTTATATATATATTTGTGAAATATATATTGCTTATTTAGTCATCAATTGGTTAAACTCATAGTGTTTAATCAATTAAACAATTGAAATCGATTTAACAACTTGATAAGTTATTCGATAGTGACTGCTAGTATTTTAATTGACTTTGTTAAGTTAATTAAAATAGAACAATTCACTAGTAACTCCATTATTTGAATTAGAGGCTCATAACGTCTAATTAAGTTAACGAGTTAAACCGATTTCAACGAGCGAGTTTCGACTCGTATTTAAGAGGGGGACAGTTTTCATGACATAAGAATCATGAAAAACCTCCACCTCTCTCTCAAAAAGGTGCCGCCCATCTCTTGGAGAATTGGAAGAGTTTTTCCTCCACTCCCTCATTTCATCTTCAAACTCAAGAAGTTCAAGTACTGTCTGCTTCTCGCGCTATGTGCAATCTGTAGGACATCATTTCGTGTCAACAAGCATTGCGTAGGATTTTGAAGGGCTTACCGCGAGGCACATTGTGGGATTTGGGTTCATTTGCTCCGTTGAAATGTAAGACTTCTCTTTATTCATACATTTATTTTATGTGTTTTAGATTAATTTATATCATTTGAGGATTCAATGCATGGATCGGGTGTTTATCATAATGAAATTCATACTAGATTCTAACACTTAGTCCACTCACTTCTCTGTAGGAGCCGAGATTACTGCTGAAACGCTCCTTACAAGCTTCCTTTAAAAACATTGGTTACAGCTTAAGCTCAACGCTTTTCCTAACATTTGTTTTAATATGCCTCCCGCAGCGTAATGAAGACTTCGGGAACACTATTTCAAGAGCTCTAGTAACAAATTTCCTTTATCCCTGCCGTATACACGATACCGGAAACTTGTCTGCTTGAAAGAGAGCACGTAATTGTTGTAGAACCCATGTATAATTATCTATTCTCTCTCATTCTCGAGGAAACGCATGCTCACTGAAGTTTTTTCCGGAAGACAGTAAAACCTCAATACTGTGAATAAACGACAGATTCATAAATAATTATATTGTAATATGTGCAATCCCCTAGTATTACATAAGGAAAGGAGTTTAACATATTGTATGCAATTGGGTGAGAAAAAGGTATCCCCAATGACATCAGTCTCACATGCTTTTCTCATAGCAACATAATACCGATTATCTGAAAGCAACTTCAAAAAATGTTGCAACGGAGACCTGCCTTCTCGCTCCTCTTTCTTAAACTTGATCAGTGCATTTTGGATGTGCATTTGTGTACTTGCATTTTTTGCATCCTTCCTTTTCAACAGTGTAAGTATGTCTTTTGGCCGCATAATAGATTTATTGCCTTCATAAACCTCTCGAAGATTCAAATTTTCGACAACTTTCCTAAAAGAGGATTTGACCCTCTTGATATATCGGGAAGTCATGATTATGACAACCATTCCTCACAGTACAACTCCACGTACCATCTAAACGTTCTTTTGCATTCAATAAGAACTGACAACCAATCCTTTTCGTGCAACTCATCCTTTCATTTTTACTTTTGTTTGGCCTGTATTTTCCACCAAATTGACAACCAATGTTTGCATACCCAAGTTTATTCCCACTTCTATTTCTCTAACATGCAATACTAAGTGTGTTGTTCCTCTCCTGAAATTATTTACATACATATTTAAGAAGTCTCCGATATCGAGAATATTAGCTACCTAGAAGGTCGAAATCTTCTATCGGGCCTGGGGATACTCTGAAGATCCTACATATAATTTAGAAACTAAAATATTTGAAGCGATAAACCACAGTGGAAAATCTACACATTATGTGGTGTCGTTTTACATCATACGACATGTAATAGTATTATCGTGTAAGACAATACTATTTATAATATTAAATACACATCGACACGACACGATACGCCGAATAAAATTTGTTGCCAATCGTTGTATCTTTAGTTGGATTCGCCGCTTGGATTGAATAAAACCTATATTACAAAAATAAAATAATAATGAACCAATCGAATCCAACTTCAAAAAATAATTAAGAATTTTACTTTACAATAAAATCGAGACAAGAGGGACTTAATTGTTCTAATAAAATAATTAAACATAATCAAATTAACCACCACCGGCTCGTAACTTGAATTCGTTGACAATTGCTTGTCGCTTGATATCAATTCTCAATCTATATAATAAAATAACATTAAAATACTTTTTACAAGTTGATTTTAAATAAGAAATATACAACTAACTAAATGAATGGTAACTAAACTTCAACATTTGATTAGAAATGCTATTTTTATAATAAGATCGGGAGACTGAGCGGGAGGTAATTAACATTCTAATGAAAGTATTTAGAACATAATCAAGTTAAGGAATTATCGTCAGAGTTTCAATCGGATGCCAAGTTCTCGTGATCCGCTTCATAGTTGCTTTGAATATCGAATTCAACCTATACGAAAATAACAATAAAAATAAAACTCTTATAATAATGAAATTGTGTTGAAATAATATGTTACATATCGTGTGTATACACACAACAATTGTAGTTACTATCTTTATTTACCTATCGCAGTACCGCCATGGCGTATGTCAGACTCTGTCAGACATACCGCCGGGCATCGCAAGTCCCGTTTATTATTTGGTTGGGACAGTGGGAGTTTGGGACGATGTCGGGTGATATGTCAGGGCATAAGACATCCCGACATCGTAAAATATAAAAGGCCTAAAATCTGAATTTTTTTTGTTCTTCCCCAAAATAAACCATAAATCTTCCCACCTTCTCCAATTCTCAACCCTAAAAACCCCAATTTACCTTTATATATCCTCAAAACCTTTACTAGTCCACTCAAATCATCCCCTTAATCTACAATGGCTCCAAGATCAAAGACTACAACTAATAAAAACCCCTTTAAAATTGGCTGTTTAGTTATTTTCTCGCCATTTTCATGTTAATCGAGCTCGAATCGCCTTCACAAGCCCCGATACTGTTTAAGAAAACGAAAATAAAGCGAAACCTAATTAATTTGACTCGAAGCCGATTTCAACGACGGCGGTGAACGGCGGAGCAACGACGCTGAAAGTGAAGTCAAAATTAGAAAGATCAGAGAAAGAGAATGACATTTTGATATTAATAGAAAAATGTGAATCGCTTGTTACAACTCCAACTATACACGTGGGCCCTTATTTATAAAAAGATAATTTTACCAATTAAATTAACAATACATTAAAAACTATACCTCACCTAAACATTAATACTTTAGTAATTAAATTGGAGAAAATACGCAATCCCTAATTAAGCCTTAATATTCCAATGGCTAGCACTAATTCAAATAGCTCATCTCTCTTCATCCAACTAACTCAACTGATAATGCCATCGGGCATTCCTGCTTATCATTCGTGGCATGATACGCGTATATAGATATTCAATATGTGCTACGCCCGTTGGCTGCCTGTAAAGCGAGGCCTCGTGCGCTGCTGGGCTCGACAACCCCGCGACGTGTTTAATTTCTTATAAAAATGGATGAGAAAAGTACAAATGTAGTCATTAATTAATTTTGATATTAATTATGATGGATTCAAGTTGGTTATAAGTACGATGAAGTAACAAAAATCTATAATTTTTCATCTCAAAATCTTACACTTTTTAATTTCAAAGATGTGCTAGTTAATCTTAACAAATATTGATAGAACAAAATTGAACGACACATTAACAAATGTTCTCATGTACATCCATCATTAAAAATATTGTAATAGTTAATAATTATTGAAAAATAATAATAGATAATTAATAAATATATAATTAAGTAATACATTGATAATTGCTCTGAAAAATTGAACAATAAAGTTTAACAAATCGCTTATGTGATCCAACGCTAAGGGATGAAATAAGGTCATAACTCAACGAATCCAGCACGGCGTGACGCTGAATATTAAATGAGCATACACTACACAAACAATGTTAATTTCGATCCAACGAGTGCCGCATCTGGCCGATGTAGTTTTCACCACTCATCGCGCTTCGCTTGATAAGAGTAAAATTGGCGTAAATTTGTGCAATGGTAAATTTATGGTCGAAATGGGATCTCTCTCCGGCTCCATTAAGCAACATTCCAAAAATGGAATCTTGCCTCAAAGTTGTGTCATCATTACACATTAAACCGAGAAGTTTATAATCACTATTATTAGTTGAAGTTTCTGCATGCGCACGACTTACAGTCGGATCAACGTATAAAAGATAAACTATAATTAAACAAATATTTCTCTTAATACATAAATTATGAGCGAATCCCTCTAGTAAAAATATCACAACCCTAATGTCAATTTTGAAAATTTTAATATATTAATTATCATGATAATTAATATATGTATGAACTTAACTTAAATAAGTAATATAAATTGTATTTTACAATTTTCAATGAACATCAATTATTATATTCTAAAAATCCTTAGAATCTAAACGTGAGTGATTTTAAAGGTCATTTCTTTAACTAATTTTTTATTTTCCTAAATCCAATCATATTTAACCAAACTTGAGTTTGTGCCCAAAATAGCCTTTTCCTCTTAAAAATTTCACTTATCATTTTCTCAAAAGCACAAAGCTTGATCGCTAGAAATCAACTCTATAGACAGTGTACTTCTTCCATGTTTGCCTGAGTAGGAGCTTCAAATGATTTGAACAATGTAATTTACGGATGAGGAAGTAATTTTGGGAATGAGTTCAGAACATATTTGGAAATTTACAACAGTGACATAGCAATCCATGATCAAATGGTTCTCTTAAACCAAAAAACGTGGACTACTTAATTTGTAAGTAAGCTTCATGATTACAGCTAAAGTGTTGAGTTCAATCCTAGTTATAAATACCATTTATGATCATATTAACAATATAGCGACTACAAACTTTTTTACAGTTTATTGTCACAGAGGAATCAACAAAACCAAAAGTTATCTGGGCTCTTTGAACCTTAACCAGTACTCCAATTTGATTTGACAGTTTGTTATGAAGATAATTTATGTATTATTCAATTCTTTAAAATATCGACCGACTCCAAAGAATTGTAGTTTTTGGGATATATGTAGGTCTTTGATGGAACAAATTATATTCCTCGCAAGAAAGACGAAGCCGTAAGAAGACAAAATGGCCAAGAAGGCCGAATCCATCATGAACTTGGTTACTTAAATTAATCAGAAGTTGTAAATGAAACTAAGTATTAGAATTTATCAATAAACTAGTTAAACTTAAACTATCAAAATAATGTGCTTGATAAACTTACGAATAAACGATTACTGCGTATCGACTTCACCTAACAAAGAAGTATTCTCTATCCAAATAATAGATTTATCAAACACTCAGTCTACTCCTTCGTTAGCTCTAAGATACCGTCGTCGCGGTTCACCGAAAGTAGCCCGCTTAATTAATCTCCTATGCCTAGTGAAATTAATTAGCTAAAACTCAAGCCGCTAGCGAAATCTATCGGGGAATCAATCAACGCTAAGGTAATACTCGTATAACAACCCACTAATTAACTAATCGTTGATCTATTACGCCTTCCTTTTGGCCGAGGCTACATAATACCTGGGTGGATTCTCATATAAAAGAATTGGCTGCATTCTAAACAATCGAATCAAATTGTAAGCTTCAATGATTACCAGCGCAATTATAATAACTCCAAAATCCTAGATGTAAAAATACACTCTGCCATGCTACATCAAAACCCCAAGAATAATAAATTTAAATTTACTAATTACACCGAAATAAATAATAAATAATATTACTAAAGCATAAATTAACTAATAGAAAGTATTTAATAAAGAAGTTAGAATATTATCAATTATCTTCAACTAAACGATAGTAAATAAAAAGAGACTAAGCTGTTGCCAAAGTTTTCCGTTTGCTGCTGCGTGAATAACAATAATAACAAGGTTGCCTTTCTTTTTCTCTGCTCCGTAGAAGAAAAATTGAATGAATAATATAATATTCAAATACTGGCTGACTTTATATAAGAAGAAGTTAATCCGCCTTTTTATTCTCTCTCGATGCGCTAGAGCACCTTCACCTTTTTCTTCCTTTTTCCGACGACTTTTTGTCAACTTTTCCGAAAATTATAATGACTTACCACAACTTCTTTAAGAGATTTTCCCTGCCTAAATTAAGCATATATTTCCCAAATAATAATAATAAAAATATCTAATCACATAGTATATAATATTCATCAATTAAACAATCAAAACAAAAAAAATTATGAATAATAAAGTACCCAAAATTATCCTAAAAACTATGACAAATATTCGCTAATCGGCCTGAGTCTCGATTCTCACCATGGGTGGCGAATAGGGTTTTTTTTTTATAAAAAGAATCAAGGACCCGCTTAAGGCAACATTTACTCAATTTAGTAATTTTTCTTTATCCTATAATATAAAATTTGTTGTAAATATTTTATTAATACTACAAAAATATTTCAAAAAATTCTGTGAGCATCATGAATTGGCCCCGTGATAATACGACCAAGTTGTACTTTGATCCCGTATACGGGATCGTTGCGCTTTGGTCAGCAGATATCGACAAGAAAGATTGTAGCTTTTTATAAACTTTGGGGGTAGATTAATTGTAAAATTTACATCCAAAATAAACTAAATATGAAATTTGACAACCACCCCCTTTTCCCATCACCACCAAGCCCATTTTGGAGCTTCGAACAATTTTAATTAACACCTCCAACGCTTCATTCCTTGTTTCTTTAATTATAAAATGTTGAATAAGAAAGAAAAGACATTGATGATGAAGAACAACTCACTGTGAAAAATGATAATCTCGTTTAAAACCAAATCATGAAAATAAGCTTTTATTTCAAAAGTTCATAATAACAATAGTAATTTTGCCCCAAACATAATTGAAATATAAATTTGTTCCCACATGTTTACCAAAATATTAAGTTTACCCCAAATTTGAACTCCAAACACGTTTTGACCATTAAATTTTAACGTTTTCATTAAAATGGGGACCAAACTGCAACACTTTTCCTAATATCTATGACCAAATTATAACAGTCTAACTATTTGAAATCAAAGTACAACTTGATCCCATTATTTAGGACCATTTAAACAATTAGCTCAAAAATTTAGTATCTAATTCAAACCGTTACCTGCAATGAGCTAGATTACTCCTATTAACAAGATTGAGCAGAAAGACCCTTGCGCCGGTAATGCATCATGTAAACTTATTTCTTATCAACATTGATGCTAGGATAATCGCCTACTATATGATAGTGACGAGTAACGGCGAATCAGGGTCCGTTTCTTGATCTGATACGATGTACGAATTCATCCTTTATTTTGAAGAAGTTAAGTCTTATTATTATTTTCCTCTCAATACGATGAGTATATGTATTTAGTACTCCCTTCATTATTTAATTTGAGGTAATTTTTTTTTCAAAATCTTGAAGCTTACACTTATTTATTAGATGTGATTATGATTTATAAAGTAAAATTTAAATATAAGACAAAAATTTGAATTGTCTTAAACATGTGTATATAAACATAAAAATCTCTAAGAATTAAGGATGGAGGGGCTAATTAACAATGCTGATACACAAGAACATTGTCTTTTTGTCACGACACTGCTCTTGATACATTGCTACAAAAAAAATTGGTACCGATTTAGATTATTCTCTTATTATGATTATGTAGAGAGGTACTTATTAGTGGAGTAAATACTTTGTTCCATACCAAGTTACTAAAACGTAAGAATTGATGTACATTATACAAACTTTTTTTGTAGAATGACACAAAAACAAACTACTTTACATTATCATATTAATTCATAATAACCTTCTTTATTCACATACACAATTCAAACTGAAGTAGGTAATCAAACACCCCGCAAAATCTACCATAGTCCATATTTGATACACATTTCTACCATCTGTACTACACCAAAAAAGATGAAAATAAACAAATCAGTCAATAAAAACAGCTTACAATTAGCTAATTCAGATTTTTGGAAGCTATTACACTCGACGATAGTAACGAGTATTACTGGGATCCCTTTACAAAAGATTCTTTATTTTAATTTGTTACCATGTTTTTAGCAATGTGAGCTAGTGATTGCAAATTGCACCTAACAATTGTATCAACAAACACACAAGTTTCTTCCTTAGTATTCCCATGTGGTACATCAACAACGTATGATTCCACAACCACAGTTCCGTTCCCGTCCGATGAACGGTGTAATGTCGTAACGGACCTGTAATTATTCAATCTATGTTCTCCTCCAACTACTAGAAAGCTGATGACGTGTCTCTCATCATCCAAAATCTCTAGCCTCTCTGTGCTTGAGCCAGCTGGCAAGCCAGATACCACGTGGACCTTTCTGAGAGTGCCCACGTGGCCATCACCATCGATGACGTGGCAACTCTTCAAGAAATGCTTGTAGGCTTGTGGGTTGTCGAAGCGGCGGACGAGGGACCAGACGGCGGATTCAGTGGCGGAGATGGGTTGGACGACGGAGGAGGAGCATTGGTTGGGAGCCACCATGTGTGTGTGGTAATGGAAAATCTCTTCTGGGACTTGAATTGAGATTGGTGTAATGACTCTTGTGGTGGGTTGTGCATGGAATCTTTGTAAACTTAGGTTTGTTGGTGTGGTGGAAGTGGTGGTGGTGGCGGTGGTGGTGGCCGTGGCGGTGGAGGACATGCAACGTGTTGTTGGAGTGGCGGCGGTGGAGGTGGAGGTGGTGGTGGTTGGGATGTTGATTCTTTGAAGATGGATAGGAGAAGGCATTTTGATGAGTTTCTTGAAAATATCTATCTATCACTTTCTTTTTTATATATGAATTTATAGATAGGGAATTTGGAAATTATAAAGTGGAAGAGGGGCAAGAGGGACAAGAGGGAGAGAAATATATAATTCTATGACTAGTTGTAATAAGTTTTTGATCTCTTTTTGGTGAAAAGCTTTTTTTGAAGTCAAGAGGAGAAAGAGGAGAGGATGAAATGATGATCAAACAGCTTAGCCGACGTTTTACAAATAATAAGTGCTCTACGCTAAATATAAAATGATAACCCTTTTAATAACAATAAAAATAGCAATAAAAATAAAGTAATTATATAAAATATAAAAAGTGATTATATAGATTATTCATTGAAAGTTTTGTATGTAAATTTTCTTGTACTCTGCTTTCACGTAAATTTTTTTTAATCGTTTTTAAAAAGTAGGCACTTTTTAAAGTGGGGCACTGGGCTGACACTTGAAGAGTGCAAGTGGATGAGCAACTTGCAAATTTAGCTGTTTTTTTGTTTGGAAGGAGTCTTGCACTTCTTGCTTGGAAGCTGCATTCGGTTCTTCTAAATTCTAATATTGTACATTATATCCTAGATTTTCTTTTATCTTTGATGTTATGGATTGACATGGATAATTCGATTCAATAAATATTTTATCAAGTTAAATAAATTTTTTTTTTAATCTTTTTTTAGTGATGTTATGGATTGACATGGATAATTCGATTGAATAAATATTTTATCGAGTTAAATAATCATTTAGTAATTTCGGTAAGGTCGAAGTCGGATGTCAATTGAGCGGTCCATTTCATAGAATAAATCTATTTGAGCTCGAATTCGAATTCACATATAATCATTCTGAATTGGGTTGGTGACCTATGCCCATTTCATATAATAATAGAATGTAAAAATAAACTATTTACCCCGTAGTACTCTTTCCATCTATAAAACATCATTTAATTTCTAATTTTCTTACTTAAATTTTTAAACTTTGATCTCAAATATTTTTTACCATGTTGTATAATATTTTTTATCAATATATCGAAATATAGTATTTTCACCATTTTTGACTATTAATACAATAATTTTGATTAAAATTAAAAGGTGTGGTCGATTAAAGGCATGAATTTTTTCGTGTGAATTCTTTGAAATGATCGTGAGAGTGGCCTTGATTTATTTTGGTGCGATGAGGTGTGGCAGAGTAGTAGTTTAATTAAAAGTGTGAAAGTTCTGTGCTGGTGCAGATTTTGACAGGCTTCGTTAAAATGGGAAGCGGTCCAGGCAAGTGTTGACTTCATTTTTGGGACAATTTTGAATATTGAAAAAGCAACATAAAGAGAGTATAAAATAAAATTAAAAAAGTTAGAAACATGTAACTATTAATTATATTAATACATTTTATTTATGTTAATTATAATTTATATAACTCATTAATTTAATTGGAAGTTATGTAAATCTCATTATTTTTACAACTTGGGAGTTACACAAATGATAAAATTATATTTATGTATTTTAATTCATGATAATTATAAAAAGGTTAAAATCTGATGATAATGATAATTGTATAACCCAAATAAATAATTATATTATTAAATTTTATTTATGATAATTATCAACTAAATTAATTTGATTGGAAGTTATGTGAATCTTATTATTTCTGACTTGAGAGTTACAAAGGATAAAATTATATTTATGAATTTTAATTCATGATAATTATAAAAGTTATTCTGATGATAATGATAATATATAACTAAAATAAATAATTATATTAATACATTTTATTTATGATAATTATAACAATTTAATTTGATTGAAAGTTATGTAAATTTCATTATTTCCATAACTTGGGAGTTACACAAAGGATAAAATTATATTTATGTATTTTAATTAATGACAATTATAGAAAAGTTATTACAACTAGCGATTAATACATACGTTGGTGGCATGTCATCGATATATGTGTAATTATATACTAAATGGTTTAAATGATAAATACAGAAATTTTTATTTTTCCTGATATTAATTGAGTTGTTTCTGATTTTAATATACCTTTTACAATTCTAATGTAGTTTTACATTTCCAAATGCTGGCGTTTCTGATCCGGTATATTTTTTCTGATCAATTCATAAAATTTCTTTTCGTCTAAATAATCATCTATTTTGAAACGGAGGGGAGTATAAACTTAAAATCATGAAATTGGCTAATATCAAATATTTTTTCTTGTCGTATAATAAAATCCACGTGATACTAACTGTGACTTGTGAGTCATCAATGGGAAGTTTATTGATGATATGATTTATACTCCTTATTTAAATTTCAAATTTCAAATTATTTAAATTTAAATCACCATAAATCTAAAGTTAAAGAAGTCTGAATGACAAATTTGTTTGGTAAAAAGCGAATATTATCTACCTTTTATTTTAACATATATAGTATAGATAATGATAATTATATAACTAAAATAAATAAACATATTAATACATTTTATTTATGATAATTATAACTCGTTAATTTGATTTAGGGAGGTTCATCACGAATCTGATATTTCCATAACTTGGGAGTTACATAGGATAAAATTATATTTATGTGTTTTAATTCATGATAATTATAACTTCGTTAAATTGATTGGAGGTTATGAGATTCTCACTATTTCGACACACTTGGGTTAGACAAAGATGACATATTATTTGTCTACCCATGTATAACCATAAATTTATTCTACATACATTACTCCAAAAAATAAACAAAGATATTTTAGTTTTATGTATCTTTCATCTATCTTTTTTATTTACTTTGATACGAAAGATAATGTCTCAGCTTTAGACAAGATTTAATCTCATAAATCGAAGTCAAGCGAAATGCATTCGATGAAGATAGACCCCCAAAGTAAATTGATTTATTATTATTTCACTATGATAAAATCTTACGGGTTGTAAGATTTGCACTGAACAAGGAGTTTAGTGGGGCCCTTACCACTGGCACTTGAACAGCAAACTAATGGCCTAAAATCATTTCTTCCACTTCCCTAACAAATGATCTGGCGGAAAGATTCCCATATAGGTTGCGGTCTTCTTACGGCATTTATATTTGAGGCATTAAAGTTGAGTTTAACAAATGATCCACCCGATTGTTGAAGATAGAATCTCGACTCTTGGTATGTATTCGCGATGTCGAGAAGCTACTTGGTCACAGCGGAACCGTCGGTTATGTCATCTGTCGATAACGTATATGAACCGCGCTTCTAAGAATAGATAGGAAGGATGGGATTTGAGGATTCTCGTCAGCTAGTGAGAATGCTAATGTTGTGAGAAATATCGATCACGGTGATTGAGGATGGAGTGCGATTCTATTCTTGGACAGCTTATTTGAGGGTTGGAAGCTGTAAAGGTGGCGACCAACTTTACAGATAGCGTCTTCTGCTGTGATCGATCAAAGCTTTCGGATGTTGATCTATGGAGGTATGTCCATCGACATACCAAAAGTCGATGAAGTAGAGCCTAACCTTTGAAGAGGCTCGTGGGGTTGATCTTTCGAGATTATTCTTGACCATTTGGATTCAGGCAGTTATGATTCGTTCTCGGAACAAAAGAAATCCAAGAAGAGGAAGCGAAGAAAATAAGTGAGGCGGTCCTTCGAGCCTAAACATCAAAAGAGGAGGAAATTTGAGGATGGGAGAGCCGAGGGAAGAGACGAGGAAAACACTCGTGAGGATTGCAGGGTGGCTAATAGAGAATAGGAGGAGGCTGAAGAGAATGTTGTTGAAGAACAACCTGATGTCATTCCACATCGGTTCCTGCGTCACGTCGTGGCAGGTGCTGAGCCTGAACCACAATTAATGATGTTGAGGACTCTGATGAGGAGGATGTTCTTTCTTTGTGATGGAGAAGGAGGAAGCGAAAACCGGCTCGGAAGCGGTAGAATCAAACGAGTCGAGTCGAAGGATCGAAGAATGTAGCCGATGTCCCATGACGATATTTCCATCGAGGAAAGCGGTGGCAGTGGAAGTTTGTGGCCAACCGGCGTGTAAATTTCTTGAGAAATTATTGTCAAATCGGCTGAAGAACTCGATATCATGGGAATTCTTGAGGAGGTGAATCGTAGCGTATGGAGGGTTCCTGAGCCCACTGCTATAGAAGCTTATGGAGTTATGTCATGACTTGTCCGAAGACATCGTGTGTTTGCCATTACTAAATAAATCGTAAGGTAACTTCATGATCATGCCTTTGATTGCCTCCCGATTTGATAAATGATGTGGAAGACCAAATGGGGTGCTTATTTAGGTATAGGTGAGGCCCAGTGATATAGTCAAGGTGTTAAGCTTCTTTGGAAGCGGTTAATGGCATGTGACAATTGCCATGCTTACAGGTTGAGTGTGAAGTATGTTGTGTTCGTAAGGTAGGAGTTAGGCCCGGATCCCATGTAACGCTGGCGTATTAGAAGCGGTGGGAAAGTTTAAGTATATAGTGGGACGGTCTTCTTTCGATATGAGGGAGGGTGCTCTTTGATCGAATCGGCTTCAACGTGCAGCTTCACGTATTGTGTTGAAGGCGATTCCATTACCGAAAATGATCGTAGCGTTCTTACGAGCCGTGATGATGATACAACGTCAGGAGTGATATTGAGGTTGATCCAGGTGTTAACTCCAAGGTGATGGAGGACTCGTGTGGCCGATGTACTCACGGGACTCGGTGAAGAAGATACCTCCTTGGCTCAGCCTTTGATGGCGCGGTCACTGACTCTTGAAAAGGAGGAGATTGGTATTTCTGTGGTGAGAATTCATTATCACTCTCTGACCCTACCTTCTCCCGAGCGGTTAATTTCTGCTTGCCCAGTTGTACACCCTTTCTTCTTAACGGTACCGAAGATGTGATTTGTCCATGGGCCTCAAATTGACAGTTGGTGCATATCTGAAGCGAGCAAGCAGTCACGTTCATGTGATACAGCTTTGAATAAGCCTTCGTTAGTTTATAAATCGTTGCTCAGCCCAATTTTTTCATCGATGTTTCTCTTTGTCCGCCTAAGAAGCATGGTAAAGGGAAAGAGTCTTTACTACGGGCATCTGTCAGCCTCGCTTTGGTTTTAGTCATCGAGGTTACGGAAAGAGAAACATTACCACAGGCGATTACTGCGAGAGAATAGGGATCAAAATAAATGCGAGAGGTGCTCGGAGAGAAGGCCTTAATACCGTGGTTCCAGTGATCACTTCGAACTTTATCCTATTAGAAGAGAGTTTGATTCTACGCTTTCGGTGATTCAAGCAAGCGATAATAGAAGACATATCTTTTCACAGTCTCTTTTGTCGCTTTTCGTTGTTTGTTTTTATTATTTCCCATTGATGGCTCATTTTCTTTGGTTTTCGCGAATTGGTGCGGAAGTCTCTTTGATGCGTTAGCGGTACGGACATGGTAATATTTAGGGGAATCTTACGGAGAATGTTTAAGAGTCGCGGAGGTTGTTGGGTGTCTCACTCTCACTTGTTGCTCACTTGGCTCGAGGCGGATAGTATTTTACCGTTCGAGATATGCTGCTTGGTGGAAGGCAAATCAACGATAAGGTGTTGAAGGGAAGAGGCGGGCGTCAAACCTCCCGGGTTTCTCGCGCGGTTGGGGTTGGAGGTCTTCCGTCTTGATACAAGTAATAAGACTACTTCGGATGGTAAGGGGAATGATGCAGCGTAATGATCGGCTTTACCCGAGGCGGTATTTACGACTACGTAATTAGCCCTTCGATGATGTCTTAAAGATCAGCCTTGAGCCGTCATTGTGAAGTTCGAGGTAGAAAATTTGGATCGGGGAGAAGCTGACCACGCCTAGAGGCACGTCAGGAGCTTGTGGAGGCTCGGGCTCGGGCGGAGGTAATGTTATTTTCGAGCGATCTTTGAGCTGACGATTGTCTCGGCAGGTCGTACAGCGGAAGAGAAGGTTCGAGGCTGGCTAAGCATTTGGGATCACTTATGCAGGTTGAAGGCTGCTATTTAGGCCTCAAACCAGAGGCCCAAAATAATTGTCTTTACCACTGGAGCCGTTTCTTGTCTTTTGATGTACTGGATCTTTTGCTTTGTTATGGTTTATTCCCTTGTCACGTTTCTTTTCTGATTATTGTTTTATTCTTACTCACTTTTCATTAACATTTGCGTGCCTTCGTTTAATGGAATCTGTGGGGAACAGCATGGATATTTTTTAAGGTTATGGAATTTGCATTTGATATGTATGTTTGCTTTCATTCGCGGATGTTTAGCTTGAGGATCGAGCGAACTTGGATTGAGGGTTTGATCTTTTAACCTCGCTATAAAGGAGGTTAGGCGGTTTAATCCTCGTACTCACCATGAGGGTTTGAGTTCTCTCGTACTCGAGAGATTGTGGGCGGTTTATCACCATTACTCGGGAGGGGTGGGTGGGTTTATCCTGTAATCGAGGTGTTGGGCGGTTATGCGGCTCAAAGTTATGGGCAGTTTATCCTTATCTTTGAGGAGGTAGTGAGTGTGCTTTGAAATATTTGAACCTCGGGTTTAAATTTATAGATGCGTCTTTACCACTTGTTACAGTAGTTTCTTGTTTCCCACTTGAAATTTCGGCTTAGTTGATGGATTTCATGAATATATAGAATGCTTGGTGACTTAGATACTTAGCGTTAACGCCCGAGGTAAGCTCGTTAATGCGATCTACTCGTAGTCGTTCAGTACCACTTTTGAAGAACTAGTCCAAAATGCCATTTGTTTTGGTCGAGGGTAAGTGATCCCACATAGGGTTTGTTTGTAGATATAGTGTTAGATCCTAGTTCCTCTAATTAACTTCTAGAAACGATTCTGCATTATGAGGCTGTGTCCCCAGGGTTAAATATAGTCGGGCCTTCTATCTCTTCGTCTTTCACCATTTGATCACAGTAGGAAGGTAGACATAATTTAGCGCCCATTTAGCTTCAAGGATGAGAACCTTTATTTGTTTGTTGGGTTAGGAAGAGAAGTAGCTCACATGCAGTATACTTCCTCTTGTTGAAGCTTCGACCCGTGAGGTATTGTTGATCTTCATCTTTTCGGTAGCTTCTCGCTTGGAATGGTCATTCATCGTTTGCTGTTGGATGTATTTGTATATCGGGTCGTCGGTTTTCTGAGAATTCATCTAGGATGCCCACTTGAGTTCGTGAGTGATACGTGTAATTGACTGTCTGGCATGTCGTTGGGTCTCAAGTTCCTTTACTTTCTCTAAGGAGTATCCATGCTTGGGGTTGGCATCTTTGAATTCTCGCTCCACATGTCCCGTTTTTGTGTCTTTTCTTACTGATATGCACGGGAGGTTGGCCATGAATCTTTCCTTCATTGCTTCCCAAGAGTGTATCTTACATTTGAAAGGTGAACTTGTTTGGCGTGTAGCGTCTTGTTCCTCTGTAAAGCATGAGAAGAGCTTTCTTTTTCATACAGTGATTCCATAGCAGATTAAAATTTGGTTCCCAATCTATCAGAGGCAGTTTTCTTTTGAATCGCATTTGCTGACCTTAGGAAGACAAGCATTCTGCCCAATTTTTCTTAAGGGTTGGGATTACTGACTTAGAATCTTGAGGCACGACACAACTACGTATGTGATTTGCAGGGAGCCTTTCATTTCAACCTCCGATATGTAGTGGTTTGTAGCGTCTTGATTAGGGCTGAAATGATAGTTTGATGTATATCGACCACATGGTTGAGTTGCGATAGACCGTCCACTTTTGTTTATCATCTTACGGGTATCGTTTAGCAGGTATTGCTTTCTTTGTCGTGACTTGGTGTTAGTTGCCCCGTGGATTTGTCTTTGATGGGGATCATACCACGCCTTGAGTGGCGGTCGTAAGCATTTGGACCCGTGGTTCCGTGTTATCTGAGATCCTTAACTTTGGTACACTTTGAAACCTTTAAGGGGCGACATTTACCGCTTCGAGTTTGAGTAAGGGCAGGGTCGGGCACTTCGAATGCTGAGCGAGTCTTCCTCGGCTTCTTATAAAATCGAGATAGGCTGTTTGAGGGAGGAAGTGGCACAGGGGCACCTTTTAACTCTTAGATGTGGGAAACGGTTGAGGAGTCGCCTCTTCGTGCAGGGGAGGTATTGGGCTTTACTAGGTATATGAGAAGGTGACTCCACGATCTTGCGGCATATTGCTGATATATACTCCTTCACATGTTGCGGGAATCGTCCGTCTATTTGGAATGATAGGAGCTTCTACTTGTGTTCTTTGTTGGTCGAAGTGATGATCGCGAGGCGTAAGCGGGCGGACGGATGGAACATCAATCCCCATTTAAGAGGTCGTGGGTGCCTCTTTACTGCCTTTCTGAAATTTAGTTGGTGCTCTGGCTTCTATGTTCTGATCGGCCATCTTTTCTAACATCCCCAACGATAGCGTCATCTTGAAAATTAATTGCGTCTTACCGAAATGCTACACATCCTTGTTAGGGTAGCCATGTTATTCCGGGAGGTATGCAGTCACCGTTCTTTAGTCTTTAGAAAGTGAGCCGGTGAATGAGCGGACTACGGTGTAGATCTACTTTTGTTAGGTGTCTTGGGTGTAGAACCCATGGAGTTGCTTGATCTCCGGTGTTCGGATTCGCTGAGGATTCTCATCATGCGTTGAGAAGGTTCCTCGGTACGTGTCCTTTGGTACAACTTACCGTCAATGACTTGGTACCGTCTTACAGAGGCTCACAGCGATACGTTAGCTAGAGAGACTTGGCTTGAAGTGCTTTTGAGGGGCATCTCCGTTTGGTCCTTGTATTAAACGAATTTGTCTTGATGTGACCACTTTCTCATATGGTAGCCTTTGATGTATGGAGAGGTAGGGGCGATCCTCTTGGAAACATCTCGACTTTGTCAGCGATGCTTGAAGGGTAGTTGGCAATCCCGCTGAGCGTCTTCTGATATATCTGAAAAGAAGAATTTTATTATTTATGATAGGGGAGTCTGAAATAAAATCACGTGTAGGGGAAGAATTCTTGATCTTACGAGGTTTTATCAAATCGAAGAGGATCATTGTCCAAACTATAAGTCTCTAAGCATTTCTTTGACAATTTGTGAGATGTTTGAGCCCGAGCGAGGCAGTTTGACATGATGAGGAAAATTTAGAATTGGCTTGATTGGATTTGATTTGAGCTAAGATGGACTTGAAGGCTTGACTTGAGCTTGATTTGAGCTTGAGCTTGAGCTTGGCTTGATTTGATTTGGATTTGGATAGAAGCTGCGGGATGGGCTTTGGTAATTACGGACTTGATAAATGCAGGGGATTAGATGAATCGGAGCAGAGATTTATCGGATGTTCATCAAGTTTTTGAATGTCGGGGCTCGTGGCTTAATCTGAGGGGGAATATTCGAGGCGTTCTTGAGAAACTTCGTCGGATTTTCATCCAAATTTTAGCCACAACTTGAAGAATTGTGCGTCATACGATAATCCGCCTGCTAGAGAACATTTTGTACAGAAATTTCCGACGTAGCATGGGTGTTTCTTTGGTGGCTCGACTCGGGATGGCATCTACTTGTCAACTTATTCCTCCTCACGGATGGCGTCTCATATCGCTTTGAAAGGTCAGCTTCTTATTTGATGGGTTTGTATTGAGGTCCGCGTACGGTAGATGGGCCGCCGCTGGATACGCTGGTACATCCTTGAGCTCCCGTGCAAAATATATCGGAGGACCCTAATAAAAATCTCGTGCTTTGCCCCCAGGTTGTACATATCTTGAAGACACTTTTTGTAAGTGCGCGTCACCAATACTCTGGCAATCACTTTATATTCTTCCACTTTTCTTTGGGCTCTGCTTGACGCGCCTTAAGTGCGCCATTCTGTCTGGGCAACGCTACCTTGGGCGGATCCGGCTTCCAAATGCTTTGATCACCTTTCGCTGGCCAATTAACATCTCGCCTTACATTTGCTTGGATCTTTCATATCCCATGCTCGAGTTGGAAACTTCATGCTTGAGTGAATTAGGGGACGCGGCCTCAGCTGAGACGATGTTGGCTTTCAATATTCCGTTGTAGGCCGCTTTCAAACATGTCGGCGATAGTAAGCTCCACCAAATTTGTAGCTGCTGCGAATATTTCCCATGGTGACCCGTGAGGTTAGCTCCAGCGAAATTTCGCGCGTCGCTGTGAGGAAACTGACTAAGGGCGTGGCGGCCAGGGAACTTTCTACTTGGCTTCGACTCGTCCACCCAAAACTTCGAGGTAGGCGTCGAATAGGAAGTCGGCGTAAGTCTGGTGTCATGACGTTCACCCCTTTCGAAGTTAGCGATCACGAGATTGTTATATGTAGCCCGAGGTCTGGGGCATTACATTCCGTGAGTCTTTCGAGGAGAAAGAGCGTACCTAGAAACTCACGGGCGTGCTCCTTGCCCGTTACCATAAAGATATCCTGCTTATGCGCCCGTTTTAAGCTGACTCCCCGAATCTCGCTTATAAAATTAGCCCCACGGAATGGCGTTTACCACTCCACTATGATGTTCGGAGGGCCGTGGGGACTCAGAGCACTTCCTACATTTGAAGTGCGTAAATGCTGCGTCTCGCTTGTGAATGTAGATCTTGATTGCCCCCTACGTATAGGCCACCGATCACAATACTTGAGATGTCTCCCGTCGTCTGTATCGTGACCATTGTTCTTCGTGATACGGTGAGTACTTCTCGTATCCTTAGCATGCTTTGGTAGGTGTACAACTTTGGAGGAATTCATGACGTCCATTTCATCTCGATCTCCCGGGAATATGTTTCTATGGAGGCTGAAGTCAAGTAATTGATAGCCCCGCTTTTGCCTCACCTTTTATTCATCTTGGGAGGCGGGAGAGGCCTTTGCCTCGAGGGAATACGCCTAGAGTATCGATGTCGGCATTTGTGATTAGGTAGAGACTCTTTAGTTCTCCCAAAATCTTTCTCAGTTGTAATTTTCAGTATGGTGTCTTGAGTAAGGTTTTAGCTTCCGGGCATTTACTATTAGAGGTAACCTGACTTCTCTGTCAAGGGTACCCCGTATTTGACTCCTCTCGCGGCTTCGGTGGCGTAGTAAATAGGCCTCTCGGCTTTTCATAACTTAACTTTGTCAACCTTGTTTTCGGGCATGCTCAAAGAGACCTCGATTCAAACCAAGAGCATCCCCGCCACCGGCCTTAGCAACTATGGGATTGGAGATAGGCTTTGAGCTCTGGAAGATTGCTCGCAATCCACCGGTCCATTCATGCACTTTTTTTTTCTTGCGTGGCTTTGAAGAAGGGAGGCAAATGGCGGCTTGTGAGATACGGCAGCGTCGAGATCGATCGGTCCCGATCGGTCCTTGAGCCTCCTTTGAGTCTTAGGACTGCATGTTACTGAACCGGGGCTAAGCATCCCGGATTGGAAGCGACTCTCGGTAGCGTCGTGTACCCCAGCTTGCGGATGTTGTACACAGCAGCAGCTTATCGAGGTTCAATCACGAGGTTGTATTTCCTCAGGTTCTGGACTTTCACGAGGTTTGCTTCATGATAAGTGGGCCTCCATTTCTTTATGAGCATATCATCCACATATATCTCCATATTCCGGTGTCTGGGTGGTGAACACCTTGTTGACCGTCCATTTGTCATTAGACATTAGCCACAACGGCCGCTGACCTTAAAGCAATAGATGTAAATGCTTCGATTCTGAAGGAAATTTTCTCAGCCCTCTTCGGTCATGAATATCTAGTATCGAAAGGCATCCAAAAATCACTTACACCTTAGAGTAGGCCTTTGAAGGAATATACTTGCAGTGAAATCTTTGGGTAGTGGGTAATAATCCTTAGGATGGGTTTATTGATTGGTGAAATGCATGCACATCCTCAAAAAGACTTCGTTTGGTTTTGGGACCAACACCACATTGGCCAACCAAGTTGGAAATAATAGCTCCTTGATGGCATCTGCCCCCAGCAACTTATTCACCTCCTCAAGATAGCTCTCGCTTTCTCGCTTTAAAGGTCCGACTTAACTGTGTTTGATGGGTTTGTAGTGAGGGTCCACGTATAACCGATGGTACCGCCCCGGATCTACACTTGGCACGCCAGCAAACCATGCAAAATATAATATCCCGATATTCGGGGAGGACCTGGCAGGCTCTCTAATGCTTGTCTAGCATCCTAAATGCAACTGCTTTTCTTTGGGCTCTCACCGAGGCGCTGTAAGTGCACACGTTCTATCCGGAGCTCTTTTGCTTCTTAGGGGCGAGAATCCGGCTTCAAGAATTCACTTTGATGCCACCGTACGAAGCCAAGTAACATCCTCTCGCCTTGAGAATCTCCCGCATCGTATCAGAGTTGCGGAGCACAAATGTTAGTGAATTAGGGGAGACTGACCTCAGGCGGACAATGATGGCGCCTTACGATTTCTTATGTTGAAGGGAGCTTATATTTATGTATGTTTTTATTCCCATGCGTATAAGGTAATTTATTTATCATCCAAGGGAATTTGTTGATCATAGTCTTGGACTCTACGTTTCGAGATAACAAATTACCTCTTTATCTTAACATCTTTTACATATCTTTAGTAGTGCCTCGTGTGAAGCTCGATTTTATATCAAAGGACCAAGGTCATGCTTGAAGATTTGAGACTTTATTTGTTTTTAGGCCTTATATAAGAAATCTACAACACCATCTAGTTTTTTATTAGTCGTTAAAGAATGTAATTTTTAATATAGTTGTTAGATGAACTTTCATTGTTCTTATTTGTGTGGATGGTTTGTTAATTATTTCCGATGAAATTTGATAAAATTTGTAATTCCATAAAATGTGAAAAATCCAAAAGACAGTGCATCCTTATTGCTTCCCCTCCCAAGGATAGTAGTGCATGCAACCCAATTGGTATCGAGTCCGTGTTCTATTATTTGTTTTTAATATCGAGTAGAAAAAAAATCATAAGAAGTATAGGTGCTTAATGGTACTTTTTGTGGTAAAAGGTATATCTAGTTCTAGGCCTCCGCTTGGCGAGTATTAATTACTAACTCGATTACTAGAGCAACCGTATGAAATTTCACGTCGCGAGGGGTATTGATTATGTTCTACGGAGGATCGTCATTGATGGACGGTTTATTCGATGAAAATCAAAGCTTCTGAATCTGGTGCAACTCTTGAAGAGATGTCGATGAGGATAAAAAAGCACTAAGAATTGAGGCTAGTACTATTGGAAGTACCAATAAAAATGATGATAAGGCGAATCTTGAGTGAGAACCCCGTCCAGGATGAATTGAAGAAGATTGCTTTGAATGCTAAAGAGTGAATCTCTGCTTGTGATACTATGTGCATGGAAGAGCATGGGAGAATCAAAGTTGTAAGGCTATTTAAGCCCAGTTGGAGTTTGTTGGAACCCATTGCGTATTGGAACAAATCGAGTGGAAGCAGGACTAAGATTAACCTCTTGACCAAAGAATATCGGAAGTTTGAGATGAAGAGGAGAAGCCATTCGGTAACAAGCCAGAGGTTCGATGAGATGCTTTCGATAACCTCAATCTATCGGTAAACAATTACAGGGAAGAGATAAGCGGGAGATCTTTGAAGCTGAGATGACTATGATGGAAAGATTTGTACTATTCTTTGAGGCCAATGACATTGGAACCATTCCATTCTTGAGAACTTGTTGATTAGATTTGAGGTGAAGAAGAACTGATAGCGTACAAAAAGTGAGAAGAAAGAATAATAAATCTCTAATTCTTTACATTCTTTGCGAGAAATTTGAAAAAATATGATTTGAGATGGATGAAAGTGACGATGAAGCAGATGATCTTACTATGTTGACCAAGAATTTCAAGAAGATTAAAGAAATATATAGGAGCGATAAAAGGAGAGCGTTCTCGGCCAGTCTACGCATGAGGAACTATGAAGAAGAATAGGCAAACTAAAGAGGGTATAGAAGCTACAAGAATGATCAAGCCATTTGTTTTGAATATATGAGCACAGTCGTATCAGAAAATTTGATTGTCCTTGGCTTGAAGAAATTAAGACCTAAGAAAGTATTAAGCCGTGTGGGATGATGATGTGATTGATGAGGGCTTAGACTCCAGGAGTTGAGGAAGTGGCAGCGCCGTGCACGCTATGAAAAATGACTCGTTGAGGTACACTACAGTGGCTCACAGTTTACATTTATTAAAGATCTGCGATTTTGATTTTGAATGTGATGACCATAAAATATCTGATGCTAAATTGAGTAAAATTAATGAACGTATCCTAGAAGATATGGCTTATACGATTTCGAAATATAAGGAGGTAGTTAAAGTAACAGCATGACAGCTCAAATTTGTGGACTTAAAAATGACATCACAGTTTAAAACTTGAAGTTGATCTTAATAAGGGTGTGATCTTGAGAAACTTGGCTTTAAGCAAAAGAGATTTAGAAAGGCTAATAAGGAGAATCTCGAGTTAAAGAAAAAGTTGAATACCTATGAGTTGCGAACTAATAAACTTGATGAGATCTTAGAGTCTCAAAGTCAAAACATGAATAAAAGAGGTTTAGGATATGAAGGTGATAATTCGTATGCTTTGAATGGGTAGCCACCTCCTCTAGTAAGTTTGTTAATTTAATCTTCCAATGCTTTCAAATTAATATACATTCATCGTTATCTTGAGTAAGAAGCCTCGTTTTCTTGTACTTGTATGAAAAAGGTCATACGTAGTGTCTCGTTGTATATTCATGATTGGTGTTAGAGCGCTTGGAACTTTGATACCGAGATGGAAGCTTGACCTAAATGGATTTTTAGAAGAACTATCTTGAAACCAACCTGAGAGACCCAAGTGTCATCTATGTACCAAATGCTTAGGGAACTTGAGGATTTTTTTTGCGGAGTTGACCTTCTTCATCCAAAAAGAAGAATGTATGGATGATCGATAGTGGTTGCTCGAGGCACATGATGGGTGATGCCTCTTTATTCTTAAAGTTGGGAAACAAAGCTGGTTGGTCTGTCAAGTTTGCAAACAATGAATCCTCTGGTAAAGGTTATGTCGGTAAGAAAAACTGTTTTAAAATTAAGGATGCCTTGTATGTTGATGGTGTTAAGTTTAATTTATTAAGTGTGAGTCAATTATGCGATAATGATTATGATGTGACCTTCTCTAAAAATAAATATGTTATTTCTCATAATTTATCTCCTCTAGTCATACATGGTTTTCGTTCTAATAATGTCTATTATGTCGATTTTGATTTGATTAATTCCCTAGTGATATGTGCTTGAGTGTTATGCGTGATGATGAGTTTATGGCGCGGGCGTTTAGGGAAATACTATTATTGATTAATTTCTAAATTATCCAAGCATGATCACGTTGAGGTTTGCCTATTAAAATTTAAAAAGAACGATTATGTGATGCGTGTCGAGCTTGAGTAAAATGCATAAAATATCTTAAATCCATTAATCAAATTTCTACTCATAATGTGCTTGATTTGTGCGTATGGACTTGATTGGCGTTAAAGGTTTACGCTTGGCACCGTCCGTAAACTATCATCCACGCATCGAAATAGCCAATCGAACTTATGGCTGCAGATGCGTAGTTCTTTATAAAATGATCCATCCTTTGAGAAAATAAACTTCACACCCCCAATGGGTAGCCAAATTCGGAATGTAATTTACCTCCCTTGATATTGACAATTATCACCAAATGGGCAAATAATAGTTACCTTTATTGTGTTTTAGTGGAAACTCGAAGCTACAAATAATCTAATGAGGATGTCGAGAAAAAAGTAATAGAATTACACTGCTTGAGGAACAAGGGTTACCATGAAAATGGTAGGCTTATTGTGAGTACAATGATTGGGCTATGAGAAAGGTTGCCTATGAGCCGGTAGTGCTGGGATCTTGGGGGATCTAAAGAGTCGGTAAGTGAGGGAGATGATGTTGAGGTGGTAGGATGATCAATCCATGACAGGTGAATTCCTTAGAAGAATTCGGGGCCCAAGGTGGATCGAGACTTTGAGGGGCAGGACTCATTATGAAACTGTCAGCAGGGAGCAACGATCTGTATACCGTTATCATGAAAGTTCTCGACTTGTGGAAATGGGAAGAAAGGTGCCTGGATGAGGACTTAAGCGCATCTAGAATTCCATCCGTAATTATTTTCGGTCAGCGTTGATATGCCTTGGATGTTTAGCGAGCCTCTTTTTTGTTGATAACAAAGGGAGAAGCCACGTCTTTTTTTATCGTTATCTTTATCTTGTTATGTGGTGTTTTGCTTTGAGGATAATACTCTGTAGTGTCACGTTTTGGTCTCGTATTTATATACGTTTACATATGTGATTGCTTATGTTGAGGGAGGCACATGTTATGTATGATTTTATTCCCTACTGCGTAAGGTAATTTGTTATGGAAATAAAAAGGGAGTTTTTTATTCACGGATTTTAGGACTCGTTTAGAAGATAAGCTGCCATGGTTGAAGCTTTAGGCTCACATGAAGCGGAACCACTCCTTACTAGCGACCCGGATCCGTTTTGTGCTCGGATTGATGCCGTCTTAGATGCAATTACCTCTTTGATCTGCGTCTTTTGATATCTTTTAGTAGTGCGATCGAGTAGATTGTGGAGCTCAGATTTTATATCAAGGGCCAAAGGCCGTGCTTGAAGAAGATTTGAAGACTTATTTATTTTTAGGCCTTTTGTAAGAAATCTCTATAATCATCTTTTATGATTAGCGATTAAGAATGTAAGTTTAACATGATTTGAACTTTAAAGCGTTTTGAGAAATAATATGTGTTGAACTTGATTGAGTACTTGAATTGAGTTGGAATTCGACCCGATATGGCCAAGTGTGGCATGTGGGTTGAAATCATGCCGTTAAAGGTTTAAATCAAGTTTAAAACACATTTTCCATCACGAAGAAACATGTGAAATTAGGGACCGAGGTTGTCCCCGAGCTTGTCGAAGTCATTTGACTACCAAGTGAGACATAAGAATTCGAGGACTTGCGAGCTGCCTCTACAGACCCGAGGTCCGATCCTAAGTTTTCTTACCGATTTTGAGCGTCTATATAAGCCGCCTCGAAACACTTTTGACCTAACTTTTCTTGAGGTGCAGACAACTTTTCATCGTTCCTAACGGCAAAAAGAATTCTTAATCCTTTCATAACTTGATAGCTTAGATATTCCTTAGCTTGTGTGTTATAATTCATTTAATTTTATTATAGTTTTTGGGTAGTTGATTGGAGTTCTTATCGGAGATTAAAATTCGAAATCCTAAGCGGGGCTTTGGGTTTCTAGCATAGGGTTGCTAGAAGTTATTGATCGTTGTTATCGTTGTTTGTAGAGTTTCTTGCGTGTAATGCGAACTCGGGTTTTCTCCGTATCCATAGGGTGATCGTTACGAAATCGAGGTTGGAAAACCGATGGTGAAATAACTTAAAGGGAAACCCGGCTTCGCTAAAATGGATTAGTCGTTTTAACACTTGTCTTTTATTTTGGTTAATTATATTGTGTTTTCGTTTTCCGCCTTATATAATATATAATTGTTAGATCAACTTATTGTTCTTATTGGGGTAGTTTGTTCGTTATTGCGTGAAATTTGATAAAATTTGTAATTGATATAAAAATATAAAAATCAAAAGATAAATTATGTCCTTATTCACCACCACTCACAGGATAGTATTCCGTACATGTGGATTTGGGAGGGAAGAGAGCGAAGGTTAGATGAGTGCGAGGAAGACGATTAGGGTGGGGGTTAGTTATTTTTATTTTTATTACTGATATTAATATTGTTAAAGAGGTCTAAATTCTTTCTTTATTTAGGATTGCTCCCCAAACTTTTAAAATTTGTGAAAATCATGTTATCCCTTGCTCAAAATCAGCCGCAAGGAGCAACTTGGCTTATAAAACTAAGTTCACTGTGAAATGTCACCTAGAAAAATGTCAATGTGACCTAGAAAAATGTGCATGGGACAATTTGACCTATTCAAAAATTCGATACTTAATTTGATCGATTTGATAGGTTACTAAATTCGTCAGAGCCTAGCTACAAAAAACATTTCGAATAGGCACAACTCTTTCCAACTTTCAAATAAATTTTCAAAAAAACGTGCTGTAGCGCATGAACTCCACTTTAACATGTAAAAGTAAAAGGATAAAACGGAATATTTACATATATTACACTTTATGAATCATTTTTAAATAAAAATACTTAAAATTAGGTAATATTTAATAAAATTAATTTAATTAAATAACTAAAAGAATAAAATAAAATACATGACGCACTTACTACCCAGCCCCCCGCCAACAACATATCATATCCCGTCTTGTTCCTCAGTATCTTCTTCCTCCTCGCCTACTCTTGCAACTGCCTTTGCTTCCATTTGCATACTCAATTTAGTAACTTCGTATAGTAATCCAGAAAAAAAAAATTAATTTTTAAGTAGACCCATAATTCACTTTTGGTTCTTGTCTTCATTTGAATATTTAATTTAGTAAATTCTTATAGTAATCAAGCAAAAGATTGAATTTTTAACTCAACCCATAATTCAATTTTTGTTCTTGATTGCATTTGTTGTTTGTATGGTGAAAATTGGGGTGTTTGAAAGTGATCAAGGGATATTAGTGTTAGAATTTAGTATGAATTTATTCGTGATAAACATCAATTCATACAACTAGGATCCTCAAAAGATGTATATTAATCTAAGCAGAAATAAATGTATAGATACAAGAATTCTTACATTTCTGTGGAAAACCGAATAGACAATCCTCATGAAATCAACTCCAGTGAATGCCCACTTCAGAGTCCTCTCAAAAACTGATTTCAACACCAAAATGATGTCCTCTAGATTGGACACAAGAGAAAGCGAATCGAGTACTTGAAGCTTGCTTGGGGATTTGAAGATAAACAAAATTGGAAGAAAAATCTTCCAATTCTTTATGGAGAAATGACTTTCAAGAGAAATGGGGAGGCAAGGGATTTTCCTTGAAATGAAAAACCACATCTCTTTCTTTAAATACAATTTGTCAATTTCCACCCGTTAAGCAGCTTCGTTAAATCGGTTTAACTCGTTAACCCAATTGAACCGTTATGTGCTTCTAATTAAATATTGAGTCCTTTAGTGAGTTATTTTAATTTAATATGAGTCAATTAAAATACTAACGAGAATAATCGAATAACTTATCCAAGTTATTCATCAATTTCAATTGATTAATTGATTAAACTATAGTTTAACCAATTGATATTCATCAAACCTATATTTACAAAGTATATAAATATTGATAGATATTATTTGTAAATAATTTCATTCATGAAATATTATTAGAATATCATTATGTGTGTGACGCCCAGGCTCGAGATAACGATAATTGAATGATAATAATAATTGACAAATTACTATTATTATAACGCGATTAATGAGTAAGATCAACATTGATCGTAACCTCTTAAATTATCATGAGAACCACGTAGTAATATCTGATTCTTAAGTGAGCAGCTAAGTTTGGTAATCTCGTTTTAACGAGCCGGTAAATGAATTGATCTGATTGTCGCGGCGGGCATAATAATAAAGGGAATCAATTCTGTTGATTTCCAAACAACTCGAACGCCCTTGGACTTTACCTTACAATTGTTTATCGCACGATGCCAGTCGCGGAGCTAACCATAAAAGTGTGTAAACTGAAACGCCCCGCGGCATTCTTTACTGTTATGGTGAATAAGCATTTACGGCGTCCCTGAACCAATGTTTGTGGCAGGAAACGAGATGTATATCGAGGGCGGATAAATTCCTACCGATATATGACATCTATCGTATACTCCTTTGTGTGATCAGCGTATAGGCGTTATAATCCCGGCTTAAGAGCGTCGTTTGGTCGTAGTCAGAAATCTGAGCTTATATAACGTAGATAGACATATATCGTAGATGCAAAAATTATCGAGGCCTAAAATTTCTAAACAAATCTCATAGGACACGAGATAGCCATATCTTCTGAATTCATTTTAAATTAATACCGGCTCCACTAGTCATAGGACCGGCGGCCATGGTATTGGTCCCAATTAAATGCGGTAGCGTGATGCGATCTTGATCAACTAATCAAAACACCATGTTGGTATGATGCTTGTCGCCTAACTATATCGACATCGGCCCGACCCATAAATATATACCTGACATATCCCCGAAATAAGTAATGCGTGAAGCTCTGACGGATGATAAATCCTTTGTATCCACGAATACAAAATGACTACCCGACAAAGGCTAAGATTTCAAAGGGAATACAATGATAGCGGTTGTGACACGTCAAATGAAATTTGTGAGGATCCTCGGCCGCTGATGCTCACTTTCGGCCACTGTGAAACTCTCCAATGACCTGCTTGTTTCATTGGCAGCGCAATCGGCTGGCACAAATAAAATACCGCCAGCGTAAGCGAAAGGGGTGTAAACGCGAGAAGCTAGTGGCTTAACACGGGGGTGAACTTACCATGCAGACGAGATAGTCATAATTTAATAATCAAATATGAATAATATACATATATCGGGACTATCTAATCGAATTAAATGCCTGACATAATTCATGATCTCAAAACATAATACATGAGGATATAATAGAAGCAATGACACACAATTTAGGAAAGAAATAAATAGACTGTAACTAAAACTGAGTAGAGTGAACCTCTATGTTTACCGTCCTACAATATGGCGTACCTTTCGATGCCGTCTACTGCGGGAATGGACTAATCAACAATCGCTCATGGCTTATACCGCGTTATAAGGCCAAAACCACTTATAAAGTATAGGCATATACACAAAGTATAAAGTAGCGCATGTATTATCTGAAGTAGTATAGGGCCCATCAATGACAATACTGACAGTGATCAAAAGACTTCATGCCCATTTCTTATCACAGGAAGTATAGAAGGGCCAAAAGCTACTTGTATTTAGTATTATGGGGCCACGCCCCGACGATGCAACCAAAAGCGGTCGAAGCAGTCATACCGCTATTTATCTTAGTAGTATAGGAGGCCAAGCCAGCATCTTTATCTCTTAGTAGTATAGGGCCAATAGTGTCATGTCTGTAAGGAAGGAGAGTCCTAATCCTAGTAATCAGTATAGAGTACTTTGATACTCGAATCACCTCGAGTCATAGATAACTCCCAACACGTCACCTGCAAATAACTTATTCTACTCTGAAAAACAATATCCAGCCTTGCTCAAACATCTACATTAGTAAGTCAAACCTGATACAGCAGGCCACATAAATCATGAGTCTTAAGCCAGACCACGCTACGTAGAAATACAAGTTGGGAGTTGGCTATTCTTTACCTCAGAGAAGCAATCTTAACTGAATATAATCACGTAATCATATAACGATTACATGTATATCATTCTCGCGTAATCATATCGCTGATAACGTATTCGCGATTTAAAATGCCAAGTACATAAAGTAACGAGTGAGATAGTACTACATGTCTAGCAGCTACGCATGGGAGAAAGCCTTCCGCGAAAGACAATCAAGGTAAGCGCCGCTTTCCACGATCAGCGCCTAAGCGGCTTGCAAGAAAGTATAATGAGACCTACTCACATATACGGCGTTCTGATCATAAACTCTTGAGAGCTATCCTGCAAATGGGTACTTGGCGGATAAACTGTAATTCACAATCCCATTATTGGGCCAGCCAATCGATTCCCGCTAAATTCCATCTTGCGCTCATTTACAAATTGAGCATAAGTTATTAACTAATCATCGAGTCGTAATTAACTTGATCTTTTCAAAATATGATTATAAACTGACACAGATTTACACTTTATTATGCGCCTTTAATCGTTTTTAAATCCACCGATTTAACATCGCTAACAACTATAATAAAATTTGATATAACCTCATACTTACGTTTAAAGTCTTATAAAAATATCCATATAAAAAGTCAAGCTTGAAAACCTAAAGTCAACTCGACCATGCGTCCTTGAAGCGATCTAAATCGCAGTGCATAAACCAAAATCGTCAGCAGAACCCATAACCAACTAAGATTTATCATAAATTCAATTATGGAAAAGTCAACTAAAAGTCAAGCTATGTCGAAACCGAAATATCTCGAAAGACTTGATTTCTTACGCCTTTCGAAGAGAATGATGGGAAACGATATTCTGGCCAGATCACTTGAGTTTGGCGACAATCAGCGAAGAAATGGAAAAATGAAATTTTTTAAGGGGGAGGGGCTTAATTTCGTCTAAATGAAAGGAAAGAAGATGAAGTTGTGATGATGATGATGATGGAGGATATGTATGAATAGATATTTAAAAAACTCGAGTCCGTTCGGTTTGGTTAATTCTCACATTTATCATTATAGCACTCCATGACCCAAGGATTTAAAGATAAAATTCTTGGCCATGACAATTTACTAAATTATAAATGAAATTGGCTTGAAAGTTTCTGAAATAATATTATCATCGAAAAAAATTATACTATTCGGGTCCGCGCAGGCCGAAAAATTTAAATTTTTTTTTTTATAGCAGGTTATTCAATTACCCGCTAATAAAATTTCGGCCACCGAAATTTAACAAATCAAACAACCTTGAGAACATATAATAACACAAAAAACAAATGCCGTATCAAAAGCAATGACTTCATCTACTCGAAGGATTCTGATATGATTCATAAATACCGTCCTCGCTCCCGAGTCGCTCTTACAAGCGGCCGGATTCGCCGGTTTCAGCTAAGACCCTTTGTCTTTACTCCTCGCAAAACGCCTCTTTCCGGTCAATCTCACGGTCTTTCCTCAGCGTGGGGTCCTCGCCGAAGCTCCGCTGGTGAAGCTAAAATATGCGACTAAATCCAGGGATATACTTCACCAAACGGGACACATGGAGCATTATGAATCCTATCTCCCAAGCTTCGGGCTTGGCCTTGACGATAAACCATGAGCGACTCTCCCGAGGATGCCGAAATGGTCCGATATAGAGGACTCGGCTTCACTCCTCCCCGAACCCGCGTCGAACTCGCTTCCTTTGGAGATACCACTTCGGGAATACCGCGATTCGCCGACCTCAAGCAACAAGGAATCTACCACGATGATCTGCGTATTTCTTACTGCTATCTGAAATTTGTCCTTAGATCTCTTGAATCGATGATCCATTCCTAAGACTCTCGACTATTTCCAGGCGAAGTAAACTTTCCTCTCTGCATACCTCGTTTCGACAAAAGTGCGGCGCTCGCCCATTACAACGTCTCAAAAGGTGCCATCTCGATACTAATGGAATTTGTTGTTGTAGGCGAACTCTATCTTAGACGCTCGTATTGATTCCGGAGAAGTTCGAGCGAGCCGGGCATATCTTCGATGTCCGTATCGTCTCACCAGTTGCCCGTGATGCGGGGATGAAAAGTGTACTCAACTCGGCTCTAGTCCCGGTGCCTCTGAGAGCCCTCCGAGGAACCTCGAAGAGTGAATCTGGCGTCACGCGGTCCGAGAATAGTCGACCACTTTGGAACCAGATGCAATCCCTTGTCCGATCCGCATAGAATTTTCGCTAGTCTCTCGGGCCCATCCCATAGATCGATGGGTAGAAAATGAGCCGACTTGATAAGCTATCAACAATCACCCCCAAATCATCATGTCGCCTCAGCGTCTTGAGCCAAACAGTCCGTGGTGATATTACTCAGTGTCACATTTCGGGGAATAGGAAGAGTACCGCGATAAACCCTTGAGGATATACATCTTCGACGCTTCACTGGCGACAAACGAAGCACTTTGCCGCTGGCTGCGATCTGGAACTCACGGCGCTGATACGCCGACCTCGAATCACGATACATCGCATCTTGCGGGTGAACAACTGTAGGGTATTATGGGCCTAAATCGAAAATCTCCATGCAATTTCATCGAATCACAGTGCTGTATGATCTGCCGTTCATCTTGAGGCTCCCGTTATTTGTAATCGGTCGACTCGAATTTCCTCGCGTCTACAGTGATAACTGCGGTCTACCGTCCTAACTGCTGATACTATGATTCGATCCACAATCTTTGGTCGAACCTTTCATATAGGCGAAAATCTTGTCATTGCGACGTCAAAATCAACTCCAATTTGTCTGTCTCTACAGGTCCTTTGATTTCCCTTCCTCTTCATTGGCAGCCGACTCTTCGTTTGCACTTGCTGGGTGGTACTCGATAGTCAAGTCATAATCACTAATGAACTCCGTCCTTTCATACGCCAAATTCAATCTACTGCGTCGGAAGATATTTTACCAAACTCACATGGTCGGTAAAAATCGGCATAACCCGTAAGAATAATGTCTCTCCATGAATTTTAACTTGTAAGACTATAAGCATTGGCTCGAAGATCATGTGTCGGATAGTTAACTGCAAATTGATTCTCATTGTCGGGCGTGGCGATCACCTTCCCATTCTGCTGTCGAAACCTTTGAGTACGATGCGGCTTGTATTTATAAACTCGCGTAGCCACCGAGGCAGACTGATTGTCGTCAACCAGCTGGCGCCGTCGAAACTTCCGCCCATTCTACAAAGCCGGTCTGCCACTGATGTCATCTGGAATAAAGCGGAACCGCTCACAGTGGCTTCAATTGATAGCGTCGCGATGTCGAAAGAGAAGTCCTTGATGAATCTCTGTAATAACCGGTGGCTTGAGAAACTCCTACTTTCAGGTCATTGGTGGGGCCGAGCTCCCCGATTGTTCGAGGCACAAAAGCTTACATTGGATGACAAAATACAAAATAACGTACCCGGGGGGTGCACTTCCATGACCGGGGAACTCACTGGCCAGGAAAGCTTGGCATCTGGCCCAGGGTCTTTGTCACCAGAGATCCCCAAGCAATCTGCCAGATACTACCGTATTTCTGTTCCCCTGGGAATATATCGAGAATATAAATCGATAGAACCACTTATGAGCTTCATCCAAAAATACTCTCTGAGGAAATACCGGTTCATCAAATCCATAAAGGCCGCTTGATTGCATTTATCGATCAAATGGCATCGCTATAAACTCATAATGTCCATACTTGAGATCGGGCTTGATTTGGAATATCCTCCCTTTGATCCTCATTTACGATGATAACCCTTCCTTAGTCAATCTTGAAGAACACGCGGCATCCTTGGTGATCAAGCAAAATCATGATTACAGGCAATGGGTATCGGTTCTTAATGGTCAACTTTATTGTTTATAATTGATCACAGCGACCCTCGTTGAACAAATCCCTTACTTTTTCACAAGCAACCATTTAGTGCGCCTTTGGAGATACCTTTCGATGCGATGAGATCACTTGTCAGCCGATTCCTGCTTATTTGAGTCACCGATTCACGCAACTTTCAGTGGACATCTGTCACGGTGGAAAGAGAATTGGTGCGTGCAGGAATAACCTCAATATGAGTCGATGCACTTTCGGGCGGCGATCGTGGGAATACCGGGAAAACATCCTTGAACTTCTCAACAACCAGCTAGCATCTTCCGAATTCTGTTCTCTTCCCACTTGCTGAAATCAACCACATGTCCCAAAGAATCCACTTTGCTTTTATACAGATAAAAGCTACTGGCCTCCCGAGTGCGACCCTGAGCTTCGAGCAAAAATCTACATCTCCATGAATCGGATATACAGTGCTTTAAGACCCACCAAAAGTAATCTCCTTCCGATGCTTGTCCGATACTTGGCATGATGTTTTCCAACTGATCCGCTGAGACAAGATCAAAATCGGAAAGTTCAAATAGGAAATGTCAGCAGACAATGGCCGACGCATCACAATCAAAGGGCAGGTCTCATATGCAATCAACATGACGACCTCACTGCTGATCTTAATACCGAGTAGGACGGGGAAAAGGCAAACATACGAGATAAAGCGAGAATAAAACTACGAGACAAAAGAATCGCCCAAAGAATGGCTCTTATTGCAGCACCAGCCTCCTGAAAGAATAATGTACAGCTTCGCGCTCTGAGAGGTATGCGAGAGCCTCACGATGAGTAACGGCAGAATGTCGGCCTGGGCAAATCTCCGGCCCGAGGCTGCTTCCACGCGGCTCGCCACGGTCACTGCAGGCTCCATCACGGCCCAGAGCCGGTGAATCGACACTTTGCGACTCACGACCAACACCGGTGACAGTCTTGACGTGCTGGCAGCACCAATCAAGCGGGGACGTGATCCTTACAGCAGGTCCATCATTTCTTGGCATCGGTAACATATGACCCACCCTACCGGCGTCCACTGCTTTGTCTTGTCGGCCTTGGCAGTAGCGGGCCTTTGCCTTTCCCCGAACCCCGCCAGATACCGTAGGCACCCAGCGTGTAGAAGGAAGCAGGTAAGATAACTCAAGGCGGCTTGTGGGCTTGAAGTGACTTCTGCCAGGGCAGAGCTACTTTGGTCAAAATGCTCCTCTGAACTCTAAGTGGAAGGCCTCTGGGAAAAGAAAGTCTCGAGGTCGGCTCTCATAGATCGGCACCAAGCTAAAACCTGTTAACTCCATTTCCATCTTGAGGCTGCGTTCACCATGGCATGGAAACTTCAGTAAAAAGCAATTAGTGAGATGCAGTGGCGTCTCCCGTCGAGCCATCCGCGAACCTAGTGATCTTTTCCCTGCCTCCTTTGGATAAACATCGAGTAGTCGGCGCAAAATCAGCGGCCCTTTCGTGCTCCTCGGCGACCTTGAGCACGTGTCGATGAAATCGGCTCTACTCTCCAAAGCACCATGTGGGTCTCCAGCGATAATTCTCCCGGAAGAGCTCAACAAATCGCTCGAGGAAACATGAACCTCCCCTCTCCCGGTCGAGAGAGATAACAGGTTCTCCACGCTGATCCACGAGGCGCCTCGTGGAAATACATAAGTAGCGAAACTTCACTCTCATCCCCAGCCCATGATCCCATTGACTCGAAAATAGTCTTCATATCGGATGAACTCGATAGCCTACTCGGCGAACCCCGCAGCCGGATCCGCTCCTCGAGAGAAATCGGTCAAAGCTGACTTGGCTGCAGGAATTCGACCTCGCCTTTCTTCATTACGCAGGCGTTCCGCAGCTCTCTACAATTACACCCATTGCTGAAAGAATGCCTCGGACCTGGTTGGTCCATGCTTCATCGGCATCCCATGCCACCCACCCGGCTCGGCCTGCAGGCACCATTTCTACGCCGTCACTGCGGGCGTCACCGGCGGTCTACGCGGCAAAGAAAAGGCTGATTTACAAAAAAGGGCCTCCACGGTGACTCAAAGCTTCGAAATGCGACATGACCGCGAGATAGCATGAAATCTGAAACCTAAACTCACGATACCAAAATTGTAACGACCCCATACAGTCGGCCGCCTGAGTGAGAATCATTAAAATCCGTTTTGAGTGCAGGCCATTGGGCGACTTCAGTTTAAAATACAATTAGTTTCATCAAAAATGTGCGTTCCCAATCAGAAACGGTTTAAATTTATAATCCAAGTAATTTAATATCGAAGCTTGCTTGACCCGTAAATATATCTACTTGTATCGAAATAAGTAATGCGGCAGAAATTTCTAGCGAGATAATCATCGCATCACAGATACAAAATGACTTCGTAAAGGCTAAAAGATTTGAGGAATCTGGCAGTAAGAAAGCTGGTTGTGCGTAATGAGGCGCGAGGATCCTCGGCCGCCGTCTTCCTTTGCTTTTCCGGAACAAACTCTCCAACCGACTCTTGGCTCAGTAGCAGCCTGTGACACAAATAAATGCCCGTAGCGAAAAGGGGTATGGCATGACTTAGTGAAGAGCTTAGCGGGGTGAAGCTTGCAATGCAGGCGAGATAGTCATAATTTAATGTCGAATATGAATAATATACATATATGGGGACTATCTAATCGGGTCCTCCTGACATAATTCCTTGAGGAAATCTCAAACATAATACATGAGGATATAATAGAAGGCAATGACACTAGCGATTCGAGAGAAATCGATAAAATTTCAACAATAGGCTAAAACTAAAATTAAATGAACCTCACATCTCATTATCCCCGCGTTATACCGTCATACAATGCATATACTGATGTAATTACACTGCGGGGAATGGACTAATCAGCAATCACCTCGCGCTTATACACGCGGTATAAGGCCAAAGCAGCAGCTTATACCACAAAGTATAAAATGGCGCGCTTATACACAAAGTATAAAAATGTGTGTATGTTATACCGTAGTATAGGGCCCGCATCAACAATCTGTACGGCAAAGTGATCAAAAGACTCATACGACTCTTATGCGAGTATAAGGCCAAGCTATGTATTATCACAGTAGTAGGCCTTGTGAAACAATGCGTAAGCGATCAAAGCGAGTCATACCGCGCTTATTTATACCGTAGTATAGGGCCAAACCGCGTCTTTATACCGTAGTATAGGGCCAATAGTGTCACATATCACACGCAAGGAAGGAGAGTCACAATCTAGTAATCCCAGTATGAAATTAAGCACGATACTCAAAATCGCTTTCAATTAAATGAATAGCTACAATGGCTGCGATAGCAGCTCACTGCTCCCAAACAATATCAGCATCTAAAACATCTCATGATAGTAAGTCAAACCTGATCGCCAATGGTACATAAATCATAAGTGCGAAGCGAGGAATACCGCCATCCGAGAAATATAGTTGGGAGTTATTTATTCGCACCTCAGCTTGTCTTGGCGCCACGAGAATATAATCACGTAATCATATAACAATTACATGTATATCATTCTCACATAATCATATACGATAACATGTTCTGCGATTTAAAGTAAATGCGTAAAATGCTTAACGCCCGTGAGATAAGTACTACTTTCTGTAGCTTCTACATGAGCCGCGAAATGATAATGCTTTGCCGCTTTTCGTCAGCGCCTAAAACGGCGCGAAGTATAATCAAGACTACTTATATATACCGGCGTTCTAGAAGATACATAACCCGACTCTTGGGGAGCTATCTACAAATGGTATAAACATGGATATTATGAATTTATAATCCCGTGGACCTGACCCAATCGATTCCCGCTAAATTCAGAAATACTTGCTCCCAGCTTTCATTGGGGAATTGAAGCATAAGTTATTCTAACTAATCATCAAGTCCATAATTAGCAATCCCCATACTCGAAATATCGATTATAACTCGACACGGAATTTACAACTTTTATTATGCGCGCTGTCGATTTTAAATCACGATTTAACGTCATACTTGACTATAATAAAGTCCCGTACCAGCCTCACACACATTTAAAGTCTTATAAAATATCCATGAAAAAGTCAACCGAAAACCTAAAAGTCAACTCGGCCATGCGTCCTGAAGCGATCTCACAAATCCGTTCTCGCTCGAATAAATCGCGGAACCCGTAACTTGACTAAGATTTATCCATAAAATTCAATTATGGAAAAGGTCAACTAAAAGTCAACTATGTCAAAACCCAAAAATATCTGAAAGACTTGAAATTTCTTACCTTAACTCGAAAGAGAATGATGGGAAACAATAAATTACTTAGCTAGATGCTTGAGTTTGGTAAACTGTCGAAGAGAGAAATGGAAAAATGGGGGAAATTTTTTTAAGGAGAGGGCTTAATTTAGGTCCTAAATGAGGAAAGAAGATGAAGTTGTGATGATGATGATGATGTGGAGGATATGGATGAATAGATATTTAAAAAAAACTCGAGTCGTTCGGTTTCGGTTAATTAAACTATCGTCTTACTTGAACCGATTTCAAAGATACAAAATTCTTCCATAGCCAAGCGCTCACTAAATTATAAATGAAATTCGGCTCAAAGTTTTCTGAAATAATATTATCATCAAAAAAATTATACTATTAAAGTTACATGATAGAAAAATTTAAATTTTTTTTTTTTTTTTTTTTTTTTGTAGCGGGTTATTCACGGTAAGTTTCGTGTAGTCAGCATAGTAGACTTGTTTGAAACCTTTTGACTACTTAGTCACAGCTTTGAAAAGCATTACGGCGTTTAGTCTTTGTCGTATTTAACTTCTTAAATACTCGTTTACATTCGATAGAGGCCGAACCCCGATTGGTAAATCTATGAGGACGAGCATTACGGTACATAGAATCCATCTCGGATTAAATGGCTATTTGTCGTTGTCGGCGTCACTTTGTTATCGACGCTTTTTATAAAGAAGTGGGCTCAAATCGAACTTCGATGATGAGACACTTGTATTACCCATTTCTGTTCGTGGCGATCCTGTTGGATCTCTTAAGGGTTGGATTTAACCATGACTTCCGTGGATCGAAGCTGGATCTTCTATGAAAGAAGGTGCGATTCTTGTGAATTAAATGGGATATTACTGCGTTAGATGCATCGACATTGACTTAAATGACTTGAGGCTTAAATCAGAGATGAACACGTTACTTCTAGTCTTTACGGATAGATATTCCTTTTCAAAACACTCGTATGCTTGTAGTAAAGATTTTTATTCGTATTTTAGGTGGAAGTAGTAACCAAGCATTTCATATATGGATATCTATGAAATAGCATTTATCGAATTTGGCGCAAGTTTATCCCCTTTTTTAATCTCTTGCTTATAAACATGACTGATTCTGAGAAAGCCAGTGGGGAATCTTCCCGAACCATAGTTAGGTGGGAGTTTTCTCTGCTTGTTTTATTCGACATACATTTAAGTTAAATTGTAGCTCTTGAAGTACATATCCCACGATTAACCGGTAGATCAGGATAGGCTGCATCGTAAGTCCAAAGCCATATCAGAAAGGTTCGTTTCTCCTTTCGGACACGCCGTTATCTTTGTAGATTCTATTTGGAGTGAGTTGTGAAACAATACCGCGCTCTAAGATGAGTATTAATCGTGACTCAAATATTCTCCTTTCTATCGGACCGGAGAATATTTATTATGTATTCGGTGGTTTGCTCTTCATTTGGAACTCCTTGAATTTCTCAAGGGCTTCGTGTTTGTGTCATCGGTCTGCAAAACCGTATCCCTCTTGTAATCATCGGTAATGTAATGAAAATAGTTATAGCGCCATAACTTGCGGATCGCCGTTGGCCGCGCCTACGTCGGTGTGTATGATCCCGATAAAATCAACATACTTTCGTTGAATCCGGTGAAGGGTGCTTTAGTAAATTTGCCTAGAGAGGCAAGATTAGCGCTTATCGTATGATTCATGTCGAAACACTTGATATCCGCTTTGAGTGGAGTTTAGCGATTCGGTTCTCGTTAATATGATCTATGATGCCATAGGTATGTTTGGTTTAATTCGTTGAGAACTTTATTACGTTTTAAGTTTGTTATCATTTCCGATAATCGTGTCTAAAATGAATAGACCATTTTGAAGGGCGGTGCAAATCTTGCCGTTCACTTGGTGATCCCTAAATTCATTGGGATCTATTGAAAATGAAAAACCAAAATCATTAATTCAAGAAACAAAAAGCAGGAAATACTATTCACGCAAATTGCTGATTGCAGGTTTAGGCTCATTGGCCAAATTCCCAAAGTGATGAATCTACTTCTGAGGGCGCGACGCCCAGTTTCCTACGCTTAGATCCATTTCCCTGCAGTGCTTACTTGACTTGAGTTCTGCGTATTATGACAAATATGAGAACATGACGGTGTCTAAGCGCCCGAAGTAGAATTAAGTTGTAAAAACTTGATAACATAAATACACATGGTTAGTGGTCTTGAGACATTCTTCCAATCATTTGTAGACTTCTTTGAGGAATTCGACTTCGGTGACCTGGGTTCCATAATAATGACATTTGTCATCCTTCTGAAGTGTTCCGCTGTCCGGCCAAATTTGGGTTCCTCGAACCATGGCTTTTCTTCAGTAAACTCTTCTTAACTTCTTGAATTCTTCTTATTTTTGGACTACGAAACAAAGGAGTAAGTTTTTAGTCTTTACCCAAATTCGTCTCGGCGTTAAAGTGATCATCTTTATGCGATTAAGTTTAGAGACAACTCAAACTTGTGCATATTGAAGTTCATGAAAAGCTGGGAGCGTTCTTCTGAAGAGACTTTAGGGTAAGGATGGGCGATTCTTGAGAGACAACGGTGCTAGGAAACGTTGAGTCGATCGACCGAGCCGATCATTTAATGATATGAGGGCTGTGGCTTTAAATCGTTCCCCGACTTGGCATCCACGAGGGAAACCGCAGAGGAACCGTGTCCATATCTCGTTTAAAACTTCGGCTGAATAATTCCTCGAAGTTGCGGTATACTGTCATATCTTGCCACTTTTAAATATTAATTTGGAATAGAGGTTCCATGTTACTTAAGCATGAGGCATTGAATATGACATCAAAACATGCTTTTGTGGAATCCTTTTCCCGATGAGCGCTACTCATTGGGTTCGAGGAGGAACACTTATTATTCAGCCCAGCGTATTCAATTCTTTCTTTAACTTGAGCATGATTACTCCAAGTTTGAGACGACAAATCAAAATTCGAGTTATTCAGCTTTACCCCTTTCAAGTCTTTGAGCTTGAAAAGTTCTTAGGAGTAGTAGTAGTAGTAGCCATTATAATTCTACAAGAATAAGTAAATAAAGACAACAGAATCAGTAAACTGTAAATACTAAGCAACTACAAAATAAATTGTAAATGGCTACTAATCTTTAAAATCTCACGAAATATATTAGTATCGAGGGCCTATTATACCCAAATTCAAGCAGCAATAACTATTTTGAATCCAGGTATAATAGTAGGGTTATCAACTTGATTATGTAAAACTCGTAACTCTTGTGTCATTAAGCATCTTATTGAATGCTACGGAGCTTTGTATCTCAGACAAACCGGTTAAGCATACCAATTAAACCAAATAATTCTTGGAGTGATCATCGAAAGCGCATGACGTTAGTGGAAATCAACAGCGTGATCCGTTTGTCATATCAGTGCAAAGCTAACACGCCGTATGGTGTACCCGGGTGATCTGACGATTTAATGACTTTAAAATTAGGGCGTCGTTGCTTATATTTTTAAATGGTGAGATTATTATTACTTTTCTTTTATTTTGCCATGCGATTATGGCATGTCCGGGCATATGTCTGACAAGGAAATATGATATGACCACTGAGCCGTATTACATTTCAAAATTTAAAACTAACATTTATTTACGATTTAGCATGTGCAGATCTCCACGAAGCTCTAGATGTGAATTACAATTCAAATACGCTAAATCTGACTTAGGCTTGATGACTTGTAGGAGAAACAAGAAGAATTAAATAAAATAATATAATTTCGGCCAATTCATTTCTGTGATCTACGATGCGAGGGCGGGAAAAAGCGGGTCGTATCACATGCACCTCCGTTTCCGTTCCACTGGCAATATGCTGGGTAAAAGCGTTAAAATAAATAAATACACTTAATGTCATTATATTAAATGAAATGAAAATAAATAATTTGCATAATTGACTGATTAATTATTTTTCATTATCAATTAATATAAATTTAATTATATTCACACATAGATTAATTATTTAATAATTGCGATCTTAAATCGTGAAATAAGTACTTACAAGTAATTAAATAAAATTCAAAATTTAAAATTACCGTAAATATTTTCAAAAATTATCAATTAATGAAAATAATTGAAAGAGGAAATATAAATCAAATTTAATGACATTCAAGATATATATTCAATCATCTTAATGACCAATTCACAATTTAACATTTAAAACCGAAAATTAATAATTACGATAATTTCGACAAAAATAATTACATAAATAAATTTGGGGTTTAAAGCGGACAGCAATTTTTCCATTTGAAAGCGACGGCCTGATGCGACCGCGCGCGCCGGTGTAGTAAATGCGGCGGTGAGCTCACGTCCAGTGGCGAGCGTCTTTATTCGGCACGGGCGCCTCCCAGTCATGAAGTTCGGCTGACTCATTTTGGTAATTCATTTCAATTTAGAATTTTTCCGGTTAATTAACTTTTGTAAAAATGATTTGGGCTCTGAGTTCAAAATTACTTGGGATTCTACTTAAACATCAACAACCATGTTATTTGAACATGTCCGGTTAGATTTTAATCAAAAAACTTCTAGTTTTCGACTAAACCTAAAGCAATCCAGAAATTCCAAAGTAGATTTTGGAATTTTCCAAAAATTCAAAATTCTAAAAAAAGTCAGGATGAAATCAAAGATTCATGAGCATATTTAATTTAAGCAATTTTCTAAATTTCTAAACCCTCTCACAATAAAATAAAAATGATTCTACCTCAAATTAAAAATCGAGCTAATCAATTTTAAATCTCTTTTCAATTATTAAAACAATTAAATAATAATTAAAAATCAATACATTGCAAAAAGCGATGATTCAGGTATGTGATATACATATAAAATGGGTTGATTTTCATATTTATATATTCCATCAGAATTGAATATATAAATGAAGCTAAAAATATTAAATTAATATGGTATGTACTGATCAAACTAGATAATCATGTAGAATACAAAGGAATTAGCACATTTACAGCAGGCAGAATGAACTCAAATCCTCACAATCGACTGAATTCTTATTCGAGTCCTCTCGAAGACTTGTGTAAATGATGTCCTTAAATTCATGTGTGAGGGAAGCAGGCAGGAAGTCTTGTTTCTTTAGAGTTTGAAGATGAACAAAATTAGAAGAAAACTCTTCGATTCTTTGTGGAGGCAGGCTTTAGTGCTCATGGCACTTAAATTATAAAAGCAGGCCATATTAATATACAATTGCTAAGGTGAGCGCTTCAAGTTAATCTCGTTTAACTTGAGCAGTAAATGAACATTTTCAAATTGTCATGTGGGTATAATAAAGGAATGGAATTCTCGTTGATTTCAATGAGTTAGTAATAATTGAATGAATTGAAAGACTTTACAAGGCTATGAAATCATTTAAAATTGAAGATTATAGTAATGTTGAGTCTATAGATATTGCTCGAAATATGTTGAGTGCTTTCAAAGGAATTGGAAGCTTGAGGATCTCTTATTGATTCATTCACGGAGTTGGTTTTGGTAAGTTAGGTGGGGGTGATTGTTTCATTTTATTATTTACTTTGTTGTTAAATTAATTATTAAAAATTGATCTAATTAAGTGTTTGTTATTTAAAAAATAATTTATAAAGTGTAATATATATAAATTTTCTATTTTATCCTTAGTTTTATATGTTAAAAGTGGAATTCGGATACCAAAAGATAATTTTACAAAGTTAAGTGTCAAAAATCATCGTCAATTGCCTATTTAAAGGTTAAAAGGTTTAGATAGTTGTTTAAAATTTTCATAATTCGAGGTGATTGAATAAATTTTAACTTTATATTCTCATTATTTACCTATTTTTGCAGTGGCGTTCAAACTAAATTAGTAACCCAAAACTAGATGAATCTATTGAACAAATATCCTGCTAAAAAGTGTGAGTTATCTTTTTGCAGCTCTTAATTCTTATATTCACACTTATTATAATATTTTAAACAATTGAAAAAAATATGTTTAAATTTTAAAAACTCCTATAAGTTCAATAATTAATAAGTCTTAAAATTTTGCCTAAATTATCAAAGTGTTGTGTTTAACTTTCCCTTTATTACTACTAATTTACTATTCATTTATTATTATAATATTTTATTGATGAAAAAAATGTGTTTTCTAAATTTTAAAAAAAGACTCGCATATGATTAAATTAAATACGATGTTTAGAATTTTTTGCCTAAAGATTTCTATGCTGCTAATTTTATCTTGACATCTTGGTCAGTGTATAAAATGCCACATATTTACCCAGCAAGATAAAATATGATATAATCACTAACGTTTGATTTTATTAATTTTTATCATAATAATAAGTACATTCCAAAACTTATCCTGATGAATTAAATTCTTCATCTTGAAATTTTTGTGATAATTATTAATTATAAATTGAAAAATAATTTTCTAATAAAAAATATTACTATTAAGAATATTATCTAAATTATTATATGATATCTTTGTATTCACATTCTGACAATTGAAATAAAAAAAAGTGTCAATTAAATCTAATAACTCATAATTGATAGATTGTCGAATTTGGATTTTAAATACATTAAATATTAAATTAAATATTCTTATTTAAATTTGTATATTTGATAAAATTATCAAATAATAATATTTTCAATATTATGTTTATATAGGTGAAGTAAAGTTTGTCGATTTGGGCATTTAATCAGCGTGACAATCATTTAATTTTTTGTTTCATAAGGATTTAATAGATTTGGTTATTTTATTTCAAAAAGAATTTAATTTTTTTTATAATATATATATAACATGTTAGTTTTGTAGTTAAATAAAAATATTTTATCTATAAACTATAAATACGATAATTAATTAGAGTTGAATTGATATGAAAGAAATTAAACAAAATTCAATGCTTGCCATTTTAATACTCATAGTTTTTTTTAGTTGACGTTTTAGCATAATAAATAGTATTTTATATTTTGATATCTTTTTTTTTGACTACTTTTTATCTTTAAATTAACAATGACAATGATATTATTTAAATTGGTTGGCAAAATTATATTCTGATACTTTTTGACTACTTTTTTCTTAATCAGCAATGTAAAACTACATTCTAAAAAGTAGGAGGTAGTTGTGATGATTAACTAAATTGAATATATTCTCATAATAATATATATTAGTTTTACTCTATAAGAAATATAATTAAATCGATATTATGGTCTAAAAAATGCATGCATGAATATGTATATGATAGGTATATAATCAATTTATTGATGAGCATTCGATATAAAATTAAATTTTCATCTATTTGAATGAGCTTATGATGCTTTTATATTAAAAGTTGTTATTTATATCAAAATTTTAAAAGTGTGATATCGAGTAATAGGCTAAATGCTTGGGAGCTTTACACATATATTGTAAACATGGCTTACATGGATTCACGCCTGATTGGATAAATCGCGCCAAGTAAGATATTTGATAAATGCAGTTATAAATAGAGGCATTTAGGCGTTCAGTTCTTTTCATTAACTAACAGCATGCAATGTTTATGAGGAGTGGTTACATACTTCTATTTAAATTAAGGTGAAAGTACAATTATACCTTTTATAAGCACCAAGCTTACTAAATTCTATAAAACCTGTGTCACATATATATTGAGGTTTAATTTTTTTATTAAAAAAGAATTATTCGCGAATATAGTTTTAAAGAGATATGTAAATGCTTTATTAATTGATTTTGATATAATTCATTTGGAATATTTGACATTCGAAAGAAACATCCCATGTGATATAACATACATTTTGAGTGGCTAAAATTGGAGAATTTCATAAAAATATCTTGATATTATTCGGGTTTGTCTGAATATTATATTATTGATCGATCGTGATTAAAATATATTAAAATAAATACATAAAATAAATTAAATAGTAGAATACATAGATAATTTATCTTCTTAATCGATTGAAATGATGTTTTTAATAAATAAAAATCTCGAAGTACGTAATGTGCGTTAACATTCGCCAAAATGAAGGTAGGTATGGTAACAAAATTTAAATTTATTATTAAAATTATATTGTTAAAAATTACTTGGTCATATAAAAACATGAACAAAATAAGTTATAATATAAATCACGGCATAATTTATAAATTTCACATAAATAATTAATCGTATTTATTTATTATCTATTTGATTTAAATATTTGGAGAGTATAAGATATATTTGACTACTTCATTTAAGTTGGGGAGTTAGTTTATTCATTTTTCATTTTTCTTGTGATAGTTCAACTCTAAATGACAAATTAAAAGATCGACATTATTAGATGTTTCTGTTGTTCAGTATACATCATCCAATCCATTTCGTTTTAAAAAACTAGAAAAAACAAATCACACCAACACAACAACAACAAATGACACTGATCCCAAATCCCAATTGGGGAAAGATCATATATGATACAACTAAAAAGAACTAAAATAATAATCCGTACTATATAACTATTTTAGGCTTGAAATCAGCAAACCGGCAAGTCTGTTGGAGGAGCATCTAAGGTCTGCAATTCTCCAACACCATTGTCTACAACAAATACCATAGCCAAACCCCATCCAATATGGACATCTAAGTGACAATGCATGATCCAAACTCCTGTTTTTTCCAACAAAGATCATATAATTATGTATAATCAAGAAACAAACATGACGATCAAATTGAAACGATTAGAAAAAATAAAATAACAAAGAACCGTTTGTGTATCCTCACCTGGATTATCAGCAACGAATCGGATAACAGTCCAACCATTCACTGGCAGACTAGCAGTGTTACGCAGAGGAGGATCAATGAGGTTGAACTTAGCCGTGTCGGTTTTCGGGTTAAAATTACCGAACCCTTCAGCAATTATGTAGAAATCATACCCATGTAGATGAATTGGATGATTCTCAGCAGTGAAAATACTTGTCCCTTGTAGCACAACCTGGACTTTTGATCCGAACTTCAAATTATAAACCTTTGTCCCCCTGATAGGTTGCCATAGAGAACGGCTAACATTTCCAGTGTAATCGAATTTAACAGGCGGAGCAGCCGGGAAATCCGTCGTGAAAACTCCGGGAATGCCCTGATGATGCGCTTGAAGAAGGGAGAAATTTGATGGCAGGATAAAAGAAACATTGTTCATGCTAGCAGTGAACCTTGTTCCATTGGGGCCTTGGCAGTTCCGGGCCCGGGAACCTTTCGGGCAATTTAGTAGTCCTAGACCAACTGTGATGAATAGGTTTTCATCGATATCGGTCGGGACTTCAACCTTTCTTGGACTTCTGAAGCTTTTTGTGAATGCTGAGGCGGTCCGTGTATCGTTGAATGCAGGGAGGGTTGGCATTATAGGCTTTGATGAATTGCAATGGGATTTACATGGGATGGAATTGTATTTAAGAATGGCGGTAGTGGTTGTGTTGTCGAATGGTGCGCCTTGAGCACTTGCGTAAGCACGCGCCGCCATGTAGTATCGAGCTGGTGGTTGATCGGATTTGATTAAGACATCTGTGGTCTGTCCCGGACCTAGCATGAGGACTGAGGTTGTGAAGGGTTTGACGTAGGAGGCATCCGCTCCAACAACCGTGAATTTGTGGTTGGCGATAGTAAAGAAAAGTTGTTGATTTAGTGCAGAATTGATGACTCTTAGGAGGATTGATTCACCAGAATTTACAGGAACAATGGTTGTTCCTAAATAATAATATATAATGGTAGAACTTAAGTAAGAATTTCATAACAAAAGTTGTTTAGTTATATTATATTGAACTAGTTTTTTGCATCTGTTATTTAATTATATATTTTTAAGAAAATGAACCTTTGATTGAGCAGTTGTAGAGGTCGCCTGGTTGACCATTGATTGTATAAGCGTTGGATATATTAGGAGCAGCACCAGTTCTTGTGGCTTCTCTAATCACATCAATGGGGTTTGCATCCCACCATTCACCTGAGCAACAGAGATTTTTAGCAAATAATGTTCATAGACAGATGGATGCAATTCCTAAACGTTTCAATGAGGTTATATAAGTGATCAGGTGTTTCGGGTTGTTACCTAGGAGAATTGGTGTCTCGTGGTTCGGTTTAGCGAAGGGGTATGATTCTCCTTCCCGTGGGCGGATGATGAGAGCTCCATAAACAGTTGCTCTAAGCCATGAGCTATGTGCATGCCACCATAATGTTCCTTCTTGTCCTTGTATCCTAAATCTATATGTGTAACTCCCTCCCGGTCTGATCGGACATTGAGTGATGAATTCAGGGCCATCTGCCCAGGCAGTTCTCATTTGCCGAACGCCATGCCTGTCAAAATTTTAATCGAACTTTATAATAATTAGGAAAAATGTCAACTAATTGGAATATTGTTTCAAGTATTTGCATGCAGGGTGGTGAATGAGAGAAGCTAAATAATATAAGTACATACCAATGAAATGTGACATTGTATCTAGCTTTGTTCACCACATTGATCACTAGTGTGTCACCATTATTTACATCCAGAGTTGGTCCGGGAAATTGACCATTCACTGTAATGGCATTGTGAGTTTTGCATAACCTCTTCACTTTTGTTGCTTGAACCTATTTCAATTTTGATATATGTCAACAATTATGGAGACCATCCTATAACATTTTCGTATAAAAACTCTGGAAAAAAATAAAATCAACTATATATACTTACAACAAAGTTATGGTGGTGAGTTTTTGCATTGGCAAAAGAGATTCCATCTGCAAATAAAAGCATCAAGCCAAGGAGAAGGAAACATGTCGAAAATTGTTTGCTGATGCAGTTTGAACTTGTCTCCATTTTTACTTATTTCGCAATTATTAAAAGTTGTAGATCCGTCACTGAATAAAAACACAAGCTAAGTGGAGAAGCTTGAAGGTTGTACTTCCTTGCTTAACTTGTTTGTGAATGGAAATGAGATTGTATGACTTCCTTTTATAGGGAATGAATAAGAGCATAGGGGAGTGTTTGTTCTAAGGTTGGCGAATTAGGTTTATTGATGATTAATTTTAAAACCGAAGGTAACAATGAATTGCTGATTTCTTAGTTAAGTTGGTGCACCCACTAGCCTATCAAACAGGTGAAAATGTCACTCATGCTTGCTACATAATTGTATTTTGAACTTCTTTTTCTATCTAATTTAAAACATAAGTTTTGTAAACTAAAATGACTAATACTTACCGTACCCACGCACCTACCATTCGAAAGTTATAATCTGAGATTATTAAAATTGGTCAATTATTTTGAATCAATAAACCAGTTAGTCACTTCATCACATTACCTTAACATGTCTTTTAGCCTCCATTCTTCACATTATATGTAACTATCCTGAATTAAATTGTATATTTGATCATTAATTTATCTTTTAATTTGTTCATTACTCTAATATAAATATTAAATTATTTTCAAAATTATTTTGTTGAATTCTTTTAATTTTATTGACATATATTCTCGGTCAGAGCGACACATTGAATATTGACACATCAATTAAAAAGAAGTAAAGTCGAATTGGAATTAAGTTACATTTTAGTCCTCAGTTACATTATTGCAAATTATTCCCAAAAAGACATAAGTGAAATAAAGACACTTTTTGGAACCATATTGCAACAATGTAACTAACATTTATACTAAAATTTAACCTCTAATGATATTTCGCCATTGAAATCTAATGTTACTATTAGTCGGAGGATCATCCTGCAACATTTGTTCTACTTTCAAAGAATAATGTGAACTATTGTAAATATTTGAAATAAAATTATAACTTAATTCAATTATCTGGAATGAAATGAACATTTAGCTCTAAAGTAAAAACAAAACATTGAGAAGGAGGTGGCGTATGACTAACTTGTTAACGCAGGCACCTAGTGTAGTCCTTTTTGTTTCACATTGGTCAAAAGGGATCTTGAAAATATATGAATAAATTATTAAAGAATGTCTCATTCATTAGGTGAATAAATTAGTATGTCTCATTCATTAGGTGAATAAATTAGTTAACCGAATGTGTTTGATTTTTTTTAGAAAAGGAACGATTAGATTGGAGAATAACGAGAACTTATAAATAACGAGGGTAGTTCTTGGTAGGCTAACAGGGTGCACTTAACTAGCAGTTAACAAATTGATGATGACGGATGATAAGATGTAATACGACCATACGAGAAACAAACCCACCACCATCCTCCCCCTCCCTCCTCTCTCACGAAGAAGATATTTTATTGTCCAAAAAATAAAAATAAAATTCACACTTCTATAGAAATGTTATCAAATGATCTATTGCTTAGACTTTACAAAAGTGATGTTTAAAGTTCCAAAATGTTTAATGAGTGCATGGTTTGTTTAAATTAATATTAGGGTAGACGAGACTCAACTTTATATCTATATCACTAACGTATATAAAAGTATGAATAAAATTCGTGTTTTTCGTTTTAAATTACTATTAATTACTAAATTATCTTTCTATCTAAAATCTAAAAGTTAAGAACAGCCAAATTCTTCTTCTTTCACTTCCATTTTTTTTTATTTGGCGTTTTCGTATATCGATGTAGGCTTTGACTATCAAAATTATTCTTAAACTATATATTCAAAAATTATAAGAAATAATATTATTAAACTATTTCAAAGAGCGAATCTAATGATATAACTTTTATATTTATTAAAATAATAAATAATACTAATTAATTGTCAATTTCACTGAATATGTAAGCGTCGAATAAAAACTTCTTGAGTAATAGTATTAAGTATTCATCAGCACTTTATACTTGCATATCGTAAGATTAGCAATTAAAAGGGAATCATCGGCTTTATCGTCTGATTTAGAATGATACATTATATACATTTGGAATATATATACTTTATAATTATTGTGCATTCCACTTTTTAATTAACTTTGTTTATTTATCTCCAGTACATGTTTAACGATTCAAAGGTATGCATTAAAAACACAATTATTTTTGCTCAATTTTGCATGTATAACACATCGGTCAAGATAAATCTACCCAATAACGCCCTTATTGTGCCCTTCATTGCTATTGGTCCATCTCATCAATGAATTAATGATGTGGATTATATTCTCATTTTATTACTTTCTTTTTATGAAATCAAAATGACATATATTGTACTCACATTTTATTTCAATCGTTTTATAAAATTAAAATGATGTCTAAATTAATGAATTATATTATACGATTAAAAAATCAAAAAAACAAATACAATAACTCCAACAACACTATTAAATCGAAATATTTCTGATCAAGTAATAGTCGTACGGATTGTTTATTAGAATTGCTATGGTGCACTGTAATTCATTCTCTAATGAAGTAGTGATACATACAATATTATTGATATTTCCATGTTCCAACATCAAAATATTTCCAACGACACTATCGAATTCAACACACCAAACTATGCGTATATTTATGATGCACTGTATTAACTTTAATTTTGTTTATTAGACATTATTATTAGTGTTAAAAATAAGTGGTTGTATAAAGTGTGCATCCGTATGACTATTTTCTCAGAATAATTTTAATTTTAATAGTGTTGTTGTAGTTATTTAACTTATTTATTAGATTATGATAATTGTGTAATTTAATTGATTGATTTGAATGGTTTAATTGTCATTTTGATTTCATAAAGAAGTAATAGAGTAAAGGATACAGTACGTCATTAAGTCGATTGGCGTGATGGACCAATTACAATGAAGAGGAGACACGATAGAGAACATAATAAGGAAGTTATTGATCAGGGCCAGAATTTCGTGATGATTGATTCACAAGAATAAGTCTCATGTTATATATTATTAATTTATTATTATTCAATTTCATCGATATGGTTTCTCATCATATATCATTTCAATCTTAATAATTTGTGTAGGATTAAATAATAATATGTTTATGTAAATTATTATTATTATTATTATTATTATTATTATTATTATTATTATTATTATTATTATTATTATAGTAGGTGTTAGTTAAATAATAATATATTTTAATAATAAATTATTATTAATTTCATTATTATCATTATTATTATAGTAGGTGTTAGTTAAATAATTATATATTTTGTAGAATTATTATTATTTATTATTATGTAGAATTATTGTTATAATTATTATAATAGATATTTGTTAAAAAACCAACATGATTTTAGTAGAATTATAATTATAATTATTAACATTTTTATTTAATTCCATGCAAATATGAATTTTATATATTAGGATGCAAATTTAAATTATACTTTTTTAAAATCATATTAATTTAAGCAGACATAAATAAATAATTCGATCTTATATTGATGATCGATTAAAATCACGTTTAGTGAGAGGACATCAAATTGTTAAAGTAATATTTGTATACATGGACATGCTCGATTCTTAGTATCTCTCTATGAATATCGTATTTTATTATAATTTTTTTATATTATATTTAAAGAGTTATTTGTGATCAAAGTATCCTTTCAAAAATAAAATATTAATTACAAAAATTCAAAAGAGTGTAAAAGTTTTTTACATAGTTTTTGAATGATTTCGAGATTAAACACAAAATGTGATAATTGCGAAATCGATTGCGTGTCTGCATCCTTGCGTCTACTTTTCTAGTATATTCTAAATGTGTGTTAATCATGGTTGTTTCTTTCTTTTTAGACTAAATTTTCTTTTTTTGTAAGGAATAAATTGCCCCTCCAAATGAACTTATTAAGAATCATTAAAAGTAAAATCACCTCTTCATGTCATATCTTAAAAATTCATAACTTTTAATGTATCACTACAGCATCTTAATGCTAAATTATTGATCAAGTTCAAATGTATAACTAATTCTAAAAAAACTTGTTGATTGATTTATTTTTGTTGTTTTAATTTTAATAATAACATGCATGTTAATAACATAATTAAATTTTGACAAGTTCCATTCTACAGTGTGGATTTTAAAATAATAAATGTTTTATTAATTAAATTTAGTTAGTCCCTTAACTATAATTGAGATGCATACTTTTCATTTAGGATTAGATATATTTTGATAATCGTACAATAACTTGAGAGAATTATATTAACAATAAATAAAGTTGAGGAAAGTGAAGTTTAAATAAACATTTGACATGAAAAATATAACTCTCTAATTTCTATGAATAACAAAACGAAAACGTTTGAATAAATAGGTTATCACACACATACACATATCTATTACTTTTAAGTATCCTTAAGAATTTTGTTAGTGGTAAATACTCTTCAATAGTTATATATAATTATTAGATTTTTTTTTGTATAAATAGGTCACATGTTTTTCTATATATTACATTCTTCAAGTATTCATGATTTTTCTTTTTTCAAGATTTATAAAATTTTATACTTTAAACTATAAATTATATAATCTTGAAGAAAATTATATGCTCTAAATTATATAAAATTATATGTATACTACATTCAAAAGTTATTACGCATTAATTTTCATATGCTCTAAATTCATCATTTCAATAATATGTATTGTAGTACTAATTAAACATGTTGCACACAAGCAATGATGAGTGAGATTTGTAAATAAGTGTGAAAACTAATCATAATGAAAAAATAAAAATAACTTTGAGAATTTGATGAAAATGAGTAAAAAAATGTATATATCATATCAATTTATTTGAAAAATGGATATTTCAAACTAGAACAGTGACCATATTATTTATTAGTATACATTATTTTTTATAAATCAAGCTCGTATATACTTTTAACTTGGTAAGAATAATTTAATGGTAGTTATTAAATATGATATTTGTACTTTCATACAATGTTTGATGATGATTACTTGAATTTTTAAATTGACATTTGAAATATGAATTACGTCCAACTTTTACATATGATACACATTACATGATTGTGTCATGTTTAAATTCAAAGTTTAAATTCAAAAATTGAAGCTTTTCTTGAGCTTTTTGTGAAACTGAAATCAAGAAATTTTGACTTGATTTATTGGGTAAGCTTCCATAAGATGGTTCTTGAAATAATTATTGATTTATTGGGTAAGCTTCCATAAGATGGTTCTTGAAATAATTATTGGTGGTTAAAATAACAATTGGTTAATAAATGATTTGTGTAGTAAATATATTATGAAAATAATTCCCAACCGTTCTAAAAATTATTAATGGCCATGACTCAACCTTATATACTTTTTTGTTGAATCGGCTAAAATATTTATTGGATGTCCAATCCAATCATGAAATATGTCAAGACAATAAATTATTACAAAGTCCTAAAATTTATAACTCAATTAGGAGACAAAAATAACAATCATAATATATCTTCAAAATTGGTTAGATCAAACAAACTCAATGTACTACCATCAACTTAGATCATTTTATTCAAGAAACTACAAACTTTAATCCAAGTATGACAATAATACAACTACTAAAGTCAATAAACTTCAAAATACTCTTTAATAATATTTAAAAAATCATGTTATAATTTCAAATCAATTTTAAAAAAAGAATATTAGTAAGTTCCTTAAAAAACAAAATAATTATTCTTTGTAATCTTTGGTTATTATAAATGTAGTATTAGTCTCCGGCTATAGGCCGAAAAGCGGCAATCCACGTTTTTCATGGTTTGCGTACATTGTGTCATTTTTTGGCATTCGCTTTGAATTCGACATAGCAAATCACAATCGTCGAGGGTCATTGATACGTTTGACCGTTATGTTGACCGTTATCTTAATAGGGGCTGGGTCTTAATTTTAATTAAATTAAGTCCCAATTGAGAGGTCTACTTATAATTTCATGAAAATTGAAACTCCTCCCCCTAAATTAAAAATCCTTATATATACCCAAATTAAATTTAGCTAAATTGATTTTTCGCCAATTAAACTAGTAAGAACGTTAACCCTCTTGATTTTGTATTTGAGTCTGGGTGTTGTGATTTGTTCTTCTTATAAGGGAGCATTTTTATTGCTGATGAGGTAGCCTTGTTGTGGATCTTTTGTATTTTGCATTGTTACTATGTACTATTGGTTATGGTGATATTACTCCTGCAACTACTACAATGAAACTGTTTGCAATATTCTTTGTGCTTATTGGTTTTGGATTTATTAATATTTTGTTTAGTGGGATGATTAGTTATGTTCCTGATTTGCAAGTGATCTCTGGCCATGTATAATGATCAGACGACGACAATGACAACCAATGTGATATGGTTGGCGGATTAGACCAGAGTTCTTTAAGTTTCAATAAATGGCATTTTCTGAGTTGCCAATATTCTGACAAGTTCCAAGAAATGGAAAGGTGAAGCTTAGGATGATGAGTATATGAATGTGGAGTGAGGGAGGTGATTGGGTTTGTGTTTTGGACATTTTTGCTTAGTTTTCTTGGAGGCTTGCTTCAGAGTTCATATTGAGCAATGTGTTGGAAAAAAGAAGCTGATTCTGATTGAAAATAAATGGTTGACTATGAAAAGTTGCAGTCAAAATCTGTATTCTCCTTGTGGAATTGGGGATAAACACCTTGTGGTTGAAGGTTTTTTTTTAGGCAATTCATGATATTAATTAGAAGGAATGTCCATATCCGTCAAGGCTATTCAAATTCAAATTACAAGAAATAGAATTGAAAGTATCAATAACAATGTCTTTTAAATTCAAAAAATATCTGACGCTAGTTGGCAGCCAAAAAACTTCACAGCTTCTTCTTCCATCTTCGTGCATGATCTTCTTCCAATCTTCATTATGTCTGAATCTGTGGTAGTTCCTAAACCAAACCTGTGAGAAAAAATCATCAGTGACAATAAATACCGAGTGAAAAGCAAGGCCTTTTGCAAGAATCAAAGCTGTGAAAATTGCTTCTCCTACAGAAAACAAGGACAGATTTGAAACACAATTGCTTCCTAAGTTTTCCAAGTTATCCAAAATTTCTTGTATCGCGATATTTGAGTTGTTGAGGAGGCATGAGCCTTCAATTGTTGTTCGAGACTCCTTTAGAAAAATATTGATGGGTATTTGGGATCTTTGTCATTCGAGATACTAAGATAAATTTTTGAATCTCTCTTCTAACAAGTCCTATTACATCCGTTCGTTCTCAGAAGTGATTCATTTTGAAATTTAAGTGAGGAGTCTTGACCATTGTTTCGATGTGTGACTGGTCTTGGTTTGCGGAAGAAAGTCTTTGATTCTTTGGAGTGATGCAGCCATTCTAACGCAAATTTCTTTGCTTGGTCTAATCCTCTTGAAATGCATGGAGCAACATGATTGAAGATAACATCATTCCTGGTAATCCAAGTAACCCATAAAGTACTCCCAAAAAGAACAAGCTCGTAAAAATTTTGGTGATCCTAATTTTTTAAAAGTAATGAAGAAATGAGAGACTGAATAGAGGGGTGGGAGTAGGGTAAAAAATTAAAATTTAAAGAGTTCCAAATATTGACTATATAAGAACATTTAAAAAATAAATGATTGTTATTTTTCAAAGAGGTCGAACAAAGACTACAATTAGTATTAATGCTATGTTTGGTTTTTTTTGCTAGAAGGTCAGCCATGAGAAGTCTATTGAGAAGGAGCTTCCAAAGGAAAATTTTAATTTTTTGAGGGAAGGGGGATGACCAGAGTTTATTCCATGTAGGAAGGGATGAAGGTGTGGCGGGTTGGAAGTGGCGGCATATTCACCCGATGGCCTAATTTTGAGAATACAGGTGACAATGGGTTGGGGGAAGATTGAGGAGATTAAAGGAGTGTTCAATAGACATTATGTAAGAAGATCAAAAAAGCAGAATAGGTTCCACTGAAGCGATAAATCGGTGTTAAAGTCACGCCCGAGTTCTTGAGAATGAAGCCGGGGATCAGTTATCTTTCCAAATATTAATATTGGAGCCAATGCCAACTTTGAAAATCATATTAGAAGAAATATAGTTAATTCCTGAGTTGAGACTTTTCCAAGTCCAAGATCCGTTAGGCTTAGTATTAGCATGGGAGAGGCTGGAAAGTATTTAGATTAGGCGAGTTTGGTAATTGGATAATTCTCCATCCATTCCTTGCAAGGAGGGCCAGATTAAAGTGATGGAGATGTTTGAAACCAAGTCCACCCTTATTTGTGTCAAGATGAAGAAATTCCCAATTGATCCAATGAATAGGAGATCGCTCCCCGGAGAAAGTTGGCGAAGATACAGAAATCAGTGTCATAAGAAGAATGCGGAGGAATTTATAAACACCCATTGGGTAGACCAGAATTGATTGGGGTACATATTTGATCAGGGTGACCCGTCCTGCAAAGTTAAGAAATTTGACCTTCCAAGACAAGATTCCTTTTTTGATTTTGTCAATGATGTAAAAGAAAATCTGTTTTCTATTTGTGGTAATGTCAGGCGGAATACCAAGATAATTACCAAAAAGAGTGGATTCCGCTATGTCGAGAGCCGAAAGAACATTGGTTTTAATGGTTCTGGGAGTAGAAGGGCTAAAAGTAATGATATATTTATAGTGATTGATGATCTGACCCGAATCAGAGCAGAAGGAGTTGAGACTAGAACAAAAAGAATCAAGGCTTTTATTGTCCGGGTGTATGAAAATGTAGTTGTCATCAGCAAACAATAGATGGGAGAGCTTAGGACCGTTCTTTGCAAGTCCAATTCCCTTCAGATTACCTTGGTCCTGATGAAATTGTAGTGACGAGGAAAGAGCTTCAGTGCAGAGAGCAAAAAGAATAGGGTAAAGAGGGTCTCCTTGTCTTAGTCCACAGCTTGGCTTAAAGGTTTTATTTTCTTTATAGTTGATGAAGTGATATACATGAACCAAAAATAGTCAAAGTCAACATTATGTAAGATAAAGTCAATATATTTTTTGTTGTCCCCCGAATTGGGGCTTCATTTATAAGATAAACACCTCGTTCTTGATTTGTATTCTATTAATTTATTGATATTTTGCTTAGTGGGTTTCAATTTTTATGAAATTATAACTAGACCCCTGAATTGGGGCTTAATTTAATTAAAATTACATTCCAACCCTTAAAAACCCAACATAACGGTCAAACAAACTGAATGGCCTAATTGACAGGGTTTTGCTATGTTGAATGGGTGGAATCGTAAAAAGTGATACATACTGGGTGGAATGTAAACCACAAAAAACATGAATGGGTGCTTCTGCCTTTTGTCCCAAGCCTATATTGTGAATGAATTGATTATGTTAATTTAGGTTAATTATAAATTATATATATATATATATATTACATTCTGATGAATACAATGAGATTCTGATCTTTACACATGATCTATTAAAGCTTTACGTTTTCAGGGTAATTTGCCTATCGATTTTTGGGGTGAATGTATTTTAAGCTATTGCGTTATTTGATTAATAAATTACTCCATCCCAGTCTTCTTGATTATAAGACCCCTTATGAGTTATTATATGGCATGCCTCCGTCGTATGTTGAATTGCGTGTTTTTGGATGCTTGTGTTTCACGCATGACCAAAAATCTAGGCTTGATAAGTTTAATAGTTGAAGTCGGAGATGTATCTTTGTTGGTTATCCCATTAGAAAAGAGTGGAAACTTTTTAATTTGGTGTCTTATAATTATCATCATTTCGAAATATGATATTTTCACAGATCTGATTTTTCATGTCGTTTGCCTCAAAAACATAGTATATATGCTCTTGTTATTGGCCATGTATTGATGAGTATGATAAATATGGTGTGCTTAGTTCTAAAATTGCAACTCCAACATTTTGAACTATTTGAGCTATTTTGGCTATTTACACTTATTTTTATAATAGTCTGATTCAATATTATTAATAAATACCATTATTGATAAACTACATACTATTGGGGTAAAATACCATAATATTGTTGGACCAGAGTTGCGGCTATTTCAAAAGCAAAAATTATACTCTTATAAGACATACTCTGTCCATCCTATACAGATTGTCTACTTTTTTTATATAGTTGTAATTTTTAAACTTTGACTTTAAATATATTTATTTGTGTTGTATAATATTTAATAACAAATAGTCCAATGAAAAGTGTTTGAAATCTATTTTTCATTTATATAATTTTCATCAATTATTATATAATAAAAATAAAAATATTTACGGTCAAAGTTTAAAATATAATAAAAAATAAAATGTACAATCTTTATGGGATGGAGAAAGAAATATAAAGAGATGTTATAACGACCCGCGGGTCAGCCGCCGAGGTGAGAGTCATTATAATGAACACGAATCACCAAACCGATGGGCGACTTCAGTTAAAACTACTCGTTTCCTTCAAAATAAGATTTACATATAATATTTCCAAAATAATCACGGTTTAAAGAACTTTACAATCCATCGGGTGATATCAACAACCAACTCATATATATACAATATATTCCAAATACTTGATAATGCGGCAGGCTCTGAAAGAGAGTAAGCTAAATGCTTCGAATCTGAAATGACAACGGTAAATGAGGCTAAAGTTTCAAAAGGAAAATACAACAATCAAAGCAGGTTGACAACACATCAAAATCAATTTGTGAGGATCCTTTGCCACCCGATGCTCACTGGCCACTCGGAACAAAACTCTCAAATAGCCTCTTGGCTCAAGCTGCCCTTTGTCGACACAGCACAAATGAAATCTTGCGTCCACGATGCGAAAAGGGGGGTGTAAGCGGCGAAACTTAGTGAAACTTAACACGAGGGGGTGGCAGACTTACCATGCGGAGCAGTCAATCAATAATATAATGGTGAAATATGAATGAAATACATATCGGGACACCTAAAAGGTCATACAACAGGTCCACGGGAAGTCTCGGACATAATACATGAAGAAGATATAATAGAAGGTTTCGATAGCATAGTGCGAGAAAGAAATCGAGAAACCAGCCAATATTTAAAACTACAGTCATCAGACCTCCCCATCTCTGTATCCCCCACCCGATTATACTGACCTCTAATGCGCATATGTAATCCGTTTACGGAATGGACTAATTAATAATCACCCGCACTTATACTAGCGAGTATAAGGCCAAAGCACTTACTTATACACAAAGTATGAGCACGCCCTTATTATCATGAAAGTATAAGGCACATCCCCTTGACTCATACGCTAAGTATAGGCACACATTTCTTATACACTAAGTATAAGGCACAAACGCACTTATACACTAAGTATAAGGCACACGCTCTTATACACTAAGTATAAGACACACTACACTTATACACTAAATTATAAGGCCAATATCGTCAAATGTCACACCCAGGAAGGAGAGTTGCAACACAACCATCTGACATAGGTGAATCCACGATACTCAGTCACCTCAAGTCTAAATAACTTTCTAACCATCACCTCTCAGCCTTGACTACTCTACTCCCCAAACAATATCCAAGCACACAACTAAAACATCTCACAATCGTAAGTCAAACACAATCGCCTGACAAGGCCACGAAATCATAAGTCTTGAAATGAGGCCACGAAATCGAGAAATATAAAGTTGGGAGTTTAAGCTGTGCCTCAAGAAAAGCAATCTTCAAGCGCCCGCGAATATAATCACATAATCATATAGCAATTACATGTATATCATTCTCACGTAATCATAACACAATAACATGTTCACACAATTTATAATGAATACGTAAAAGTAACACAGGTGAGATAGTACTACGCCTCACACTAGCTTCTACAAAAACCTCCTTGAACACAATCATAGTAGCTGCCGCTTTCACGATCAAGCGCCTAAACAAACACCGAAGTATCTCTAAACAAATGCCCAGGGGAACTATCTAAGCAGTCTAACAAAGACGGATAAACTATCGAATTATGTCCCATCGGACCTATTGTCGATCCCCGCTATAATTCCATCTTATTACTTAATCATTACAAATCAACATAAGTCATTTTTAGTTAATCGGCGAGGTCCATAATTAACAACCTATACTCCGAAATATCAATTATAAGCTCAGCAGGCAGTAACACTTTTCAACCCTAGCGCCTTTAATCAATTTTAAATCACCAATTTAACATGCTAACAACTATAATAAGGTCCCAAACGCAACCTCCTACACGTTTAAAGTCTTAGAAAAATATCACCCGGAAAAGTCAGCGAAAACCTAAAAGTCAACCCATTATAACATCCTCAAAACGACCTCTAAGTCATGGATGTCGCTTATATCATTCATAGAACCAATAATCAACTAAGAAACATCATAAAATTGAATTATGGAAAAGTCAACTAAAAGTCAACTATGTTAAAACCCAAGAAATATCTCGAAAGACTTGAAATTTCTTACCTTAACTTTCGAATAGAATGATGGGGAGAAGCGATATTCTGGCGATCTTGAGTTTGGCGGCAATCGAGAAATGGAAAGGAAATTTTTAGGGAGGGGCTTAATCTCGGCCAAAAGAGGGAAAAAGATGATGAAGTGTTTGATTATGATGTGAAGATAAGCATGGTTAGATATTTAAAAACTTCGAGTCGGATTAGATTTCGGTTAATTTGTCGCTTATCGTTTAAATCTCAAACGAACCCAATTTCAAAATAAAATTCTCCATTAAGCAAAGACTACTAGATTATAAATGTAATTCATTTCTAAAAAATTCTGAAATAATATTATCCTTGAAATTATTTATACTATCCCGGGTCCACCGCCGACCAAAAATTAAATTTTTATTTTTATTTTTTTTGTAATGTGTTATTACAATCTACCCACCTAATAAAATTTTGACCTCGAAAGTTTAACAACCCTCAAATGATCGAAGCGAGCGATATAATAACACAAAATCAAATACCAAACCAAGCAAGCAATACAACTCACATCACTCGAAGAAGTACTGCGAATTATGATTCTCCATCCTCGTCCTCACGTTCCCCAATCGCCTCTACCATGATTCCTCCGGGACCTTGGCTAAACGCTACATTCTCTCTGAAACCTTCTCTTTCCGGTCCAAAATCTCCACAGTGCTTTCCTCGAAGCGTGAGTCCTCACCGAGTTCCACGAGGTAAGCTAAGAATATGCGGTCGTGGGGATATACTTCCTCGAAGCAGGAAACATGGAACACATTATGAATCCTATCTAAACTTCCGGAGCAACGCCAACGATAAGCCGCAGGCAACTCTCCCGAGGATCAAATGGTCAATATAACGAGACTCAACTTCTCTTTCCTCCCGTATCGCATCGCTCCACTTCCCTTTGGAGATACCGAGAACACCACGGTGTGACCTCAAGCGACAAGTCTACTCTGCGATGATATGCATACTTACACTTTATCGAGCTGTCCTCGAGATCTTTCTTGAATCAACTTTGATAAAAGCTCTCTGAACTCGACCAACTTCGAGAACCGTAGACTTTCCTATAACACCACCGTTCAACAAAGCTGGAGTGCGACATCTCCGCCCATACAATGCCTCGAATGGTGCCATCTGATACTAGCATGGAAGGCTGTTGTGGTAAGTGGCTTCTATCTTGGCCTTCATCGTCACATTCAGGAGAGTTCGAACACAAGCTCGGAGCATATCTCAATGTCCAGTATCGTCCTCTTAGATTGCCCGTCTGTCACGGGGATGAAAAGATGTACTCAACTCCCTTTCACAGTCCCGATTGCCTCCTGACCCCTCAA